>JADLZN010003865.1:0-334768 GCA_018155175.1 Sinocyclocheilus anophthalmus
AGAGTAACCTGAAGAACATGGCCTTCTACGGCCTGACGGAGTTCCAGCGCAAGACGCAATACCTGTTCGAGCGCACTTTCCGTCTGCGGTTCATTTCCGCCTTCACGCAGATCAACAGCACGCGTGCCGCCAATGTGGAGCTGCGTGACGACATGCGCAGACACATTGAGCAACTGAATTTCCTGGATATGCAGTTGTACGAGTTCGCCAAGGAACTTTTCCTGCAGAGATACCAGTTCATCCACCAGCGTGAGCGGCAGGAGGAGAGATTGAAGAGGCGAGAAGAGAGACGCTGGCTCAGGGAGCGCAGAGTCAACCAGAATAAACAGCCCAGTGTGGAAAACCAACCTCAGGTCACCACAACTGAGGACTATGCCAGCCAAGTGGTCCATTGGTGATACCTCTTGGAAACATGCACTAGGACACAGAGAACGTAATGGCTCATTTGAGGAAGAGTATAGGTCACATTTTGGGCTCTGTCTTTCAGTTTAGAGTTTTTTTTTTTTTTGTCATGAAGCCTGATGCACTGCAAAAAAAATCATTGCCTTGAGCATTATTTTTTTGCCCTTTTTTCCAGGAATTTTTGTTTTAATTACATACGAAGAAAACATTTTAATTTGTAAATTTAGGCTTACTTTTCAAAAAAAGTATATTTTGGTACATTTATTTTTTCTTACCTCCTTTTTAGTTTTAAACAATAAAAAATAGGTTTTATGTTAAATCATACACACAACACACAACACACACACACAGGTTTGTTTTTGTGAAAGTGGGGACATCCCATAGGCGTAATTGTTTTTATACTGTACAAACCGTATATCACCCTACACCTAAACCTAACCCTCACAGGAAACTTTGTGCTATTTCAGATTGTCAATACACTCCATTCTGTGTGATTTATAAGCGTTTTGAAAAGGGGGGACATGGGGTAATGTCCTGAAAACTCACCTTCTCCTTGTAATACCTATGTTATTCCTTTGTCATGATACAAGTTATGTCCTCTTTGTCCAAAAATGCACACACACAACACACAAAAAAAACACACACAAACAAACACACACACAACACACACACAAACACACACACACACACACACACAACACACAACACCACAATGAAACGTGAGAAGTAAACTCAAAGGTGAGACTTGTATTTGAAGATACAATAACTGTTCAAAATTTTGGGTTGGTACTTTTTTTAGAATGTTTTTTAAAGGCTGTCATCAATCAATTTGTTCCAAACTGCAGTAAAAGCAGTAATTTTGTGAAATAACATTGCAATTTAAAATAATTGTTTTCTATTTAAATATATTCCTGTAAAAGCTGAATTTCAACAGCCATTACTCCAATCTATAGGTGAGTTGGGCTTAGAAACAGTCCTATTATTATCATGTTGAAAACAATTGTGCTGCTTAAAATTTTTGGAAACTGTGATATTTTTTTCAGAATTCTTTAATTTCAATAAAGTTCAAAAGAACAGCATTTATTTGAATAGAAACCTTTGTAACATTATAAATGTCTTTACATTCACTTTTAAGGGTCATTGCTGAATAAAACTATTCATTTAAAAATCTTGCTGACCCCAAACATTTGAACAGTGGTGAATATTCTCTGAGAAGTGTTAATATTTTGCTTTGCACAAAATTTATTAGATTAGATTAATTCAGCTTTGTCATTGTGCACAGTGCAAGTACAGATCCAGCTTTTCAGTAATTAACATTTTTACATTACAATTACTCATTTAGCACTCAGATTTAGTTTTTCAATATTTTTACTGTAAAACATGGCAAAAATACTGATTAAGAAAATGATTTTTGCAGTGTGGTTTATTCAAGATTTCTGCTGATTTCTTTGCGATGTAATCGAGGCTGCGATGTATATAGACTGAAAAAGGAGGATCTGTGCTCATTCGCCAAGCAACCGCCAACATCTTTGTGAAGGATCAACAAACCCTACACCACATAATTATATAAAGCTACAGCCCTGGAAATGTGAAGGGTGCACACTCAAGATGTGCTCTTACATTCAAAATCAGCTAGGCAGTGAATGGAGTAAAATGTTGACAAGTTTTTAATGCTCAGGCCTGTTGCCAGTAAAGATTCTCAGTAGACTCTCTCTCTCTCTTTTAAAAAAAGAAGCAAGCTTGCAGCATGGAGACAGTTTGTACTGAGAATCTCTAGTCTCTAGTAGTTTCTCAATGATACATTGTACAATTCAGGGTTAGCAGATTCCGTCACAACAAGAGCCTCATCTGTGACACAGTAGCAGAGAAATGTTACAGTTGCTACTGTAAACACTATATTATATTTAAAATGTTTTTTCTTCGTTGTTTTTGTCAAGTATTATTTATTGGAGTATGAGTTGCACAAGATGAACATTTAAAAAATGAAATAAAATGCAATGCAAATGAAAGTTTAAACAAAACAGACAAACAAAACCCATACAACTCACTAAGCCAAATTTTAATAAATTACAACACAATGCTTATGACTTGAGAGATTATGTATATAATGAATGCAAAAAAGTTAAAAATAGCACAGTTGGAATGTGAGAACACTAACGCCCCCTAAAGGTGAAAGAGAATTCAAAAAATAAATAAAAATTGAGACAAATGATTGCACACGGTTGTTCAAAGTTCAATTGCCTGTCTCATTAGTTCACATTTGACCTGCAATGGAGCTGTATAAAGACTTTAGGAATATTTGTACACAGGATGAATCCAATACGAAATGCATTAAGCAGCAAGAGAAGTATGTTTATTTCAGGAAGATTGAATGAATGGGTGAGTATTTTATTTCTTCCCCAGTGCTGTTTCACACGTTTCTGTAGTCCGTCCACACAAAAACTTTCTGAAGCCAGAACTTCCAAGTCACAGGGAATGAAACGCTTGTGGTCTTTACATCCTTGAACCATTGGCAGTTTAAAAGAAAACCCTTTTCTGGTCTGTGCTTTGTGGCACCTTTTAAAAACTAGATCTGCAGATGCTGTGTAAAATCATACAATTAATAAAATGTATGAACCCCTAATGATGCAAATCACATCCAGAAAATAATGGGTGATTTTTCTATCCATAAAAGCAAATAAACTATCTGTATTGCTCATTGTGGTTATGGAGAACATGGGAATGCTACATTTAAAGATCAATGTTTTGGAATGCAGCGTAAAGGTAACCAGAAATGGATGATTGCCAGACCAAAAAGGACTATAGAAGTTACAGTTTTGTTTTTTTGTTTTTTTTTTTTTTTCGTTGTATATGTTGTTTCAAATGTTTTAACTTGAATCTGTGCTGCTATATGTTTTTTTTTTATTTATTTTTTATTTGAGTCTTTTTGTGTGAGGTCAGAAGGCCTGCAGTTATGTACCAATGCAAGTTTGTGTGTAACTCTCTGTGTGTGTGTTCTGAAATGAATATAAGTGTTGCAATGTGTTTTAATTGCTTTGTTCACTTAAGTGCAATATGATATTAAAAATAACCCCTTATGGGAAATACAGATGTTAATAAGTCTGTACATTTTGCTGTTTTGGCTTGTTTAATAAATAGTACTTTTAATTTAGCCTTAATATTGCTAATATTATTCATACTTACATAAAGTAAAATAACAAATACAACAAGGACACGTTAATGAAAAAAGGGATGCTCAAATATATACAATTCTTTAATTATATTGACCACAGGCTGAAGCATCAATCATTTGTTTATGCTGCATATTTCACGTTTCAATGAAGTTTTAGTTCTGCTCAGAGGTCTGGCATCACTTGTCTGCAGGTGCCATTTGGTGTGATATTTTGTATCTAATGTTCTTTAGTCTCTGTTTTTGTGATTCAACCACTAGAGGGCAGAGAAACTTCACCAATGCTTTACTGTTTCCCAGTATACAGGGTTAAGAAAACTGTAAGTGTGTGAACCCACTCGAAAATTGCATTGATTGCTCATAAAATGTGTTTTGATCTTAACACAAACAACTGCACTGTTCAGATTTTTGACTAATTGACTAATTTTATTTAAATCATTTTACATTCCATTGAAGTATTTACCTTTTTAAAAAGTTATACAGCTTAGCTATTTTTTTCCGCATGTTTTAAATAATGTCCACTTACAAGAGAGGATGACTGTTTTATTCTATACAATGGTGGTCCCCACTATCTGAACAGCCAACTCATTTTACCACAGTACTATTGGTTGTAGAATATCTTAATCATGGGTAACGAATACACATGTGATTTTTGGGTATGTCTAAAATGGAGCTGGTTACTGAAAAACTCTTTTCTACATTATTTAGCACACCTTTATAAGAAACAGTTGGAGTGACCTGCTACAGAAAGGTCATCAACCTGCACTACAAAATTACATTCCACAATGACACATTTCTGGTAATTTAGCGTGAAAAGACGTCATGTTATAAGACAATGACTTATTCATCCACCGGTTACCTGAAAACCATTTTCCATCTCATGGTCTAAATGACATATCCTGATTATGTCCTTAGTGACAGAAATTGTCCAGTTGTCAGAAATATAATTTTCAGAACACTTGAAATAGCTTTTTCAGTGAAAGATTATGTCTTTGTTACTCAAGTAACAAAGTAGAAAAAGTAGAGTAAAAAAGACACCTGCATTAGTGCCAGAGTATGGTTTTGGTGCAGATATTTTTATTTTTATTTTGGTTACTGTGTGATAACAGGAAATAAAAATGATTTTAATGTTTGTTATGCCAACAACATTGTCAATAATTAGCGTGCAGTATTAACAGATGAACTTTGCCATTGCTATTGCGAGTTAGATTTCCTTTAACCATCACCATATACCAGAAATAAAAAGCTTTGTGAATTTAGTATTTTTTCATGCCATTACATTGTTTAGAGCATAAGAAAAAAAATGTAAAATAACATTTTTGAAAAAATATATTTTATTCATAAGTTATGCTATGTCCTCTGTAGAGAACACCAGGACACAGTTTTTCTAAAAATAAAATGACAAGAGTAGACATGAAAAGGCAAAAACAATGGGAATTTTTTTAAAATCACAAATAGATTTTTAGGTTTCAGGATTTTTTTATAACTAACATTAAGGATGGTTCTCAACTATGTTATAAAACATAAAACAAAATGATTTGATATACCGTTTTGCTTTATGCAATATGTGTGTAAAAAATTCCATAAACTGGTTTTCCCATTAAACACAATCTATACACTGTATCTAATTTGCATATTAATGTGTTTTTGGGCAACATGTAATGAAAAAAGAAGTGCAATAATGGGAGTAATAATTAGCTAGATTTTTATAATAATATCTAATATTTCATAAGATTATTGATATATAATTTGTTTTCCTATTAAATTATTTTGTCTTCCAGAATGTATAATAAACATGCTTTTAGTCCTTGTGTCCTCTACAGTGGACATGTATGAAAATATGTCCTGTTTCATAACAGGAAGGCATATTGATTGAGGGGGGGGGGGGGGGGGGGGGGGGGGTTTTGGGGGGGGGGGGGGGGAACCCCCCATAACATTTTACTGAGATGTTGATTTATGACAAACAAATCAAAAATTAATCAGATTTAAATGATTATTACAAAATATTATCATATTTCCAAAAGGATGTACAATTTTATCACTAAATAATATCAGACATTTAAAGACCAAGGAGAGTGAGTGGTCATGGTGAAACATCCAATCGTTTGGTATCTCTGAAAAGCCCTGAATGTTCTCTGTACAGGACATCCAGACTTAAACTGTGACATGTGAGGTCTCAGAGAAATACACTAAAATATAATGTCCACTACAGAGGCAAAACTGGGTCTCAGGAGGATATGCACAGGAGAGCACAATAGAGCTGTTCAGTCACAACATCAATTTGCTAATTAGGCTATTTGCCTTTGCTTAAGGAATATTTCTATGGCTTTTTTATGATTAAAGTCAGTGTTAAAGTCCACTTTTCATTTTACAACAAAACATACATATATAGGAATTTTGAAACTATTGTGTGCTTTAAAAGAACCTTGTTGCTAACAAGTTGCCAAATCCAAACTACACCAAGGAAATGGGTTTGTGCTTGACTGTTATCTTGTTAGCAACTTACGTTTAAATCACAGTTTCAAACTTCCTGTTTGAGATATTTTTATTTTTGTCATAAATGAGAAACAATATACTACTATTTATCATCCATATGAATCTCTTCAGTATGTGAGTATAGGTTACAAGCGTGTCCATTTGTGTAAATATGAATGAATAATTGAATCAACTCGACTGATATGATGAACTGAACAAACAACATTGGTCAGCAGATGCTTGTGCACAAAGGATATGCTTTGTTCATTTCGACACCAGTGTTCTGTCAGTGATGGTGTGTACTGTATTTGGTGTGGAAAAGTAGATGATTTTTCCTAAATGAGCTGATTTACCATGTTTTGACAGTCCTCACAAACATTACAGTGGAGGAAAGAGCAATGCTCATTGTTGATTGCTGAAAACTGACTGAGCTGAAGGAATGTCAGGCCACTTATACTAATGCTTCCTTATTGTAATGTAATAGTCTGTCTAATGTCTACTGTAGTACTTCTGGGATTGAAATAGCTGGAGACTAAGATTTTCCAAGACTGGATGAAGCCTCATGGATGAGTGGAGAAACTTTTTAAATGAATACAAAAGCATCTGACCCAAATGACCCAGAATCATTTCTAGATGAAATGTCTCAAATAAAACATACATAATTTTTTGTAAACTTTAAATAATTTTTTTCCTTGGGCCTATAGATAGATATAGTCTAATAATATGTGTGGTGTGGTGTGTGTGATGGTGTGTGTGTGTTTAATACTTTTTTTTTCATTAGATATAGTATATAGTTAATATATAATAATTTTTACATGACCTTAAATAATTGTTTGACACTAATTCATTTTAACTTTTTTTAATAATGTTCACAGTAGCAGCAGTAATACAGAATACAGTAGTTAAAATGCTATTACCCTCTATTTTACATTTTGTACAAGTCTGTTAAAAAAGGATACCAGCATTAATATACTATATACACAACTGTTCAAAGTTTTGGGTCGGTAAGATTTTTATTTTCAAAAAAATGGAAAAAAATTAAATTGATTAAAAGTGAGTAAAGACACTGATAATGTTCAAACTCATACATCATTATCGTTATAACATTAGTTTTAAAATAAATGTTGTCTTTTGAACTTGCCAATCTTCAAATAATCTTGAAAAAAAATCTATCATCATTTTCACACAAATATAAAGGTAAATTGGTAATTACAATAAATGTGTCCAAATCAGCATATTCAAATTATTTTTAAAGCATTATGTGACTGGAATTCAGCTTTGCCATGACTGGGAATAAATTACATTTAAAAATATATAAAAATAGAAAACAGTTTTAAACTAGCAGAACATATTAATGTTTTAACAGCCTAAAATTAATGCAGCCTTGGTGAGCATATGAGACCTCATTCAAAAATACAAAAAAAAATCTTACCAACCCCAAACTTCTTTATAGTGTCTATATACAGTGCATATGCAGTATTCACGCACTTTATAATATATAGACACTTAATGTATCAGATCCTCATGAGGTCTTTCTTTGGCATGTTGTTTGGAGAGTGGATTACAAATATAGTGCTGCTTGTGCGCTCCTTCCTGTGCACAAAGCTCCAGAAAGCCTGCTGAAATTTGTCTCCTGCCAGTGTATACAGTGCTAGGTTGAAGAAAGTGTTGAGGCCAGCCAGGGGTCGTGACAATATGTATGCTGCATGGATGCCTCTCCTCTGCATGCATGACACGCCAGGTCTGCGCATGCTATCCACCCTCAGTAAACGCATGATATGGTATGGCAAGAAGCACAGCACAAACACGACCAGAATCAGAATGGACAGCATGCGAACTCGGGAACGACTCGGCCTGTTTCTGGATATGCTGCTGCCCAGAGAGCCTGCAATGTGAGTGTAGCTCCAGCACACCACCAGCAATGGCAACACATATCCAAACACTGTGAGTATCCAACCGTACCACCACACCACCTGTGGATCATTACTGGCGAAGTCAAGGCATTTTGTCATGTTGTCCTTCTGCTGTACAGTAATCATCCCCAGCATCGGGCCGATCTCCACCAAGGAAATGGCCCAGACTGCCAGACAAGCCAAGATGGCCCATCTTTTCCTCCTGATCTCAGCAGCCTTCAGCGGGTGCACCACTGCGACGTAACGGAAGATGCTGAGGCAGGTTAGGAAGAGGATACTGCCATAGAGGTTGTAGTAGAAGCAGAAGCGGATGAAACGGCACATTAACTCTCCCAAGGTCCAGTGTGTAGTTACGTAAAACTGGACCAGCACAGGTAAACTCAACGCATACAGCAGATCAGCTACTGCCAGGTTCACCATTATAATGCTGCTGCTCTTCCAAGGCCTGAGTTTTGCCAGGTAAATGATGATCACCAGGAAGTTTCCCACAAGTCCAACTACAGAAATTATGCTGTACATCACTGGCAGATAATAAGCCTTTATGTAGTCATCAATTGGAAGACAGCCAGTTGAATTCGTTTCCAGACCCGCCATTGCTTTCTCTTGCTTCTTGAGGACTAATACAGAGAAGTGACAATTTTTTACACTGAAAATGTAAATTTATCTTGTTTATTTAATGAATAAAGGTAGCCTTATATCACAGTATACTGTATATAAGTATATAATTGAAAAATACAGAACATGAAATATAAACTTAAAAACACACAATGCAGTTATCATGGTACATTGATGCATTGACCGTATCAGATAGTAATATAGTTTGATATATAATGTTTTGGATAATTAATTATTATTCACACAGCACTTAATAAAAAAAAAAGATTCAGATTCATTCACTGATTTGTTCAGTGGCACTTTCTGCATGTTAATGGCAATGAGGTGCCTTTTGTGTGTTATGAATGAGTCGTTGAACCATTTACTCAATCGATATGGCGAACTGAACCAACAACAGGAATGACATTTTGTTCAGTGCTCAAAATGTGCAATTTTAAATTTGTGAAGACACGAATCACACACTTCACAAAGTCTAACACTCATAAATGAAAATTATGATCAGTACAAGTGAATGAATGCTGGCTAAAAATGCAGCTTAATGGCCACAAGTGGCCTTTATTGGAATATGAATTTCGTAAAGACACAGAAAAAAATACATGTCAGTGAAAAATATGACACTAATAAAAAATATGAAGCAGTACTGTACAAGTGATAACGATTCTGCATCTTACCATATTTGTTCTAAAATAGAGATTCGGTCATGGTTGAAATAGTCTATTAGCAGAAATCAGTGCAGAACAGAAAGACAAGCTGATGTTCTATCAATAAAATGTGGCTGTATTTGGTACAAAAAAATAAAAAACATTTTTCAATGATACCATAGTAAACGCCCGAATAAATATAGAGCCATATTTAACCATGATATTATGGTACCATGTACAAACAAATCAATGATATAGCCAATGATGGTTCTTTTTTAAAAGTCTCAGCCATTAACATACACATTTCAATAGGTTTCAACATAAGATATTTTACATGAATTTTAACTCACCAAGTATTGTTGATCCCTCACTTTCCCCTCAGGATAGTTTTCAGTCTTTAAGTGTGTATGGATGCGTGGATCCACACAGTCGTCACCAGACAATCAGAGACATGTAGTTGTCTTATTAAGTGTCATCTGTGTTTTTGTATTGTCTGCCTTCACTCCCTAGAAACATACGTATGTGGAGTGAGTCAGCTTCTTCATCACAGAAGTGAGCTTTATGCCTTGAGTTACTATTTAACATTTCCTGAAACTTCCTAATACACTCACATTTCCTCAAACACTTCACGAGAAAGTAGAGCTCTTTATAGCCCATACAGTACACTGGGAGTGGAAGATGAATACTCATAAAGATGCAGTTCTCAAAATTGTTTCATGCAGACCCACCTTCATGCATGTCACTTGGGACAAATATGTGCAATGCTTGTGTGGAAAAATGACTCAATCTGAATCAAAGGTCAGCAGTTCAGATCAGAGAGAGACTCTGCAGCTAACGGTTTCAGTCTGCAGCTAACAGTATGTTTGTTTGTAAAAATCAGGTACACATGAGTACATGTACTGTTAAAGCACCCATTTATTTATGTTTTATAGATTAAACCGGGAAGTTCTTAAACACACCCTAAGGTATGAGGAAACAGGAGGCCAAAAAATAGCCAGAAGGTCTTAAACTTAACTGCTTATTGTGTGAAATCAGTGTGCTCATCCAGCCAAAGATTCTCCTGCAGAGTCTCTTGTCTCATTGAGTTCGCACAACCAAAAAAAGCTGGAAAATATCTATTGACTACAATGACAAATGTTGAAAATCAGATTAAGAGTAAGTGAGACACAAGGCCCATGAAGAGTGTAAAATGAGTGCTTGTGTTTGGATGCTCAGCACAAGTGCAAACTGTCATTCACCATTGTTTAAAAGTCTGGGGTTTGTATGTTTTTGAATTTTTTTGTTTTAAAGAAGTCTTCAATGCTCACTAAGGCTGCATTTAAAAAAATAAATTGTGAAATGGTAAAAAAAAATACAGTAAAATTAGTAGTATTGTGAAATATTCTATTGGAATATATTTTAAAATATAATTAATTCCTGATGGCAAAGCTGAATTTTCAACACCTTTACGCCAGTCTTCAGTGTCACATGAACCTTCAGAAAGAGTTCTAATGCCAAGTAAATGTAAACATCTGTACGAGCATTGTAACCTGAATAAGATCTCATGTCCTGTTGATCTTTCCATTAGATGAAAATACTAAACATGCATTGGTCAAAAAACAAACAGACCGACAACAATACATTTGCAGTAATATTTTCTGTGCACCAGTCACTAATCATGTTTTACCACTAGATGGCGAGCAGTATTAAGTTTTTAAAAATACCCAGTTACCAGGATTTTCAAAACTCCATTCTCACAATAAAATAAAGGGGAAAAAATATTCATATATATCCTTGTGGTTGCCATTTCCTGAACCAGTGAAATAACTCCAGCAATCTAAAATCTGATTACTGAGAACATACTGAACCCAACTTCCAGACAACTGTTATTCCCATCACATTATCCGTCATCTAGAACTACCTGATCTGACAGTAGTTAGACAAATTGTTCCCAATACCTGGAGAAAAGCTGACTTTAAAAAGAAGAAATGACAGAAGCATCCATTATTATAACTATAAGCAAAATAGTAAATCAAATAAATAGTAAACTATAAGCAAAATAGTAAAAAACAGAAAAAAACAAACAAAGGAAAGAAAACAGTTTGAGAGTTAATGCTTACGCTGACATATTATATATTTTTTCAAATTTATGATTTTTATTTCAAATAGAGATAATAATAGTAATAAAATAATAAATAAATGAAATGAAAACAACTAATCTGTTACAGTTAAAATAGTTACCAGTAAATAGATTTCCCCTTAATAAAACATAATAATTAGCAATATTATGTTCCACTGGTTGATTACAGGAGATGATTAAGAGGGTGTTGAGTGTTGATGCATTCAACAGTGCATAAGTATAAGCCAGATGGCTATTAGTCTCCATACTTCATTTGGCAGACAAGGTTTTAGAATATATATAATACTGTACTACCTTCATTTTAAAACAATACATTTACATTTTTACATTTATGTGTTTGGATGCTCTTAAAGTGACTTATATTGCATTTAAAGTTCACATTTGATCACTTTTTGCCTTCCCTAGGAATCAAACCCATGACAAAAACTGACAGCACTCTGAATTTCTTTCGGACTTAAGTACAGTTTGAGATAATATTGAGTGAATCTCTGGAGGAGACGCATATGAGTCTTTTTCTCAGAAGAAAAATGTGAGACTTAAGAAAAAGTTGTCTCTTTGTTTAATCTCATAGCTGTTGGAGAAACAATTTAAACATTAAAGTGATCTAATTTGTGATTGTTCTTTTCTTATGGAAGTCATGCACCACAAGATGAAAGAAAAAGCCATTTCATTTCAGCCAATGGTGTTTTTTTTATTATTCCAGAACACACTAAGAAAAGAGATCATTCACTTTTATCTGTGGCATTTCAAGACTGGTTTCTATCTTGCAGGAAAATCTTGTAGCGAAGGATTTACTTCATTTTCAATGGCTAAATCGACTGGACTGGTGTCGGGTCTTTCTGAAAGGACAGACACTTCATTAGTGGGAGTTTCTGTGTGGTTGACATGATGACAGATTAGTGTGTTTTTCTGTTGAGGCAAAAGCTGGAGTTCGTGAGCAAATTATCTGAAAAAGCTGAAGTGTGGTGTTCATGTGAGATTCTTATCAGAGCACTGAGACACACTCTAATAGGTCTTGACCAAGACTAGAATATAAATTAAGGATGCACTAAGCAGAAGCTAATTACTTTTTTCTTCTGAACAACGTTGATTTCAACCTACATATTTTCAAAATTTGTATTGTTTATGCTTAGTTTATCTATCCGTATATTGAAATTCCCAGTGGTTAGTTTTTAAGCTTTTGTTATATTTGTTTGTACAGTACATCCTGAGTAAACTCTTGGCAAAAACTAAGCTGGTGTTTATTGCTTCGACATTTACTTTTATGAAAACTGAACGTCAATTTTATTTTTTGTTTGCTATTCATTTTTCCTATTTCTCTCCTTTCTGAGTCTGCATTTGTGATGTAGGACTTTGGGAATATATGTGTTACATTAAACATTTGAACCTTCTCTTCACCTTTGTGACCCCTGTGAACATCATACATGGAAGCTCACGCTATTCACATTATATTTTCAAATAACCCACATGTACATCATTAGCGTAGTGAGCCCGGCTCTGAGATGATGTTTTAGAGCACAGCATCGCCTGAACAGCCCATCATGCAGCATTGCTAATGGCATGGTCATGCATTTTTAGGCCACTTGGACACAACAAATGGATAAACAAATAAATAATTTTACAAAAATGTAAAGGACAGAGATATTACACTTATAGAATACCCGTATGTTGAGCACCAGCATGATCTAGCCATTAATTATGACTATAATTAGCTGATAATGAACAATTTTTCATTTTAGCAGATACACACATTTAAAATGTACAGTCTTTCTCTTGTAGGAAAACAGATGAAAATATTGTACATGTATATTATTCAGGTACATTTCAGATGTTGTGCAGCTTAATTTCTTGGCAGAACAATCTTAAGTGATGTGCCAAGTGTGCGACAGCACAGGTCCTCGTGCCAAAATAAAGTGACAGCTGACTTGATGCAAATGATTTTGTTCTTCTAAAACTTTAATATCTAAAAGTTATAGCTAATAGAGTGTATCATGATGCTGTATGATTCTGATTGTTAAAAATATATTATGCAGTAGAACTTTCAATTTCAGGAAAGGATTTTTTATTTTTTTTTAATAATTACACACTTGTCAAAGTTTATATTGTGGCATTATATATGGTCAGACACTTGCATGTGTCATTATATTATTAACATTTTGCCAAAATCAAGCTCAAGTGGAGTTACAAGGTTATAAAGGTTCAACTTACAGGTTATAAAGTTTATTGTAACTATATGGCGGCATAAAACGGAAATTCTGGTCAATCTTATGGGTTGTGTGGTTCGAAGCTGAAAAGTTACTCACAACATACATTTTCTTGTTTCTGATAGTGCTACGGCACTACTTTGTTGTTTGTTGGTTACAGATCTATGGTCGCAATTAGAACAGTTCTGAAGAATAAATTGTTGGGCTGAAGAATAATGTTTTATGAAACATCATTAACATTTATTTGCTTTGTTTTAACTTTGTGCAACCTTGCTACGTATGGCGAATAACCATTTTATAAAAAGCAATAAGCCCTGTGAAGCGTGGATTACAGTGATTTATAAAGCTAAGGGGGCCACGGTTGGGCTACAACACCCTTAGCTGTTATAAATTCTCTGTAAACCACGGCTTCACAGGGCTTTATTGCTTTAGGAGTAGGATACTTGAATGACTTGAGGACAAATGCTTGAGTAAAGTTGCATCCCAAATGACACACAACACACTATAGATAAGCACTTACACACTATCAACTCAGATATTAGGCTACCTGAGAAATTCAAGTGAATACTAGAAATCCGTGCTCATTTAGGAACGTACAGTTTTTTTAAGTGTCAGAAATGGATTTGCACCATTACTTTCGGTTAGATGTATGTGAAAGTTGCATTCTTTACTACAGTAAGGTTACAGCAGTATATCCCCCCCCCCCCCACCCCCCATAAAATATACAATTTTCATTGTGGTGCTTAATTAAGTGATAAAAAGCAAATGCAAACTTTTACCTAATTATTTGTAACATCTAATTAATTTAACTAACACTGTACAGTTTTCCTCAACATCGCCCAATGTCGGGGTGCATGAGTTCCTGAAAATTATGATTGATGGAATAGGCTATGCTTACACCTTGGCTGCATCCGAAAACCTAGGCAGCTGACTTGTTGCCTCGCTGCCTTATTAGGCAATGACTTTGTAGGCAGCGTTTTTGCACAAGGCACCTCAGGCTTCTGAGGCAGCGTAACGGTTTAATGATCTACAACAAAACAGAACGAGTTTTGGTGATAACTAAATTAATATTTAATTACTATAATAATGATTTCTCACTAGAAATAACATCAAAAGTGCAAAAAATTAGTCAGAAATGTACATTTACACACAAACTGACCACCAAATGCAATTATCAGACGCCATCTTTATTTTTTTAGCTCAACCGTCACAGAATGGAACGCAGAGGATTGTGGGATATCAAAGGCAGCGAAGGATAGGCTTACAATCTATGCTGGCTCAATTCGATCAGGGAAGAGAGTACCTCCGGATAGAGGAAGTAAGCCGAATTTGGATTCGTGACGTGGCTGGATGCCTCTGCTTGGGAATGCTGCCTCCGAAGGCCGATCTTAGCGCTTTGGAACGCAGCCGGTATTTACCTATAGTGGCTAATGAATCAGAAGTCTCACACATTAACAAGAAACAGCTTACTTTCACATTGAAAATAAGGTGGATAAGCTAAAAAAATATAAACATCACAGAGTCTTTTCCCCTCATGTTTTTTGGTGCCATACTTAATTGATGCCCTTGCAGCAATGCTTAAAAAACATCTTAAACCAGCCTAAGATGGTTTACTGGTCTTAAGTTCATCTTAAATCTGGCTATGGTGGTCTGAGGGCTGATTTTGGATTACTTTAAAATGGTCAGGCTAGCAGAAAGCTGGCTGTCCATCTAACAAGGTGCTTGGGAAGGCTGGTTAAATGTTTGTGCTCTTTCAGCTGAGTAGAAAGTTAAAAAAAAAAATGTGTACTTATAATTTCATAGGGTCTTCAAACCTATAAACCTATCATGCTTCTCGATTCTATAGATTATTGAAAGATCTCTCATGTGATTAGAGCATGTCTCACCTCAAGACATTTGTGACCATGGAGCACAAAACCAGTCTTAAGTCGCGTGGGTAATTTGTAGCAATAGCCAAAAAACATTGTATGTGTCAAAATGATTGATTTTTCTTTTATGCCAAAAATCATTAGGATATTAAGTTAAGATCATGTTCCATGAAGATATTTTGTAAATTTCCTACTGTGAAATATATTAAAAATTAATTTTTGATTAGTAATATGCAATTGCTAAGAACTTCATTTGGACAATTTAAAGACGATTTTCTCAATATTTTTATTTTTTGCACCCTCAGATTCCAGATTTTCAAATAGTTGTATCTCGGCCAAATATTGTCCTATCCTAACAAGCCATACATCAATGGAAAGCTCATTTATTCAGTTTTTCAGGACAAGTATAAATCTCAATTTTGAAAAATTGACCCTTATTACGGGTTTTGTGGTTCAGGGTCACATTTAATATGGCCTGAGCTTTGCTCCACACTCTTAAAAATAAAGGTGATAAAGGCTTCAAAAGGTTCTTCAAGCGATGCCATAGAAGAAACCATTTTGGTTCCACAAAGAAGCATTCAGTAAAAGGTTCTTTAAAGAACCATCTATTTCTCAACTTTTTGTAATCTGAAGAACCTTCTTACGCCACAAAGAACCTTTTGTGAAACAGAAAGGTTCTTCAGATGTTAAAGGTCTTTATGGAACCATTTAGACAAAAAGGTTCTTATATGGCAATAGTTGAAAAAAAAAAAAAAAAAAGGGGGACAACCCTTTTTTATTATAACAGAGTGCAGATACTGAAGAGCTTCTTGCGAAATGCGAGAAGGCTGCTTTGTAGTGCTTTAAAGCCTTCTGGGTGTTATACGTGTCATAAGTTACTTTTTGTCTCATTTTCAGATAAAATGAGCCATGTCGAATAGCATTTCCTTTGGGAAAAATTCACAGTAGGTGATTTAAAAGTTTGCATATTGTGTTTTAGGATGCCAATTTTTGGCATCCTAAAAGCTTTCCTTCCAACAGAAAAACACATTTTCATTAGTAGCTACTTAACACAGAGCTCAGACCACATATGGAAACTCTCAGTGACTGGATTACATTTTCCATTATTTTTATTAAGACAGGAAGGTTTAAGGGCAGAAAGCTTTTTTTTTGGCCCCATTAGCTTAAAGAGCATAAGGATAAGGATTGGATGCAGTGGTTACAAAAGAACATCTCCACACCCTTGTTCTAGATCTGAGGACCACAGATGATTATCATCATCACAGCTCTAAGCTAACTGCAGAAGTACAACACCAATGCAAAACAACAAGCACAAAAGAGAGGAGAGAGAGATATGGCAGCTCCTCCACCAACAAACAAGTTCTTGCACATATGATTAATGGAGTGTTGCTACAGCAACTGAGGTAACACAGCGTTGCTTGTAATTATCTTGCAGTCAGGAGGAAAGTTCGAAGCAAACTAGGTGTTTAAAGGACGGGACTTGTGTTATTGCTTAGAATGCTGATGCATAATGAGGTTTAGAAGTTTTAAATTGCCTATAGGAAGTTCATCTGTGACGCTTCTGTCTGTTTCATTGTTCTCAGTGAGTTTACCATTCTAAGGGCTTCTGCTCTCGTGTCAGTATATTGGAAATGTGCTGTTCTATTAATATTAGAATAAAAATAAATACATGGAGTTGATGCGTGTTAAATTACAGTACAGCTGAAGCCTCTGTGCAGTGATTGAGCTGTCCATTGGTGACACTGATAGTAATTGCTGTGTAAGCTTAACATTCCCCTGAGGTAAATGTTATAACTGCAATTATCATGTCATACAAGATCTACGGTATACATTATCAAATGCATTTTTTTAAACATGAAATAAAAAAAGCTTGTCTCTGTTCAGTGGCTTGGAAAAAAGGCACCGTACCTAAATAGGATAAAAGAGTAAGTGACTATTAGTCTCTGCTAACTGTGCCTGCTGTTAAAAAGTTGCTATGGTATGAATGGATAGAAAGTTTATCATATATATATATACTATATATTACATTATATATATATGTGTGTGTGTGGGTGGGTGTGTGTATGTGTGTGTGTGTGTGTGAACCCTCTCTGTGAAATGAAGGCCTTAAGTCTCAAACCTGATAATGAGATAGTCCAGATTAAAGATATCAAGTTACAGTTCACAGAAGGTATTTACCTTATGATTTTATGTGGGGAAAATAGAAAAAAAAAGAAAAGGACTGTAGCTGGGTTTTCGAAATGCCAGGGTCACACACACACACCACACCACACATATTATATATATGTGTGTATATTCTATATTATATATTATACACACACATTGCTGTATGATTTTATATGAACTGTCAAAACATTTTTTACAGTGATGATCACATGTTATTTGTGCTGAAAAAAATATAATATCTATAATATGTATGTATGTACTTTTCTTCTTTGCTGTGAAAAATTGAATAGGTGCTTTTATTCAGTTCAGCAAATTAACATCACGCATCGAATGAAATTCAATAGGAAGAAAAATACTAAGGAAAGAGTAAGAATTTTAGAGTCTGATAATGGGTCTCAATTATAGTATTAGATAGGATGACAAGCTGCCCACATGCAATTTTGTAAAGGTCATGGTAGCCTACCGTTTTCAACAGGACACATGCAGTTAATACACAGGAGCTTATGTATCTGTTCCTTAACTTATTTTCCTTATTATACGGTCATTGTCAGTCTAAATGCACAGCATATAATTTCAGAGACTAGCCATCAAGAACACAACATGTTTGTTAGGCCAAGTTGTGCATTCTAAACTTAGTAAAATTTCTAATTGGTCCATGGTGTTGATTTCATTCTGAAAAATATAGACTGAGCTTCAGGTTGAAATATTCTTCAAACTAATGAAATTATGTTTATAATTAATTTTAACTAGTGGAACAAGCAAAAAAATGATGATGCTTTTCACTGAACTCAACAGACTGAATAAGATTAAATGATGCAAAGGTACTGACTGAGAATAAATTATATTTAATCAACAGAATTCACTTTAATTGTACAATTACTGACTAACAGAGCTGCAAGGTGGTATGTTTTTATGTCGGTTCAGCCGACCATGATCTGTTCGTGCATGGATAATATCCCTAAAGTTGCAAAGACTAAAGTTTCTCAAACCCAAAGAGATATTCTTTAAAAAAGTTAAGACTCATCCACACCCTCATAAAACGCCTCATTTAAACACGCCCCACATCTCTACGTCACGATGTGGGAAGATTTGCATACCACCGCCCAATAATGTTCACGCAAAAAAAAGAAGGGTAACTTTTATTGTTGATGCCCCCGCCCACCGCCATGTCGTGAAGGCGCCTGTGTGTTTCGTTGTGAAAGCGAAAGTAATTTGTTTGGTCTTCCAAAAGAGGACACGAAATCAGTGATTAAGTTGTATTTACAACACCAAGTTGTTCCAGAACACTCCAACCCAAATATTCAGATGTGTGCAGCAAATTTTATGGAGGACTGTTTCCTGATCTGGTAGAGTAGACTACAATGCCGGCTGTTCTGACTCACAGATTGTAAGTACGTTTTTATTATTTAAAGAATTTGCCACTGACGATACAAAACGTGAGTTTTGAGCAGTGTAGAATAGCGCTTGTTTGTAATTTCTCCGATCACAATGCAGACATGGTTTTATGTTACGCGGCGCAATGCGTTAAAAAGACAAAGCATTATAATCCGTAATTATGTCCCACTGGATGCAACAAACGCCTCGTTTACAATGGGTTTTAATGTTTATGTCTCGTAGCACCGGCCGGACAGGGCATCACAATATGGTAAAGGGCGTAACATTTCCGTCTCACGCTTTGAGGTATTCGGCCAATCACAACACACTGGATAGTTGGCCAATCAGAGCACACCTCGCTTTATCAGACCGATGAGCTTTGTAAAATCGATGCGTTTCAGAAAGGCGGAGCATAAAGAGAGAAATAATAATTTACAGAGTATGTGGAAAATAACGTGTGTTTTTTTTTACCTTAAATCGCATAAACACATTTCAGTACACCAAATACACCAAATATTGTTATTTTTAGCAACAATGCAAAACACTTATAATGTATTAGAAATAGGGCCTTAATAGAAAGTGTTTACCAAATTGTAGTTAAACTGAGTTAGGTAAATCAAACCTCAGACTCAAGCTGTTATGCTAGAATCAAAATTAGATCTTGACTTGAAAAAAACTAAAGCTTCAGGTCAAGTTTCAGCAGAAAAAGTAAATTTATTAAATGACTTTTTTTTTTTTTTTTTGCACAAAGTCTGCTGTTTGTGCATTTGTGGACCTTTATGCAAAATGTTGTGTATGAGGCACTGTAGACATTTTTGTTTATTTACACTTTAGTTGAAAATATGTCATATTAATATTGACTGAAATAGTCAAAGTACAAAAGGGAAAAGAATAGATCACTTACTATATGCGTGCTGTTTAATTTTATTTAATTCTTTTTATTTTTATTGTTGTGCTCTTCCACCATGGTCCATAAAATGAGAGATATTTTAAAATACTTTGTATTATATACAGTATATAATTAAACACAAGTTTCAGTAGGTGAAACAAAGTTTTTCAAACAAAGATTATTAATATTTGACATTTATGAGCAAAGCACATATATTGATAACATGTAAAATTTACATTAAACTGTATTATACTAGACTTTTTTTTTGCATTCCATCCAGTTTAACTCTACTCCTTGAAATGTAAAATGTAATATTGTTGTTGACTGGTACCTCAAATCAAATTCAGTAGTTGAATTGGAAATTCCTGAATAGTGCACAACCTTGTTTGGCATAAACCAACTCATTCCTGAGCCACATCATTAAATGGTTGAATAACTAAAGGAAAGCTACAACAACTTTATTGGAGCAACAAACCACCATAATTTGTAGAGTGCAATGAAGCAAATTGTTTTGTTTTTCATGCATTTCTGTCCAATGTCCAACCATGGGGAGAAATATTTTAGTTTTAACGTAGCAAGATTTGTTTTTGTTCAATATATCTGTGTTACCATGAAAAGTATTGAAGTACCCTGAGAGAGACATTCACAGTTGATCACAGCAAAGATGAAAGGTCTGTATAGGCAGAGTTCATGATCTCTTCAAAAGCCAGACCCTTATAGCATGCTTCCTTTGCCAAAGTAATACAGGACCATTTCCTCGTTCCCCTCTCCTGCTTTTCACATTTTTTTGTCCTTTCCTGGCTAGCTACGAAAATATGGATGTATGCTATCTTCTTTTTCAGTAGGTGTGTCGGGGATGGGAAAAGAATCTTGAAGTCTTTGAAAAGTTGAGATCAGTCAGATAAAAAGAAGATTTCTTTCATCATAGCTGCTTTGATTGACACTTACTTGCTTGGCTGATCTGAAAGTAGACTGTCACTGGTGAAAACACGGGTGCATGAGAGAGGCAAAGATCTATTTTTGCACAGCATCTTGGAACAATAAGCAAGAAGTAATAAACATCTCCATCAATGACCACTGCAATCCAGATGCATTGTAACATTTGATTGTATGTGTAAGTTTGGGTCAGACGTTGTCTCGCATCACCAAATGAAGTCTGGTCTAGATCAGTGTTTCCCAACTAGGGTGCCGTCTGTGGAGAGCAGGGGTGCCGTGTAAAAAAATCTTTTTTTAATATTTTTTTAATTGCTAAAATGTTCAAAAAAAGCATCTATTATATAATATCCATTTCTGATGTCGCCAATAATTAGAAGTGCACCGAAATTTCGGCTGCCGAAAATTAGTTCACTGCTCAGGATTCACTTTCAAGTGGTGTGACCCTCTGCGTATTATCCCGCTCTATGCGCGTGCGCTCCGCTCAGTCGCTCCACTCATATACCGTTCATGCTCATCGGAACAGCAATGTCCACTCAGAAATCAAGCTGACAGGAAACATCGATGTATTACAGTATTGTTTCTGTCTGCAATAGACCTACTGTGCTGTAACAAGGTATGGTAAATGGGCAACTCTGGTAACGCTGCCCTCTCATTCATTGATCTGCTAACCGCTATTTTATGCTCACGTGTTCTGATGATAATAATAGCTTTCTAGGACTAAACATTATTTGGATAATTGGTAAAAAAATCTATATTTTTTAAAAATCTTAACCCTAATGTTAGACTTACCTGAAAAAACTAAAACACAATTTATTTAATGCGAAAGAGGCCTGTCGTTATTGTTATTTGTGCTATCATATAATTTCTTTATTTTTCTTATTGTATTACTGAACGCCTTACTTGTCATTTTTATACAATCAAGTGTGAATCCATCTGCGTGCTGCTGCACCAAAATACCCGCACTGTTAAAATAAAAAAAAAAAAACACTGAGTGAGCAAAATTTGTGAGATAGCTAGATATAATGGTAATTAAACAATGTTTACATATGAATAAAAGCCTACATTAAAATCGGTCATATAAATTGGTCTCTTCGTTAGAAATTAGCCTACTGATTGCCACCACTGATGGACACAAATTTTAATAATAAAAAAATATCTGTATGACATTATATTCAGCAGTTCTTCCCTGTTGTACCCAATATCTATACGTTTCAAATTATCATATCGAAGTTAGAAATTCAAATATGGTGACAATTAATTTTGTAGGGTGCCACAAGTGTGTTAAAATTTCCAAAGGGTGCCGGCGACTAAAAAAAGGTTGGGAAACACTGGTCTAGAGTTCAACTGATTCTGGCCAAAAACTTTCAAACATGGACAGTGATTTGACAATAGAGATCAACCCAGTAATTGCACTGTTAGTTGCTAGTAGGCATTCCAACTGCTAGAAGTTAGTGATGCAAGGTCCGATTCATTTCCGCGAACCGGTTCTTTTCGGACAGATCGGCTCATTGAACCGGTTCAAAAAGCAGATTCATCGGTTCCTGACGTCATCAAGCAATAAGGTCTCTGCGCATTTGTTTTCTAGCAACTCGGTGCAATGTTGTATCAATGAAAAATTCAAAGAAGTTATTTGTGTCAACACATTAAAACATTCAAAAAGTTATTTGTGTGAAAGCCTATTGCTGATTATTACCATATAATTCACTTAAGTTAATGGTGTTTGTGGTCAGTTTCATTCGCGGATCTTTTATGTCAGATACGACTGACTGACAGACCAATATTGACTAGCCTACAACTTGGATAAGATTCCTAAAAGTTTCACACCTACAGCACACATTACAGACATTGATGCACAAACGCGGATATGTTCTACATGTCTACAGTATAAAGAATAAATAAATCAGTCTTATTAACTCCTTGATTTCGCTTAAGCAACTCTAAATATAATATGCATGCACAATAAAACTATAGTAAAATTTATTTACATCACTCGACAAAAAGGTTTTTGCAGGTTTTAATAAAATGTAAATTAATAACAGTCGTAATAAGCATATTTCCAGTACGCGCCTCAGGCTTGCACTGTATCGTCAACTTATTCATCAGAATCTTCGGTAATCCTCGGTAAACTTCGCCACGACTCATTCGGTTTTTGTTGAGTCCTCGGTAATCCTCGGCAAACTTCGACAGTTGGTTGAACCGGCTCAATCGGTTCTTTTTGAGTCGGACATGCTACTTCGGCTGTGCGTCCTGCGTCATCAACCCGGAACTAAAGTTCGATTCAGTTCGATTTGTGAAACGGCTCGACCGGTTACTTCCTGAGAACCGGCACAAAAGAACGATTCGTTCAAGAACCTAACATCACTAATAAAAGTCCTTACATATTGGTAGGTTGCCTCATGCAATAGTTTTGAACATGATTATAAAATTGGCCGAGTCAGGTTTGTAACTTTATAAAATGTGTCATATAGGCTATTTGATTTTGATGTGATATAAATTACAGCATTTAGGCTACGCAATAAATAAATAAATAAATAATAGTAAGATTAATGATTATCAATGCATGAATCAAACTTGCTCAGAATGCTGACAATATTTTACGTTCTTCATGCATTTTTATTACATCTTTGTCTATGGGCCGAGCCAAATCAAATAGAACAATAAAATGGCTCACAGTAACACTAACACTAATTCCTGTGTCTCTCTATAGTCTGCTCATCCCATTGGTCATTGCTGCTCATTTGCCTAAGTTTTTAAAGTTTTGTTGTATTGGTAGACATAGCCACCTTTGCTGTTGTCATGATGCCGGAATTTGCCAACTCTTCTTGAAACAGAATGACTTCTGGTTGCTTTATCATTACAAATTGCTGAACATCGCTATAGACAGAAAGCTTCTGTCTGACATGTTAAGTTACCAAACAAGTTATTTTGTTTGTATGTGAACTTTACTGACAGGTAAATGAGAAATGGTTGACATCACAATAATAGATTGGCATAAACGTAAACTTATCACATCAACTTGCTAAAAGTATATAGTAAATTGTCCATTGAAGTCTATACATTTTTTTTTTTCAAAATTACTATTCGCATCAACCTTCCTCATGTACCTCCTCCATTCTTGTTGTGGCATTGTTGTTAAATAAAAAGATAGACAGTATTATCTATCAGAGCAGAAGAAACATAAACATTGTCCTTTATGTACAATATTTCACCGTAAGTCTTAATCAAATGTTAATGCTTCCACTCAGAGAAGCTTTGAGATTTTTTAAAGTTTCAATCTTTTTCTTTTGAATACAAATGAGCATAAATGTCAGCACAAATTATACAATGGGGCCCAATACGCATAGGAACTCTAGTGTTTACAAGAACTGCTTGGTTTAATAGAAGCCACAAAGCTGTTTGGAGAAAGTAGATCAGTGCTGACATTTGAGTGAAGCAACACTTGAGGCTCACTAATTATTGAGCAGGAGCTTTCCAAAAATGCTTTGAAGAAATCAAGGAGGAAGCAACCTGAGTGCATAATATATATTTAGAGGGCAAATATAATTATAAATAATTCAGTTTTCTATTAGAAATTACAAATATCTAAATGTCACCTTATAAAGAATTAAAGTTATGAAAAATTAACCATTATAAAAGGTATTAAAATGACCTGTTTTGTGTTTGAATATATTTTGAAATTTAATTTCTCTTATGGCAAAGCTGAATTTCACTGTCTTCAGTGTCACATGAGTGTCACATTCTGCTGATTTGGTGCATAAGAAAACCAGTTCAGCTATGATCAGTGTGAAAAATAGTTGTGATACGTATATATGAGTAAACCGTGTACCAAAGAACCTAATTTATTTGGAAAACAGTCATTTTTGGTAACATTATAAATCCTCTTGTCACGTTGATCAATTTAATGCATCCGTGCTGCTGAATTAAAGTATTATTTCAAAATACTAAAATCATTCCCCCTTTCTCAAATCAAGCCGTTGTCAGCTTCTTGTCTGTTTGACATCACACAGACCCAGGCCCCCCCTCCCACAATTGTTGATTTACACTAGCGTTTCAGCACAGACTGGACAGGGCTGCATTCCACTCCACTTTTAGACACGCACTTGCAAACGTCCCTAAACACTTCCCCTTGGGTGGAATCCCCGCTGCCATTTTGAAGTGGGTTCCACTTCGTGAAGTGGACGAGGGAAGTTTATATGGACATACCCTCGACCCCTCGATTTTGACTGAGGGAGCGAGTCTGCTTCATATGCACACTTCAGGCCGCTCCATAGACCACAATGCAACACGATTGTGACTTCATCGCAGATCGCAATTAATTTATCCCCACCCCAAATAACTCTATAATATATAAATTATTTTTTTAAACATTTATAACAGCCCAAGCATACCAATATGGAATATAGAATGTGAACCAAACAAATTCAAAATAAAAAAAAAAAAACGGGGGAAAAATTGTAAACAATAACAACGTAGAGCGGATTCTAAGGGATCCAAGGGCTTGGGATGTTCCAGTTCAGAACATTGCAAGGAGTTCTGCCAGAAGATGGGCACTCTGCAATGGTTAATCAATGAGTACATCCGACTGGTGAAACCCGAGACGGAGGCAGTTTCGCGGAGTGAAGGGTATTAAGGGTTATAAAAAAAATTAAATGGAAACGCAGCCTTCCGTGTATTACCTAGACCGTCACGAGTGGAGCTGTCAGCAGTCCGCCATTGGGTCATAGACAAGAATGGCATCCTACGGGATTGAGGTGTTTGTGTTGGATGTAATAATGAACCATAGCCGTCGCGGCATTACTCCCCAACATCTGGCCTGTGAGCCCTCCCATCACTACCTAAATGTGTTTATGTTCGCGTAAATCATTTGTGATCCAGCTTCACCTAAAGAAGAAGAGAGTGTAAGGTTTTTTTAAATTAATCTTTGCAAATCGCCTTTCTTAATAACGTGCTAGTTAGCAAGTTTCATGATGAATGCAGCTAAAGTTTACCGTCTCTCAGAGAGAGTCGCTCGGAAAGAAGAAGAGCAGAAAAGAGAGGGGCGGGGTGAGGGGGAGGGTGTGAGCAGGCTCATTGCATTTTAAACGGTTTGCTTCTGTGGAAAAGAACAGAGCTGTTTTTGACAGGGTTAAAAGGGTGTTGTTTTACACTACCATTGAGAAATTTTAACCAAAGTATGTTATAGACTTTTCTTGAAGACCCTAAGTAATCATATCAACTTGTGGAAAATGGATATCCGATGACCCCTTTAACATCACAACATCGTAGTGTTGCTCTCTCTGTAATCCATCAGCGTAACAAGAGCTGAGTGTTCTAACTCTAAGAGAGGTGCTGGCTTTTTTACTCTGCCAGATTAGGAACTTAGTTTTCCTTCTTGCCAAACTTTGCAGACTTTCTTCTTGCATCTGCATTGCTTAATTGAGTCAATTATGCCTTCTTTATGTTTTTTTTTATCCAAGAATAATTGTCTTAGCTGATAGCAAAAAGAAGAGTTTCATGGGACAAGTAAACAATAACGCCTTCTAAAAGACTGTGTGAAAGAAAACAAATCCTACATAGGTTGCTGAAGTAGCGCAGGATAATGAAGAGCACAGGCTATTTATGATTAAAATAACTCTTAAAAAATACATTGCAGAGTGTTGCTGAGAATGCTCCCAGACATATTTTATGGGAGAATATCAAAATAGAAAAAAATAAAGCTTGGTTAAAAGTGCAAGAACATGGACTTGAATCTGAAATTTGGACTATAGTTTTGCTTTGAATAACATGAGGAATTGTGTTGTGTGAACAGAATTGAAATACTTTGTCTCTTTTACGTGTCAGTCTGGTCTACTGTATGTGTAAGGTGCAAAACAACACAAAAGTGGTCATACACACTGTTCTGATCTGTTCTGGAATGAGAAATCAAATGCAAATACATCATATACTGTTGAAAACATCTAACAAATAAGCAGAGAGCAGCAAAACTATCACGGAACAGATGTTATCTTACAGTATCTAAGCATCTGTCATGAGAACATATTCACAAACATGACAATGTATGACCACAGAATCTATATTAGTTTTTCACCATATAAACAAATCATAGTGCCATAGGCTGCGGAAAGAATTTTAATTGGTTTAGGCCAAGAATGATGACACTAAATAATAACGACTCCCTTCCCCCATCTTAGTTTTAGCAAATTGCAAGCCACCACAATTTTCCAACCCATTCTAACTGCCAAGGTGTCAAAAACTGAAGCATGGTTAAACAACTTTAATATCACTATTAAGACGCTAAAGGCGTCACTATATCAACAAACTAGGAATGTCATTGTTTTCATTTGCTTGCCATATGCATCAGATCAAGACATTTGTTTGCTTGCATTTGTAAAAGTATAAATAATTTTTTATATAATTATATAAGTACAGTCAAGGTAATTTATTGCAAAAACTTAAGAAAAAAAAAACTGTATAAAAGTATTAAAAATCAACCGGGGTGCATTCCAAGTCTTCTGGAGACATGATATCTTTATGTAAGGAAAAAGAGTGAAATTCTCAATTGCTGAAAATGACCCCGCTCCATTCATGCAGCAACATCTTATTCAAAAGATGAATTTGAACTTTATCATGATGAAATCAGTCACAAAACACACACAAGAGTCAAGGGCATTTTACAGTCAAATCTGATGTAACAATCCTTTAGGCAGCGATTTCTGAATATATGCAGGATTTGAGTGTTGCTGTGAATGGAGACAGTGATTGCCTTTGAGTTTGTTCCTCACACAAAGCAATCGTTCGGCCTTGGAATTATTTAATTAATTGTAACTGTAGTCAAGATTAGGTTTAGGGGTAGGTGCTCAAAAATGTCTAAATAGTGTAATGTAAATAAAATTATTGTGGCTGTTGAAATTGAACAAATGTCAAAAAATAAATTAGAACCCACTATATAATTTTATGACAATATATGCCCCATACTTTTTCGTGTGTATTGGCACCCAAGGTTTCCATAGTTTGTCTACATAGTGACACCTAGAGCCCTTTAGCATCTTAATTGCATTTACATTTATGCATTTAGGAGAGGCTTTCTTTCATCCAAAGCAACTTACAAAAGAGGAGGAACAAAGCCAATTGTCAATATTCGTAATACACAATGCCAGGTTTATTAGACAGCTAGATTAGAAGCAATTTAGAGTAGAGGAGAAATGGAGGGGGAATGTGTGTGTGTGTGTGTGTGTGTGTGTATTGATTCAAGAGTGTAGAATGGTTCAGTGCTGTGTCTGAGGTGTGTCTCCAGCTGCTTTTTGAAAGATGTGATGGCCTCAGCATTTTGGGTGCAGGTTGGCAGCTCATTCCACCAGAGAAGACAGAGAAAGTGAAGGATTTGAAGAGTGACTATTTGCCCCCTGGTAAAGGAACAACAAGGCATCACTCATGTGAATAGTGAGGCTAAAAATGCTTGTGCTTCAGTTTTTGACGTCTTGTGAGTGAAAATGGGTTGAATTTTCAGCCCTTCTACAGCTGGACTGAAGCCTTTTTGAGGCAAAAGTCTTGTTGTTTGGGTGTGCCTAATAGTAAACAGCACATGAGAGTTTCAACGCAAGTAAAATAATAAATGAGATCAAGCAAATGTCTCTAAAAACTTTCTTCTAATGAAGCACAGCAGCACGCTGCACTTTCAGGTCACTTTCAAGCCAGTTCAGGTTTCACCAGGATTCATGTGTATTTGGCCTCAAATCCAGATGGTTATCAGCAGGTTTCATTATTTTTCACAATTCTGTGGAACAGAACTGTGGGGGGAAATAAGCTCCTTAGACTGAATTAACTATCTGAAAAAAGTTTGCTGCACATTTAAGTCTAATACATATTTAGGTGAGTGATTCCTAAGGCATCCTTTATTATTTATTATAATTTTTATTTTATTCTTATTTAAGCTTATTTTAGGTTGCAGCATTTTCCGCAAAACAAAAAACAACTGTGTGCTTTTCTAAACAATTCCCGAATCGTTTGGAAATTTTTTATAGTTTCCTTCAATTGCCAAAAAATTTAATATAAACAATAAATAAATAAAAATCATAGATAGGTAAATAATTAAAAATGAAATGACTTAATGCATGCATGCAATGCAATCAATGACTCTTACTGTATTCAGTTCTTGAAACATAGTTTTACAGAGAAAGTTTAATCTGACATTTGTTTGCATTAATTATATAAAACTTTTATAGGTGTTTGTCTGGAGCTTTGGGTTGAAATGAAATTGCTCTCTTAACCACAGGAGATCAGAGGAAAAGAGAACCGATAATTCTAACAAAGACAGAAAACTGGTCCTCATCATCGAAGGCTATGGGTAAATTAGAAGCGTGTTTCTGCCACGGCTGAGAGTAACAGCAATCACATCTGCCGATGAAACACAATCAATCTGACCCATTGAGAATGACATGAAAACACTCCCCTGCAGTTTACCAATTAGCAGGGATTGCAGATTTGGACGCATCTAGCAGCTTTGCGCACTGCTGTGAAGACTTTTTCAACACTTTTGATATATCCGACAAATTAGGAATTTACACATACTTACATGGGTTTGCCAGCAAGTTGGAGTTGGAAAGAGATAATCAGTGTTCCCTGGAGCAAATGATTGCTTTTATAATTAGGAAGATATTTACATTTCTCACAAACAAGAAATGTCTCACAGCATAGCTAATTCAACTGTCTGTCAAATACTCTTATTTAAAAAAATATTTTATTTATTAAAAGCCTTTCTATAGATCATTTCAAAACAGAGAATGAGCAAACTTTTAAGAGACAGAAAAAGAAACATGCATGCACCTGAAGAGTCAGTGGTAGAAATAGTGCTGTGAGATTTAAAAGTTCAAGAATTTTATCATTCAAGTTCTTAATTGAGTTCCAACAGAGTGATAGTGTTTTCCATAAGAAAAACAATTCACCACATAGCAATCTGGATTCAACATCGCCTTGAGCATGACTGATGTTTACATTTAATTTTAGAGTTTTACTTGAGGATATGACTTTTAATCAAATCACTTTTTATGTAAATATAGCATCAAGCAGCACTGTACTGAAATTAAATTAAAGGGATAGTTCCCTAAAAATTCATGTTCTGTTATTTATTTAAATCATGTCTTTCAAAACCTTTATGAATTACATTTTACTTTTGTGGTACACAAAAAAAAAGATATATATGGGAAAAATATTTCGTTATTTTTTGGTCTTTACAATGAAATTCAGTAGGGTCAAGTGTTGTACATTATATGTACAAAAACAATTCCTTAACATTCCTGATTTGTGTGTGTGTGTTCCACATAGATAGAAAGTCATGCAGGTTTGGAAAGGCATAAGGGTGAGTAAATGATGACACACTTTTCATTTTATGGTGAACTGTACCTTTAAGAAAGGTAACTTTATTTTCAATACAGAGACATTGTCTGGGATTGGCTCCATCATTGCTATTGTGTACTGATGCCAATAAAATGAGACTACATCAGCTGGGCATTTGATGGGTTGCAGTATTCCTAAACAAATAGTAATAAATAAATCAGAAGTCCTTCAAAATACCTGACTATAGTCAGAGTAAATACACTGACATTTTTAATAAAACAGGTAAAGTGTATTATATCAACATCCCATAATAAGAGAAGTAAAAGCATCAGTCATGTATGAATGTATGTGTGTGTATATGTGAATATAACATCTAATCAATGTTTAAAATGTCAATCTGTCTGTGCCTCTAAACAGTCAAATTTGTTATAATAATTCTTAATGATAATTGCTTGTATTTTAATAATTATGGTTCTTAATATATGTCACGTGTTAATTAGTAAGTACGATATTTCATTTGGCTTTTTAAACCATACATTGGCAGACTGTCCTTGTTTTGGTCTTAGGATGTATACATGCAAGTTTTATTATTTTATTTTATAATTTTTTTAACATTACCTGTAGACATCTCAGTTGTTGACTTAACGGTGGCCTGCTTGTTTCCAGTGTGTGTGTGTGTATATGCAGATTAAAATATGGAGATTTCTCCTTTTGAAAAATGTTAAACATTTATAAAATGACTGCCTGGTCTTTCAACATACTGTAAGCGTGTGTTTCTTATTGTCCTCTTCTTAACGGTTTAATAAAAATTACCCTGTGAAAATATGGATATGATCATTTACAATAAAAAAGACAGTGTCAAAAGTTTGTGAAAAGAAGCTGCAAGGTTGCTGTGAAGACATGCACTAATGAGGTCTAGTCTGGTGCAGTGCGTGTGTGCTTCAGCTAGGAAGTGATAGGATAAAACTACAGCATTAGAGAAAACAATTCAGGGAAATCCTCTTAATGTTGAACTCATTTCACAATATGTGACATTTTCAAGCAGTTCGTATAACTCTGAGCCATTTTGAATCTGTCCTAAGTGGACCACCTATAAATTAGGGTATTTTGGTAAAAGCTGATTTGGTTGGATAGAGACAGACATGACATTTCCCCTACTTGAGATTTTTTTAGACACAAATCTCTCTCAACGCTGCTGCCTTTACCAGCCAAACACACAATCTTCAACTTCTAAGACTCTTGAATAAGAAGTAGCAATGTGCCAGTTAAATGCTGCAATGCTGCCAGTACAGGCTTGTACTGGAATTATTTGCACCTCAAACAGTAGGAGCCCAAAGTCTGAATCCACAAGTGAAAATGTTTCCAGTTTGCATTTTTCCTATTTAATCAGTTTTTTCTTTACAAATGATCTTAGCAAAACAATTTGAGTAAAAGTTTAATGGGCATGATTTAAAAATGTAAATATTTTACTTTAGCATGCACTGGGAGGCATGAACTCTGACCTTTTGTTCAAAATGATTAAAACTTGTTTAGAATCTTTAAACGTTTCTAGTTTATCAAAAGGTTTCTTCAGTTTAAATCTTAAAACGTTATTATAGATTTTAAATCCCAGAGTTTCAGCATTGACTTGGACTTTTAGCCCACTGTTTTCAAATGTTTGTACAAGTGTTACCATTAGAAAAAGACAAATATATGAGCCATCTGAAAGTCACTGTCTTCAGAAGAAAGGCTTTGATAGGATGCTCAGGCTCTTGTAGTAATTGCATCAGATGAGCTGCCTTTTATGAATTTTAAACAATGCTACACTGCACTCTAACAACTCCTTTCTAGGTGGTGCATGCTTTGAAGCTCATTACTCCACTTGCACGGAAAGGAAATGATTGTTCACTCAATTAGAAACAGAATATGGTTATGAGATTGTTGTGGAATTTGAATTGAAGATATTTATCGTGTACTTTGCATGTAAATCCTTTAGATTTAGGCAAAATTAATAAAGGTGAAATTGCAACAGTGGCACAAAAAAAGAAAGAAAAGCAGAGTGTGAATTTTTCAAGGTAGAAAATTCAGGCCTTGATAGATTCTTCTTAGATTACTTGTATGTAAATGCAAAAAAAAAAAAAATATATATATATAGTATATATTCAGCAAAAGCAAATACTGTACATCATGTAAACTAAAGAGCAATACATATGTAAATATTATTATTTGAGCAGCTTTTATTTACACACAAAAAAGGGACAGAGCATGATCAGAAAGATGCTTCATGGTAGTGCATTTCTTGCTTACATATCAGTGGTGATGATTAATGATGTGATTAATATGAATATGGACATATGAATAAATACCAGGTGTATCAAATGTGTCTTTTGTGACTGATATAATAGTTACAATCTCCACCTGAGACCCTGAGTAATTGGACTGAGATTATTATATTGAACTTCCTCTCAAACCTGACAGAGAAATTAAGCTGATTTGTTCCCTGTCATCATCCATAATGTGGCTTTTATTCGCATAACATCTCACAAATGTAGATAAGCTGTCTTTCATTAAATATTTTTAGCTGTTGGATGAAGTCAAAAAGAGAAAACCGAATGTGAGCTCAGTTTCTGAAATGGTTAAGCCTATGGAAATGGCCTGTCGCTTCCTCTTCAAAGAGATTGAATCCAAACGATAAGAGTTATGCTGAATCCTCAAGGCTGCTCTGAATATCTAGTGTGCTGTGTGAGAAAATGTGTTGGCGTTTTGCTCCACAAGATTCCTTTCTATAATGGTTAACCACACGTTTTACTACGCAGGGTTTCATTTCTAGACTGCATTATTAAATTCCTCTTATAATAGGTTATTTCAACTATATTTTATTGAAATGTAGAATTGTTGTAGTGAAATGAATAAAAGATGCTGCTAAATAAGCAGTCAAATGGGAATTGGATTTGCTAGTTGGTGTTTCAGCACCATGGACAGGTCCACAACTTAATCTTATTTGCAGCTTCCTGAACACTAATTTGGTGATTTTACTTATGAGTTACTCATTTCGCTGAACCTCCCTGGGGTTTGAACAATCGGATGACAAAGCAGAATATACCACACATCTCATGTATAAAGCCAGCAGTTCCAAAGAAGTTTAGTAAGAGCCTTAAGGTGGATGCAGAGATGGACCCTGCTTTTTTTGAAAGAACCTTAGGTTACAGGACAGTAACTTTTTCACATTACCATCTGGTACTATTACTGAGTCACAGCCCAGCAGGCACACAATGTCATAAGACAATGATATTTGGTTAAATTTTGGTTGCGATGTCGGGTGACCAAAATTCAATGTCAATTCAACGACTCAAGTCAATGTCAAATTGGTGTCAAATACTGACATCAACCTGATTTTCATTCTCAACTAAAATGCAAGGTATGTCTGACATCATGTCCAACGTCAACCTGACGTTATATTGACGTCCTGCCTGCTGGTAGTACTTTTTCCTCATGAGGGGTTTTCCTCACAAAAATATGCATAAATTAGTTGAGTATGGATAGGGTTAGTAATTTCGTTTATTAACAGTAAAATATACTTGAATGTCTGAAGTATGTTCACTTAATGTAAATCATAACACTTGGGTGACCATATTTTAGTTTTCCAAAAAGAGGACAGCGGGTGCGGACGGGGCGGGGGGTTGGGGTGTGGTTTGTTGGTGGTTAAAGTAGTGCCCAAAGTAGCGCCCAAAGTAGCGCAATGAACATATCCCAAATATCAAAACTCAAAATATGTCATTTCCATACCTAAAATACACATTTTACAGTCACTGTTATGCATATTTATAAAAAACGCAGCTAAAAAGCTTCAGTGGCTCTCCTTCACAAAACTTAACATCCAGCACAGTTTTATCATAGAATGCAAAATGTTTCATTTCAGTCAAATATAATTTATGCAACATTTCAAACCTTTAACCCAGGGGGAAGTCAACCCACGGCAACAGTTTAAAAGCAGCCCAATTCCATGGAAAAAAACGCGGGCATGACAACCCTGCATCCAACACCAGCTGCAGGAGTCAGATTTGATTGATCAGGGGTTGAGAGGAGAGATGGCTGACAAATCATGCTGGGGGATTTGCTGTTCAACAGATTCTGAGCTCATTGACAAATATCTGATCTTTTGCACAGAGCGCCCGTGATCGCGAAATCGTGAAAGTGAACAGCGGGTGCTCATTCAAAAGAGATTTAAATACTCACATACTGAGAGCGGATGCAAGAATGTGCTAAAATTCTATGCAATGTTAGAATGTTTGCTGGGCACTGGACACAAAAATCAAGGGAGCGGCCGATAATGGTCAGAAATTCAGCGGGAGCGGGATTAAGAAAACAGTCCCTTGCAGGGCTCTTATACAAAACCGCACACAGTGAATGGCAACTGTAGAAAGCAACGCCGGAGATGCGGGATTTGGGCGATTTAGAAATCCCGGCCAGATGCATTTTTTAAGGTACAAAAAGAGGACATGTCCGGGAAAAAGAGGATTTATGGTCACCCTACATAACACAAGCTTACTCGTCATGTCTTCAAAGTTGAGACAGAAATAACGTCTTTAACTCTCTGTAAGTTGTTAAATGATTCTTCGTGTTCTGTAATTGATGTTAATAAATGAAATACTAATGATGGCTACCAAATCATATTGTTAATTACCCAGTTTATCCTCCAACAGGTAATTTCAGAGGAAATCTGTCAAAAAACGAAAAATCAGACATCCCAAACCTGTGATTTTCTTTCCTCTGTCTGTGGAACAAAAGCAAATGTTAGGCAGAATGTTGGACATTCACTTTTGCATCTCTTTTCCACACAATGAAAGTGAACGAGGCTCTTCTTTTCTAGGGAGCACAAAAGGTCCGCATGGTGATCAACAAGCGCTGGTTATTACTGCGTCCGTATTTCTGTGTTGAGAGATGAGCGGAAGGACAAATAGTTCCTAACCTGTACAACTGTTTGTTCATATGATTCATGTTTTCACTTTCACGCTCTTGATACACATTCATTTTCGGGGGAAAAATGAATAAATAAAGGAAGAACGCACTAGTTAAAACACTTAGTGTCGATATTATTGATGTGAGAAGGACCAATCATCGCGATAAACTCAATAGGCTAGCCTACTATAGATATTTTGAGATCGATCCGCCCATCGTTAGTGAGAGCGAGACGCTCGCTTTTTGTGACGGGAGGAGCGTCTCTCATTCAAGCGCCTCATCTCACTCTCTGTGAGTCCGCCAGCAGAACTGACCGAAGGGATTTCTTCGCGGAGTACACTTGCAAACTTTCAGCTGCTTTGCTTTTAAGTTACGCTTTTTTTCTGTGAAGGAGATGTCAACGTATTTGGACTCCAAAGAACACCGACGTCTTGTGATTCAGTGCTTTTTATTCGAAACTGAAGAAAAGATTTCGGGGAGAATTAACGATGTTTTTCACTGATGACATGAGCTGGTCATGGTCGCTGGGGGGTGTGAGGAGATACACAAAGTCTTAAGGGAAGAAGACTGCTTGCTATCTCGACAAAAGCTTCACCTCAGAAACATGAGGGATTGTCTCTTGTGGAAATTCGTCAAAGTGATTCTGTTCTGGACATTAGCTGATGCTCAGGTAAGACACTGGGTCTATACAGGTGTGTCATGACAGTTTTTTTCTTTAACCGTTAAAAATGTTAAACACTGAAACAACTCAATAGTGCATACTGCATATACATGTTTAAGACGTGTTTTGTGATGTTTTATGAGAATTCCTTTTTGAGTTTTTATGGTAGGCTACACGATAATGAAAGAAATTTCATTAAAGCAAACTATCTGCAAAAGTGAGAAGGGTCTGGCTGCAGACTTGCACTTGCACTCTCAGACTTGCATTGACTTGCACTCTCAGACTTGCATTGACTTGCACTCTCAGACACTTGCGCTTCCGCAATTGACATCACTTGCAGTCTTTTTTATTTTTTATTTTGTTCTATTTATTGATTACTTTTTTGTTTGAATCTCTCAACGTTTTACAACAGTAGCCAGGTGGTGAAGACAAGAAAAAAGAAACGAAATTACAATGTCACTTGCAATCGCCACTTGCACTTGCATGAAAGCTGCAATTGTCATCCCTAATATCTGCCTCTGAGAAATGGAATGGAACAGTGGAGGTTTTGATAAATTCTTGGTGTGTTTCACAGCCCTTATAGTCTCTCCTAAACTAATAATCCTGATAATACTTTATAAAGAGTTGCTACTGCCTGCACTATAAAAATGTGTTGTCAGGTGACCTACAATGTGCCTCATGTGAATTTAATTCAATAATATTATTTAATATAACTGAATCAACCTGACCATATTGAGTGGAAATAAGGTAACAACTGCACATTTCCATTTTTTTTACAGTGGGTATGGAATCTATACAATATGCAATATGCATTTTTTTAGCTTGCCATTATATGTTGTTGAAGCATTGTTCACTCTTGTTCTGTCATTCCAGACCAGTAAATGCAGTCACTCAAATGAGCACATATAGACCTGTGCAGTGGGTGAAATGACACAGAAACACACTTCAGTGGCATGTGCATTTGTTCATGCATTAATGAACTAAATTAATTGTGTTTTGTTTTGCAGAATGATTTCTGTTTAATGCACCCTTTTTAATCATCCTGAATATATGCTACTGTATGTTATTTGCAACACCATCACAATTGTGCAGTTATCAGCACAACACAGTTAAACTAGGAATGCTTTGTAAGATACATTTTTCATGAGGGTCAGCTTTGTCATATTGCATGTCTTGTGCATGTTAATTATTACCTTTAAACAACTGAAACCTATTCCCACTACATTGCCAGCAAGTTACAATTATAAATTAGCAAGTCATTAATGCATGCATAAATGTGCTCGGCCTGTGAGAATCATCTAAAAAATGTGCTACATGTTGCACATCTACAGTAAATTAAAAAGTTACATCTGAATGTGTTATAGATTAGTGGTTCACAATCTTTTGACTCGAAGGCCCACCATCCATCCACCCCCAGTGTTGATTTTGGAGTAAACAGCTGGCATGTGCTTTGTAATTCTATCTGTTCTATCCAGATCATGTCTTTTCATGGGGTTAATTATCATAAACATTTGGAAAATCGCCCAGCCCTATTTGCTGGGCATGAAGAAAATACAGTATGATCAGGATAGAACAGTTATTGTTACAAAATATTGTAACACGTCTTAAACATTAAAGCTATTTAAAAGTGAAAGTGACGTGAGGCCAAGTATGGTTACCCATACTAGGAATTAGTGCTCTGCATTTATCCCATCCTAAGTGAACACACACAGCAGTGAACACAACACCCGGAGCAGTGGGCAGCCATTTATGCTGCGTTGCCCGGGGAGTAGTTGGGGGTTCGGTGCCTTGCTCAAGGGCACATCAGTCGTGGTATTGAAGGTGGAAGAGAGCGCTGTACATTCACCCCCCCACCAACAATTCCTGCCGGACCTGAGACTCGAACTTGCAACCTTGGGGTTACGAGTCCGACTCTCGTTAGAAAGTCGTTGCATTAGGCCATGACTTCCCCAAAAAATCAACACTAAATTAACACAAAAGTAACATCAATGGTAATAAAAAAAGAAAATGCAAAGTTCCTACCAGTAGATTAGTGCAAGAACAAGTGAATTCTTTTGAATACGAAGAAAACACATGATGAACAAAGAACCTATTGCACATTAACATTTAAGTAGCAGTTCTTGTTAAGTTTGCATTGAACTCCAAGACATTAGCACACTTAAGATTCACATGTGAAACGAAATTTACCCGTAGTTTGAGTTTAATGTGGAACACCCTGACTGTTGTTTATTGTGTTCGGGTGCTGATCGGCTACAGTGCTCTGCAGCGAAAGAAACCTTTGACACTCTTCACGGTATTTCACACATATAAATTGGGATTTGAAATCACTGTCATAGGTCCGGTGAGAATCGAGTGAAATTGGCTTACTGGTTCCTTTTATAAAGTTAAACTTTAACAGTAAGTGCGATATACAAGATATCCCTAATTTTATAATTCGCTCAGCAAAGATTGCAGCAATATTGTTCAGTCAATTCTGATGTTTACATTGTAATCTGCTGGTGAACATGTGATGTGATTTTTTTTTTTTTTTGCATTTCACTTTGGGTTGATTTAATAATTACCAAATGATAATTAAATAAGTTGAGCCAGGGTGTCCTTCCTGCAAGTTGACTCCCTGTTGAGAAAACCTGATCTACTGTAGTGGGTGTATTCCCGCCCATTTTCTTATTTAGCGATTGTCTTTATCAGAGAAATGCTCATAAATCACTGACTGAATCATCCCTAGTATCAACAGGTAGGACTTCAGGGTCAATCCTGTAGAAGTGGTGCCTTAAGTGCACATGTACACTTTTCACAGTTAAACTTTCTCTCGTCAGTTATCCTGCTTTGACATAAAAAATGTTACTGTAAAGGTTATGATTCATTGCTTTTTGAATAACAGCACAATCATCAAAATTCATTTGACACAAAATGGCACTAAATGAAAAAATAAATGTGTGCCTGCAAAAAGATTAAGCGAAGTTTAATTTCTACGATTTTCAGTTTGAATGATAGTGGTATGTGGTATTTTGCATCTGTTGGTGCAATACAGAACACGGTTTATAATAAGTAATACAATTGTAAACTCCTACCACCCCCAGTTTTCGGGTATGTAATTGCTTCCAGACAATTAATCTTCATGTCCAAATTGAGGACTGATCTTTTTAACCGTAAATCTCAAAATAGTTCCAGTCTAAGCTTTAATCCTTATTGATTTGTTTAGATAGTTTTTTTTGTGAATCCTTTAGTATTTTAAAAGCACAAGCTGTTTGCCCATCTGACGAGTAACACTGTCAGCAGTCCTCACAGTGTTGCTTGATGAACATGATCGAGGGTCAAGACGCTCGCATGGCGATTATTAAGATTGTAACTGCTGGAAAACGTCCCGGGGTTACTGATGTACCCTGGTTTCCCTGAGTGAAAACAACACTTGCGTCCTCTAGGGGTCCTAAGTTTAAACGCCTCGGTCGTACCCTTTCTGAAGCCTACATTGAAAAAACAAACGTGGTTTGGTCTCGTCGACGAGCCCTGACGTCCACACCTGTCGCAACGAGTACAAATAGCCCGTTCGCCCATCAAATTCATCACTCTTCGCTGAAGCTTGTGTCCCCCATCTGGCAACAACTAGAGTGACGGTCAGTAGTCCCTCGTTTCCCCTCAGAACCCTGGTGTTATATAAGTAACCTGAGACGTTCCCTTTCGTGGAACTTCGAACTCCGTCCTCTAGGGGTCGCTATGGGGAAACGGTATACCCATCCGCCCTGCCCACGCCGCCATGCTGAGTGGAGTGCAAGCCAGAACCATGGCGAGCCACTACGTACCAACTACACCATATTCACTAGGGAGTCCCCTGGTCCTGGACTAGACCTGCTTCGTGCATTTAACTCCTCTGCGGCCATAAGCCTAGGCTGCGCCAAGGGAAAATTTTTACTAGAGCCTCACTGTGCAGTCCCCGACAGATTGGTAAAGAACCCCGCTACCAATAGTCTACCACGGGAATCAGTCTCTCGAGATTGACCTCTGGTTTAATGAGGGCGGCTGGCTCGGTGCCCATAACTGCGGGACGGCAGGGGCCCCCGTACTAGCTGTGCCATAAAAAGCCTCCTCGGGGGTGGCGCCAGGGCCTAGAATCATGAAGGATTCCTTCCAGGGAATACGACCTAGAGCCTACTTATTGGATCAATTACTGGTCTTGGCCTGTCACTCAGGGCTACCTCACTTACAGAAGGGCCTGTCTCAAGAGGCCTCTAGTGGAAACACTCTGTCAGAGCAGGTATTCGGGGATACCATGATGAGTGGGTCCCAGGCGGAACCGGGGTTTTTAGACCACTCAGAAAAAGAGAACGAATCTGTGCGCGTAACTCTTACCATATAGGATGTTAGAGAAGTGGGCAAAGTAGAACGTGCGCACTTACCACTTTCGTGGATTTTTAGAAAAGTGGGCAAAGATACCGTGCCCCCTTACCACCATGTGGATTTTAGAATGTCCAAATGTAGATGGATACAACCATTCTAGGGGTTCTCGTGGCACTCTGGGGAAAAAAAGGTCAATCCTATTGGAGCTCGATAAGTCCATCCATTCCTCACCTAACGGCTTCACCTTGCATGGCCTACCGCGAACCTTAGCCGAGGGACAACACCATTCAGCGGGAGCTCGACTAAACCGTCCATGGTGGAACGCTAGCGTTATCACTGGGGGAGCACACGCCCATTTTCCACCGAAAGGGTACTCGACCCGCAGCACAGTTCCAGCTAGCCGGAATCCCGCTAGTAACAATCCTCTCGGCGGGACCCACGCCTGTCCTCAGGACCCCGCCAGGGCTCGCCCGTTGTCTACTAATGGCCGTTTTCCCCCTGGCAGTAGCTCCGTCTAGGGCTGTGAGAGCCCAAACCCAACTCTCACCGAGAGGGGGGGCCCCTAACCAGCAGCATGATTAAAAATCAGAGTGGTAGCATACTGCAGGCTAGCCACATCGTCAGTGCATCAGGGAGGCGGAGGACGGCCCAGTCCTACTGATGCAGCTGGTTCGAGGTTTTTCTGGAAGACAGCGAGCTCAAGCCTCTCATGAAGGAGGCACCTCCGTTTTTCCTCAGCTGAGGAATGCTGTCCCCATTCTAGGTGACCCTTTCCGGAAAGGGGAGCAGTGCTAAACATTACCACGAGGACAGCCCATGGAGCGAGGGATTCATCTCCTCGGAGAGGATCCTGCTCGCCATACGACACCCTCTTAGTACCCCTTGATGTCGAGGGGGGCAGTGCCTTCTGAGTGTGTTGATCGAGACACACTGGTTGAGAGGAGTCCAGGAAGTCGGGGTCTAACCATCTCTGAAACAGGGAACGAAGTCCGAAACGCTTAACCCTCACCATACAGGATTTTTAGTGAGGTGGGCAAAGAAGAACGTGCGCACCTACGACTTTCGTGGGATTTTAGAGAAGTGGGAAAGCATAACGTGCACACCTACCACCTTGGTGGAATTTTAGACGGGTGGCAAAGCGTAACGTGCCTACCCACCACTTACGTGGATTTTAGAATAGCGGCAAAGGATAACGTGCACACTTAACACTCACGTGGATTTTAGAAGGTGCGGAAAGAGCACTCTTAGGGTTCTATTGTCAACCGGACGTAATGGCCGGTTGGGAACAGCAGCTCCAGCACCCTCCTCTGAGGTGAGGGGAGTGCTGTCTCCAGGGTGTGTCGGCAAGACACATTATTTGAGTGGCACCCAGGGTACCGGTGTGTTACTCCACTTTGAAACAAAGGGAATGAAGACAGCACGCGTAACCCTTACCTTGACAGGATTTTAGAGAAATGGGCAAAGAATCCCGTGCCCATTTACAACCTAAGTGGAATTTTAGAAAATGGGCAAAACAACACGTGCCCATCTACCAGCTATGTAGATTTTAGAAAATGCGCAAAGCTTCACATGCACATCTACCACTCACGAGGATTTAGAGAAATGTGCAAAGCCTTGCTTTACGCCGACATTTACCATATTATCTGGAATTTAAATTCATGGAGACCCGACCATATCGGCCCTCCGGAAGAGGCCGGCTCGCACATCTCAGTAGTGATGGAAGCCCTGCCTAGGACAGCTTGCACAGGAGGATCCTGGTGATGCCCCCATACCTCCCGTTCGTTGCCTCAGCAAGAAAGAGTACGCCAGTGGCCAGGAAGCCCCTCGGGGTGACCAGGCACTGTATCCCCGTCCGGGTGCCTTGCAGCGTAGCCCCGGGGGCCCGATGTTCACGAAGGCTCCCGCAAGAGCCCGTATTCGGCCGCATTATCCAGGAGGTATGAAGCCGAAGCCCTGCTTTTCTTACCGTCTGGATGTATGTCAACTAGTGACACGCCTACTGCAAGTAGAGCACATGGGCGTCTCGCATGGACAAAACCTGCACAGTCACTCGGGAACACTGCAGGAACGTATAGAAGGTTACCCAACACAGCCATCTCGGTCTGTCCTCTATATACAGATATCATGATATTTGGATCGTACTCACCCCCATGACCTCTGTGCTGGAGCTTTGCTCCGAGGATCTTTCTGACCGGATTATCTGCTGCAGGTAACTTTACATTTATTACACATGACCAACTCAGTCTCTCATTAGTATACATGCTCTCATGACATATGGATCATACTCACCCACCACAAGCCTTGCTGCCGGGGCTCTGTCCGGGGATTTTCTGACCAGACCATCAGTCAGGCGGTTACTATGACCTGGCCATAGAACCACCAAAACATCATGGGCCCAGTAGGAGACTGCTTGAAAAATGTTTTACAGCTAACCTCGGTCAGCTGTAGATTGTTGTCCACCAGGAATTGGAAAAAGGGGAGGACAGGGTAGATGTTGCACCCCCTGCGGGAGAGAGTGAATACCTAGGTATTACTCTGACCTGGACAAAAGCGTTGGTGCCTTGCCCAGGTCTCACCCCTTGGGTTTCGCCTGCCTCCCCTCGACCCACGATACTTCCCACCACCACAGGTGGAGGCGGGGCGCGAGTCGTGACGCTAGCCCTCTGTGCCCGTCTCTGATCCTCGAACCGAGACGGGCCAGGACCCCTGGGTTGTTCGGGCTCAGACCTGGATCTTCGTGGAATGAAGGATTTGAAGGCCTTTGAGTGCGCCTTCGCCTCCCTGAACTTTTCGGCGACCGTCTCAACGGATGTACCAAAATGTTCAGAGGGCGAAACCGGGGCATCGGGAAGAAAACCCCTTTCTTTCTTCCCGATGTCCGCCAAATCCACCCACAACTGCCGCTCCGTCACCACCATAGCACCCATCGCTCTGCCCATGGCCGAGGCTACCTGCTTAGTAGCCCGGAGGGCCAAGCCTGTGGTGCGCCGCAGCTCAGCCGTTCCGGCAGAGAAAAGGCCCTGCCCCTCATCCAGGTCCCTCAACAGGTCAGCCTGATAGGCCTGAAGCACCGCCATCGTGTGCAACGAGGCCCCAGCCTTGCCTGCGCCGCTGCGTACGCCTTGCCGTTTCGGCCTGTCCCCATCCATCCCCCCTAACATCTCACCATACTCAGGGCAGGTGGATTGGGAAAGCTCAGCTTCTTCACTCTCCACATCCATTTCCTGCTCTTGTTGGGCTGGGCCCAACTGAGCCCTGGCCCCTGGATCAGATGATATCAGAAAGAGGATATCATCGTCCAGTGGCTGTATCTCGCCCGACACCGATGCGCGGAAGAGAGGAACCCCCCCTTCAGCCTCATCGGCTAAGTCCACCTGAGATCCCCACGAGCTCATTCTCCCAATTCCCGCTCCGTGCCCTCAGCCGCGGCGGGCCGAGCCGCGGGAAGCAGATGGCTGCCCCTCTTTCCTCGAAAAGATAGACAAACGAGAGCGGAGCTTTTTCAGCGAAAAGCTCTCGCAATGCACGCATATTGCCTCCTCGAAGACATCGCGTGCGTGCTCCTCGCCCAAACAAACAACGCATAGATCTTGTGAATCATCGGGTGTCAGAAACCGCTCACACGGATGTACACACTTTCTATACGCTCCGCTAGTGCTCGCCATAGTATGAAAAGAAATACTCTTACTTTGCTTTTGGAATACACGCTTCAAACAGAACGGTCAGTGAATACGAAGAAAGTGATGATGTGCGCTACCGGCGCCTATTTTGTACTATTTGCGACGGTAGTGACGTCATGGCTGTCGCCGGCCAACAAGTTGGTGCAAGTTTTTAATTAAATTCAATGTATGCTTCTGACACGGGTCACGACGAGGCGTTCCCAATTGCGACCCCTAGAGGACGCAGTTCGAACTTCCCATGAAAGGGAAACCACCAACGTCCCCTGTTATGGAATACAAATATGACAAATGTCTTGAAACAAAAAAGCTTGTTGATTTGCACTACTTGTGCATTTTAATGCCTTTTATTTTCAGGGCTTGCATTTTTAGGGGCTGAAATTGAACATAGTTGTTTATTTAAGCTGTGAATATTTTAATTCAAAACATTTCACACACATTTTCAAAATGAAAAATTCAATAAAAAATGTATATTCATCTTCTATTGTCAACTTCCAAAATATTCAGTCTGTTTCCACATCCAATGAGAACTAATAATATTCGACAGGCAATTTTCGTTCCATTTTATTCACGTTTAACAAATTCGATTCCCCACAAAATTCTGGTTCATATTCGCCGAATATTCGGCATTGCCCTCCGGGGACGCGCATAGCAGTAGAGCGCATGAGCAATGATCTCCAGCTGCTGCAGTCGCTCACCAGCAGTGAGGCACAAGTGGTGTTGAGTCATTCATTCATGATATAGAACTGATTTTGGCAGGAATATGAAGGAACATTGAATATTAATTTGTTTTAATAATCCTGAAAATGTATGTAAATGTTTTGAAATTGAAAATATCACAGCTTAAATAATGCAACTATGTTGGCTTTCAGCCCATAAAAATCAACCCCTGAAATACAGGCTTAAAAATGCAAGCACTTGTAATGCAGTCATAATTTATTTCAGTTAGTGCAATGCACGTGCTTTTTGTTGGTCAATAACCTATTTTCTACCTGCACCTGAAAACGTTATTCATAGATATCGGCAATTCCCCACTTCATATCCCATTGACCCATCATTTTATGCTAATTTGCTCCTCTTAATCAGTGCAGCAGGGAGGATATCAGGAAGTGGAGGACTAGATACTTTCGGAAAATGTCTTTCTATATGTGTAAAATTGCGAATTTTTTTTTATTGTATTATTAATAATTTTGACTTCTGAAATCTGTATAAAAATGTGTTTGGATATTTGATGTAGGGAGGCTTTCCTGAATAAAAGGCCTACATTTTGCTTCTGACATGCTGTTGATGTCTCTAGCTGCTCTGTAATTTTTGACATTGTTTGTGTTTACTACTTGGTGTAAAAAGGGCATAAAATTGTAATGTGTGTAAATACAGTTAACGTATTCTCAGTTTCTATATGCTACATGGCTGTATGCATCAAGTCCCTTCTAATTGGAAGATTTAAAAAAAAAAATTTAAGTTTGTACTGTACTGTATGCCCCCGATACTCTTCATAAAGTTAGTTAGGTCCCTCTATAGGTGCCATATTTTATAATTTGCTAAGTATCTTTTAAATTGCCTTTCAGCACAGTATACTGATTTGTAACATTTAGGTGCAGAACAGTGTTCTCATACAGTATAACAGGTTTAATAACTTATAACAAACCAAAAGAACTGACTTTAAATAGCCTACTAACAAGCAATACAACCAACCGTATAAAGTTATACATTTGTACATAATTTGAAGTCAAAAAAGAATTCTACAGACCATAAATAATCACTTTACAATAAGATCTTCATGTATTAACTAACATTAACTATGAGCAATACATTTGTTACAGAATTTATTAATCTTTGTTTAAAAAATACAAGTTTTTAGTTCATGTTAGCTCATTAAATAACAAAGTTGCAACTTTAGTTTTTTGTATTAATTGTTATTTTGTATTAAATATTGTATTAAATATTGGAATTACTTATGAATGTTTAGAAGATTTTTTTTTCATGGCAGTGTTGTATTTTTAAACTATATATTTAATATAATATAAGCTAACGTGTTGTTATCGCGTTAACGCATTAATTGATTAATGCCGACAATTATTTTATCGCGTATTAACGTAGTTTTATTATTATTATTGTTATTTTGAAAGTCCGTTGCTCACTGGCACTGAATACACATACAGACAAACCATGAGTCACAGGAGGGGTGGGATGTTGATCAGTACTGGCTTGGGATGGGTGTCATCACGCGTCTCATCCAATGAGAGCATTTGGGGTGGGCCTAAGACTATAGATAAACGCTCACGATAAAATTATTTAGGCTAAGCATCAACACTCAAAAACCATTGTTCACTGTTATTTTTAACAGAAAATAATGCAACATGCTCGTAATCACGACTTCATAAGTGGGAAATAGGAAGTTTCCGCTCTCAGCTCTCGCTCAGCACAGTGGAGTGCATCGTTTTGTTAACTTTGTGGTTTATTATTTTGAGTCGTTTGGGATTTGGGTAACACAGGGCCCTCTTACAATATATTGCTTTATAGCGCCGCTGGCAATAAAAGGATTGGCTCGGAATCGCAAGATGTAGACTTAACCGGCCCGGTTTCCACCGATCCCGGGCTTGTCATTGCTAAAAAATCGTCCGTGTCGATCACTTGGCCGAGTCCCATCATTGCCATTCTCTAACTCTGAGCATAACTTGTTTTTCTGTAACAGACTATAAAATATTTTCTATAAAAACGTTAATGCCTTGGCATTGGCAAATAGCTTTGGTTTTATATTTAAATTTGATTACATTCATGTTATAAGTTGAAATTTACAAGAAATATTTTAACTGCTACTATGTAAAAGAAATACTGCTGTAAAAAAAGCACCTTATTTGTTTAAAGTGTTTGCAAACCAAATGTTATTGCACTTTTGTTCATATAGCAGTACTTTTAAATGAAAACAATTGCACAGTACACTACTTTTGAATTTATTATTGAATTTTGTGCATAACAATACTATTACCACAGAAAAATCATGCGATTAATCATGATTAAAATGTTTAATCATTGCCCCGCACCAATATATATATATATACTGTATAATGACAAAAAATTGGATTGTGAGATTTTATGTGACCTACTAAGGGCTTAGGACTTTAAACGCAAGTGATTAGGCTGCACTTCCATCTCTCACAGCCAGGCTTGCATGCATGTCAAATTAAATATAAGGTCATAAGGTTTATTAAATGTAAAAAATTACAAAGGTAAGAGATTAATGGATGCATTTCCATTAAGCTTTAATTCATGTTATATTTCATAACAAATTTAATTTTTTGTTCCTGCAGCATTTCAGTATCCTCCTGCGCAATGCTAAATTTACAATGCTCGCAACTGTATCTTTGCTTTGCATGACTGAGAAAATGACTTTAATTGAGGTAGAAATGACGGCTCCAATACCCTTCTAATACACTTTTACATTAATTGAAAACCTTTCTTTCATCATTACAGAGAGTGAGTCTTTTAATTTCTTTTATCTCCTCAGGGTATTTAGAAGTTCAGCTCTTCTCACTCCCTTGCAGACTCATGTAAGCAACCCAAAATGAGATGGAGAGAGAAAGTCACCACTAACCCTTTATTAACCACACCAACACACACTCAGTTTTACATAATGCACTCTTCTTTTGATAACTAAAGACTATTTTTATGGACCTTTTTTTGAAAAATCTGTCATTAGTTTCTCATCCACTCAAAAGTGTTTGAAATTCTTTTTTTCCAAGAAACACATTTTTTAGCAGCGAATTTCAGATCTGTTGTTTTCCATACAATGAAAGTAAAAGGAAATGACAAAAAGCGCAATATGATCATTTTCAGTGAGAAAGAGACTTTAAATCGGATTTGTACACAATACACAATGAAGAAATAAAAACGAGCATTTTCTTTTGGACAGGCAGGTGAAGATGAGATTACAGCTGAAGAACAGGTGCAGATGCTGCTGGATGCGAAGCTGCAGTGTCTACAGAAGATCTCCACAGACGACCCTGCAGGTAATACCCGTATTCCACTAGGATTGTTACCGCTTCACCAACTCACGATTCGATTCACGATTCAATTTGATTCACGCCTTTTTGTTTTTACAAAATGAGATTTAAGACAAATTATAAATTAAATGTGTCCTTTTATTATTGCTTGGACAAAGCTGCATTATCTTTGTGAAACTGAAATTAACACTATAATAATATCCTAATATAAGCACTTGCATATAATTGACCTTTTGTTTTTTTTGATTGCTTCTATTGTCCTCATTTTTAAGTTGTTTTGGATAAAAGCGTCTGCTAAATAACAATATTTAAATATAGGCTAATGTAAATGTGTGTAACAAAACTAAATTAAAAATTTAAAACAAGCCCCAAATCAAATAAGTAACATAAATAAAAAAATCTCTTCATATAAACAAAATAAGGCTTTGTCCGATTCTTTGTTTTCCATTTAAAATTTATAGCACCACTGCAATTTGAATCATGACCAACACAGATGCTGCATGCATGCAACATAAACAGTTTTTATTCTAAATTATGTTGCATAATTTCGAAATTTGAAGCAAAAACAGAATGATTTACTTCATTTTTTTGTGATACTAACAAAACATATATCTGCATGAAACTGAGCTGAATGAACGCAGATTCACCCTCTGCCAGCAGGTGGCACTTAAAGCATTTCCTTGGTTTCCGCTGTAAACAAAGCAGCGCTGCGCTTATGAACACTACTTTAATTTGCATCGTTCAGAGGCAAGATGAAAAAAAAAAATACCATCTAAACTTTTCTAAAGCCAGTAAGTTCCCCTCAGACATACATTCATTTAAACTCCTACCCCCTCGAATGAAATCGATTTTTTAGCATCTCAACCGATTTGAATTGTCACATATTTGAATCGATTTTCAACCGGCTCGCGGTTAATCGTTACATCCCTAGTTTTCCGTGCCACTCTAACGTTTTTTCTCTACGTTTCTTTCACACAGCTTTTAATTAAGTGTCCTTTTCAATTCTCCGCTTCAACTACTGTTGTTGTGCACCACAATTCATCTAGAAATAGTAACATATTCACCAGAAGTATGACCATCAGCATCTCTGCCAAAACATGTTTTGAATAAAGCTTGAATGAGTCAGCTCAGTCACATGAGGTTTGTTGATGTAAATGAAGGCCTACAGCTAATGAGACTCCTTCAAGACCTTTCTTAGGGGCAACTCTTGGTTAGGCACTGCACAGTTTGTTAATTAATTTAGCTTCATTATAAACTTGTCACAAGTGATAAGGCAGAACAGGGAAAAAAGCTGTTGGAGATGACTCATTATAATGGCATTCCTGGCTGTTTTATCAGTAGTGACCTGGCAACTCAAAAATATTGATTTGGCTTACTCCCATCTCCCTTTAATATTAACGTCATAGGTTATTGGGTTATGTGTAATTCAAGGAGATAAAATAATTATGTTCTGTACAAGGAAATTATGTGCAGAGGACGTGGGTGCAATGACTGCTATCTACAGTACAAAACATGTTTAGTTTTCAAACTGGTGCATGACAACACGTCTGGATTGATTAGAGCTAATTTGCACTAGGAGAAATGTTTAGTATAATTAGGACTAATTTTATAATGTGCATGTGTTCTTTTGGTTTCTGAGCTTACGTCTGCCAACGTAAATTCAAATTTACCTTACTTTATTAATACATATGTATTTTCTAAAGAGAGGTCAGCAGGTGACATCACCTAGGGTATGAGATAACAAAAGAACAATCTGATGTTTTTATGCTTAAAATATCAAAATCAATTTTAAATTGTTGCCTGTTTTAGTGGATGTGCTTAACATAATTTTACAATTAAACATTAAACTAGGATTTTTTTTAATTAATTTGGCACGAATTAAGACATTTAAGATCCTTTGTGTAGTTTATAATAATGTTTTAACATGTTCCTAAAATTAAATTATATTAGCTTAATGTGCTGTCACATTTACCATTGTCATTTCTATAGGAATCCATGCAATCTTGTGTGAGGGCAAAAGATTTCAGATTTAGCAACGGGTTGGTCATGTGAATTTAACTCATTGGCCAACAGAAACCTGCTTGGTTTTAGAGGTCTGCATTCCCACGACCCGACCAGATTTTTTGCGCTGCGGGATTAAATTCCCGAATAAAACGCAGTAGCGGTCGGTAACTCTGGTGTAATTTGAATGGGAATTGGCGATCTAACAATATCCCGTTCCCGACGTTCATTCAGAACAGCATATCTGCGCTTTATTCTTATTGACCACCGGTACAGCCTGCACTCGGACTGTTATACACGCGCTGCACGCATGCTTTCTGCGTCACTCTTTTTATTTGCGGGGTCTGTGCACAACATATGCATAATGATGCAGGCTGTACCAGTGGTAAATATACGGCCCTCAGACAGAACAAGCGACCAACATTGGTGATGCGCTGTCCTGAAGCGTCCACATCGTTTTTGTTTCTATTTTGCTTAGCACTATAATTTTAAATGAAAGAGGTCGTAATTTATTTATTTATGTTTTCTCTGCGACACTTTTCCTACTGTGTTAACAGAAAAATGTCAAACGAATTTAGTATTTTGACAAGACAAATAAAAATAGCTAATAGGCTATTTTTGTACAACCTAAATTTTTTTTTCTCTCTGCGACACTTTTCCCTATTGTGTTGTAAATGTTAAACGAATTGTATCCTGACAAGATGAATAAAAATAGGAAATACAATTTTTGTACAACATTTTTATTTTCTCTGACCCTTTTTTTTTCCTACTGTGTTGCATAAAATACTAAACGAATTTTGTTTTAAGATAATTCATATAAATTCAAGTAAAAGTCATTAAATTCAAGACTCTTGACAAGACGCATAAAATAACATACACTTTTGTGCAGACTACACATTTATTTGTCAGCCTATCTCTCTTTCAGTAGCGGAAATTTAAATGTGAGATTCTGGAAACGAGATCTAAATTTAGCGGGAACGGTCAGGTGAACAAAGAGTGAATATATAGCGGCAGCAGGTGGGTGTGGAATATAACCTTGCGGGAGCGGGACTAAAAAAAAAATCGTCCCCGTGCAGGCTCTACTTAGATGGTTGTAAATGCCTTTTCTTTGAACTGTGTTTCATATATTGCTACACTATTGACAAAAGACAATGGACTTTCTTGCCCATACAATTTATCTGAAATCTCACTATGTAACACACGTTTTAACTGTTTAATTGACCCCATAAAATGTTAATGCACATTTTGAAAGACAAAGGTTGTAGTAACATTGCATTTCCGGCTACCGGAGGTGGGGGTTAAGTTTAAACGGCATGCTGACATGTCAAGATGTTCAAGCTGCGTTTCAGGAGTTTTCATGATTTTGCATCATTTTTCCTGATGGATGAACTCAAGTCCCATCTTACATTGTCTTCTTGTTTCATGTTTCACTTAGAAATGTCACATTAATGGAAAACAAATTACTGTTTCATGTTGACTTTAAATAGTATCAGAACTGCACAAGAATAATAAAAAAATAACAGTTTGAAACTTCATTGTCTAATGTTTTCAAACTTAATGCTTCCTTGCTTATGTGGTCTGATGCTGGCAGAAATCTGCGGCTGCTGGACTGACTCTGTTGAAACCTCTGCTGATTTATTCAGTGTCTTCAACTATCTGACATTAATTGCATCAATTCAGCATCTTTTTATTTCAACAGAAATCATTACATTCATTGTGATAGTTATAAATTGTTCGATTGTTTTAGCACAAAATGATAAGTACATTGATCAAGTTCAGTATTCATAATGTAATTAAACAATTAATTTATTACACAAGCACACTTGTTGCCTCTGCATGATGTGGCAGTGTGGGCCACCTTGTGGGTGCTCATGTTTGGCAATGCCAGTTGGATATAATCCAATATCCATGCCCGACATCCCCTGTAGGTGTTCAGATGATACTACAAGTGATATTTTTTAATTTAGCAGCTTTTATCCAAAGGAAAGCATGATTCATTTGGCGATGGAAAGTATGTATCACAGTTTCATACTGGGCTTTTACTATAGCTCATTTCATGTTTATCTTGCTATAGAATCTACTCTAAAGATCAGGAAGGAATGAAAATGTGCTAGGTGTCACATTATGCTGCAAGATTCTATGATTTTACGTGTCATATCTTGCCCTTTGGTGAATTGACATCTCTGCTCTGAAACTGTTCTGCTCTCAGTTGGTGCGTGTGTCCCAGAGTGGGATGGTCTGATATGTTGGCCACAAGGCTTCCCTGGAACTCTGACCAAGACCCCCTGCCCCAGATACATCTATGATTTCAACCATGCAGGTTTGAAACCTTTCTCATCATCCTTAGTTTTTTCTGCCAGTTGTTAACATGCATGATTGTTAGCTGTAATATTTCTTAATTTGAGCTTTAAATGTAGGAACAACTGACAACACTCATACGCAAATAAGAAGTCTATAATATGGGTTGGTATAAAAGGTATTTGAACTGGTTTTGGGGTTGTAGATAATAAAAAAAAAAATCTATTCAATAGACCTTTTTACTTAATCCCTAAGAGACTGTGGATTGTTATAGTTATTTTTCTTTCTCGTTATCACAAAGTAATTTCCTTGTTATTTCAACATATCAAAAGTTGCTTTTATTTTATAATTATTGTTTAATTCTGAAACAAAATGCACCAGAGTCTGCTGTTGCTACAGTGACGAACACAATGCTCCCACACATCTGATCGATAGATAAACTGTGTGCTCTTATTTGTTGTTAATGTTGTGGATATTTCAGCAAAAAGGTTCCTTCACTTAATAATAAAGGGCCCTATCATACACCCGGCGCAATGAGGCGCAAGGCACGGCGCAAGTGTTTTTGCTAGTTTCAGCCCGACGAAGTTCTCATTTTCCCATCCTGCGCCACGTTGTTTAAATAGCAAATGCCTTTGCGCCCATTTGTGCGCCTGTGGGCGTGCTGGTCTGAAAACGAGGTGTGTTCAGGTGCATTGTTGGCGCGTTGCTATTTTGAGGAACTGAAAATAGACTGCGCCATAGACCAACTCAAACCTGGTCTAAAGTCTGGCACAATATTTTTTCTTTGTTATTTAAAAAAAATACACATAGTCTAATCAATTACTGATTTTTTTCAGAGACAGTCTAACAACAGAAGCAGTCAAACTGCAAAGTGGGCAGAATGCTTCCTTTATTTCAAACAAAACAAAACAAATTACATAATTTGTTTGTGATTTTTATTAGTCATATTCAGTAGGCCATCTGACCATTACATGTAGGACAGCTTCTGATCAAAACAGACTCGATTCAGAAGTAGCAAAAGTAACTTAGTCTATAGTGCTGCTGTCAGATGGGTCAGACATCATGAGAAAAACAACTTTTGTTATTTTGAGATAATGAGAAAAATAAGTCGTGCATCAAGAGAAAACCAGAAAGAATCATAACAATAATGTATGGCCTCTTAGGGCTTCCGTACCTTGGTCAGAGTAGCACAATATTTAATTTTTGACAGAAAAGTAAACAAGGCTGTGAGGGATAAAAGTACAGTGCACATAATGGATTGTACAGTTTTTTTAACAGCATAGCGAATGTTCAGCTGATGAAACGTCTTTCCAAAAAAAGAAAACCTCAGTAGACAAAAACTCAAAAACAGTTTTGAAAGTTGTGAAAATTACATGATCAAGGACTTTTATACAATATAAAGACTGTAAATCTATCCCTCAAAGCCTCATTTTCATCTGTGTTACAATCAATATGACGTCTAACTCAGTATGAGATTGGGTCTTATTCACTAATAATACTCTGTATTAGGGGTGGGCGATATGAACAAAATCTTATATCACGAAATGAGTAATTTTATATCACAGTAATATATCATGATGTAGCTATTTTTGCTTTAAATAATGCTTTATGATATCAAGGGCATATTTTGAGACCATCGAAAGTTTCAATAGAATTCCTTGTCTACCATGGTCATATCAACAAAAAACTAAAGGGGTCCGGGTAAAAGCCTAAAAATAGCCCAAATCAACCACTCTCAAGCTTACTGAAGACAAGTAAAAGTCAGTGATTAAATAAGAAACTAATTACAAGTAATAGGACTAAAAATACAGTAGAACAAATAAATCAAATAAATCAATAAAAGTAATCAAATGTATAAAAACACTGCATATTCCTCACTGTGTAAATTAAATATATATTTCTTCTTGTTAAAGTTACAAAAGTGATTTTAATCAAGAGCAGTGAGAGATTTTATCGATTTTGTTGTTTGATTAAGTAACAGGGGTTATGGGGGCGGGAGGACCTTAAAGAGCATGCACGATCCAATAACCTAGTTACACTTTTTCTTTTCTCACTTTTGAAAAACTGCATTTCGGAACCTAATGATGTTTACGAGGATACTTGATACATACAAGTGTGTATTTAACCGTTAAAAAATAATTTAAAAATAACTCACTTCAATACTCTGCACTCTATGAGCACCGTCCTCATGTGCGCATTTTGCATTCACTGCTGATTGTTCCTGGCTTTAAATCTCATCGCCTTTGTAAACCGCAATGCTTAAAAATGCATGCAAATGATACGTTTTTGTGACCATGTAGTCACGGCAACGGTCCACATGATCGTGTAACTGCGATAAAGACGATAGTCCAAAATCTCTACTGGTTGACAAATTATGTATTATTAGTGCATATTATTAGTGACTCTTATGTTTGAAAGCACATAACTCACATACTACCAACGACTCAAGTGTGAGAATGTATCTAAAGAATGTACATATGCACATTTTCTGAATGCACGGAATACCCACAATGGAACTTTAATGATTTTATCTTCAATTTTACCCCTTTCTTTTCTTTTCTTTTTTTTTCTTTTTGTTCCAAACCGGCAAAGTTCATGTTCAGCAAAGTTTTGATCAATCTTTCAGGACACGCTTACAGGAGGTGTGACTCTAATGGCTCTTGGGTGCTTGCAGAAAGCTCAAACAAGACCTGGGTCAACTACACTGAATGCATCAAATCCCCAGAACCCAACAAAAAGAGAGTAAGCTACATTACAGTCATTTGTCTTTAATGGACCGAGATCACTCGTGGTTTGACGCGCTATGTCTTTGTCCCCACAGCAGGTCTTTTTTGAAAGGCTGCACATCATGTACACAGTGGGCTATGCAGTTTCCTTCAGCTCTCTTCTAGTGGCTATCTTTATTATTGGATACTTCAGGTGAGTAACTGACTAAATTTGAATGTGTGTCTGATGTACTTCTTCTCATAAACTGCAAGAAAAATAGTTTTCTTGATGCTTTAAATAGTTTTCTTACACCCTCAAGTCTAATATTATAGTTATATTTATATCATACTGTAATTCCACAAATGAGAATCAGCACTGCTGTGTCTGTTTCTCTCTCTGTATTTAATGCTCCATTAGCAGCTCATCGGATGCGTCTTGAGTTCAGTGAGAATGTCCCATTAGATGTGACATACCAATACTATTCACACAGTAAAGGAAGTGCCTTCTTGCATTTTCTCATTTTCTGTTGAAGATAAACCACTGAAAGAAAACATAATTAAATTGATCGAAAATATACCCATGGCTTGAGATAAATAAAGAGTGGCTCGGTTTTCAAAATGTGTGCATTTAACTAATAGTACAAAATGTCAATATTAATTACACCGCAGGCAAGCAGAGAGCAACCTAACATTGCAGAATTATTGCTTACAGGTTCATTCAGAGCAATTAGAAAAGAAAGACAAGTGCAATCTTGGAAATAAAGTTTTTTCTCTTTCTTGTGATTTAGTTTGATTGTTTATATGCATGCTGACATGTTTTTTATACATACTGTAGATTATTATTAATACATCCATTATAATCCACTATACATCCTTTATCTGTTTCCATCAACTGTGCATTTTTTCGACTTTAAAAATAAATTGTTCAAGCTTTAAGGCCAGTGTTGTAATAAAGTATCTCCCAATGTGCAACTTTCACATAGTTGCATCGGGCCTTTCTGGGAAACAAATGGTATATTTCAGTTGCTATACATATTGAAATATATATTATAATATATAAATATTAGGGCTGGTCCGAATACCATTTTTTGAGCTTCGAAGCTTCGTTAGTAATCAACACAGAATATTCGAAGTTACGGAGGGATGGGGCTGAACATATTCTTCTCTCTAATAAAGGCAGGAACCTCTGTGTGTCTGTCTGTTTGCATTTTTTTTCATGTCGTGAACCGTTTTCACCCATCGACGTAAAGAAAGGCGTTGGCGTGTGTGTGTTGCTGTGGACCCAAGGGAGTGCAGTGTCGCATTTTGGTGCAATATGGACACGCGACACATTCAGAATTAATATACTTTTAATAAACTACAGAACAGCGCGAGCCGGAAGCGGCCCGCCTCACGCGGACAGGGCTTATATGCTCCGAGAACGGACACTGCGCTAGTGATACAAAACACACAGGTCTGTTAAGAGCAATACTTTTAATAAGGTAGCCTAACATTTTTCTAACAAACGAATCACTCCCAAATCAGAAATTAGCAGCACAGTAATTACTCAGACCGTAAAGGGTAGGCTATTTAAATAAAAGAAGAACGAAAAATAAATGAACGAAGTTCAACAAACTGTAATAAATAAAGAACACGGTAGCATAGACAAATTATTATTAGGCTGGGCTACTGTACTTTTTTTTATGATTGCCGTATTCGCAAGTATTTTCCAAGCAAATTAAGTGCACGTTTTTATCTGATTAACATGGTGGATAAAAGCAGCTCGTTTTTTTACACCAACAATACACTATCATAGGTGTTTTTCTCCAACGTGATTTGTCCTGTTGTGGTAGGCCATTTCAAAAGCGGGGCATATTTGGGCACCTGCCTTTGTCTTGTCCCCCACCTCAATTAAAGTTGCTCACACACAGCTGAGGTCTTCTGCATTTTTTCTTCTCTTCCAGATGAACTGAATCATGACGTTCACTCATGGGCGATTCATATTCAAGCGCAAATGAGAACTGTTTCGCGGGGGATGCCAGGTGTTCTAAAAAAAATTAAATAAAATTCAAATCTCAAAACTGAAAATCGAATGCGGAGAGGGGTCTGCGCACTGACCGAACGAATAGTCGATATACTCTAATATGGGCTGTGGTCGCAGGTACCAGCCCTAGAAATAATTATTGGGTCGGACTGCGGCCTGGAGTGTCAAGCCGTCTTGGCCGCCGTGTGTGTCCATAATATAGAAAGTTTCACTTCGGGCAGCCCGAGTAAGAACAACCAAGGCCCCTTCATAGTCCTATCTGTGCCACAACTTTCTACAACAGATAATTCCGTTTTTTTTTATTTTTTTTTATCAAATCTTCTCCCCCACAGAGATAACAGTGTTAGTATGCACACTAAATATTCCAGGCTACAACACATTAAAATAATAAATACATTAACACCAGATATATGAAGTCAAGGCAAACCGGTTTCCAGAAGCAGCAACAACTTTTGAGCATATACAGCTCCCTTAAGGAGTTTATTTTAAATAGTTTTATTAAGGTCTTCATTCTGGCACTAGAAGAGTAGAGTCATCAGGGCTGGACTGGTGCTAAAATTCAGCCCAACTGGCCCACACAGTCCCCCATTAATTTTCTTCTGTGGTTAGGGCAATTGGAACAATTATTATTACTAAATACGGACGAAAACAAGGATATTTTTGGAATACTTAATGCATTTAACCTATTTATATTCCTTATATTGCAGTTTCTTATTATTTGAATCATACTTTTTAGTCTGCAATGAAAGTCTATTAGAACTATTAATTGTCCTTTGAGTTTGCTACGGATGAAAAGCTCCAGTCTTGAATCCAGAGTTTACCTATATATTTAGTAAACCGGTTATAAAAATTGACTTTAATTGCCGTTTATTTGAACCATATTAATATCGGCTATACTTATCCTACAACAGATTTTCCGTGACATTAATAATAACTATCCATTTAACCTATTCCTAAAAAACAACAAACCCTAGTGCTACCGCGTCCAGTAAACGCAGTTAAATAGCCTAGGTTTGGTGCTGTGGATAATGCTTATTACATTTTTTGTACAGTTTTAACCTTCTGCCCTTAGTTTACATGGTCGGTCTATTCAATCTGGTTTCCCGCTAGCTTCACCAACAGAGACTTTTCTGTTAATCTAAGTTCGTATGTGGAAGTCAAGGGCAAGCGCTGCCTTTATTATCACTTCAATAAGCGCGAAAGTGTCGAGCTACGGTCCCAGGGCGGAGACACCGTCAGGTTTGTCCAGCTTTTCTCTTGCGCGCGCGGTGTTAATCAGGTCACTTAGTGGAGTCGTTTCATCACTTTGTCTTTTAGTGTGTTTGTTTTTTCCTTCCATGCCACAGTAAGCGCCCGGGAGATAAAGATACCGCACCTTCGATTGGTAAACGATTACAAAGACCATTTGTTATCACTCATATCTTTTGGACTGCAATAGCGCAGACACTATATGTGTCGGGCGTGGTGGGATTTTCGGCAAATTGGCACCTGGTAAAGCTTGGGTGCCCCGAGTGCCACTCACTTCTAGGTCTAATTTTCCTTCCTCCACAGCCAATCACGGTGGCCTCAATTCGCGGCCCGGGGCGTTTCAGCCCCGCCTAGCTTATGTTAATCCTCCCTGTCTGTATGGGTTAATGCCACAATGAGATTGGCATATTTAATGGCCGCAACTTAAAAGTAACAAAAGATTCAAATATTGTGTTGACCCATTGTACTTATTTTTGACTCTTGAAATTGTCACAAACATTTTATGGTATTCTACCCCAAGATTTAGTTATTTTTAAATAGTGTAATAAAAAATTCTAAGAAGTTATTCTTATTGATGTATAGTAGTAATTTAACTAAAGCGTTTCTTGATTTGGCTAATCAATATAATGTTTTTGGATTAACTATTTCAAACAGCACTGTATGAAATTTGGCGTGTGAATGTTATGGGAAACGTAGATGAGGTAAAAAAGGATGTTGTTTACACTTATGACATGAAGATTTCAAATCAAAAGCAATTGAGCTAAATAAATTATGACAAAGAAATCACATCCAAGTTTCTGTATACAGTAGAATATGTGAGTGTTCTTATGCACTTTGAAGTGTCTGATGCAGTGGATTGACTGCAACAATTGCTGATGAAATACACCTGTCAACGCATTTGCTCCTGAGGCGAATTTTTGAAAGTGGCAGCCGAAGTGGTGTTGAAGTACAGGAGTCAAGCCTGCTCTCAACATGTAGTGCTTTTTCTAACGCTAATCAGAAATACACACAGAAGACGAAGGCACACTCTCCTTCAGTACACTATGGCATTCTTCAAAAAAAATCTAATGAGCATATTAAACCATCATAGACACACTTTCAATATGAAGGCTGTTACAAATATTAAAGAATATAAAAATATAAAACACCTCATTACGTTATCTCTCATGGATAAAGCAATCCCAGAATGCAGTGCAGTGAGCTCACTCAATAAATCGAATTATTCCAAAGTCCCTTTCAGGACTGTTGAATGCTTGAATCTGATTGGCTGACGAACGTTCTAAGGTGTGCAATTATTTTCAGGGAAATGCACGGCGAATGTAGTTCCAGGCAGGTCTTGACGGCCTTACATGTCCATATCTCTTCGCCAAATGATTTGAGTTATTTCAAGCCTAAAACAGAAAAAGAACCAAAACCCACAACGACACTGGCCAAATAAATAAATCTAAAAAAATAAAATATAGAATAACATTTTTTATTATTATTATTAGTCTGCTATCAACGGCTCAAACCTCTGTTACTAGGTCTAAAATGACGTTTTGGAATTGGCAACGGAGGCGTTGGATGAGATGCGGAAGAAATTAATCCTACTCACAATAGTGTCTGTCTGCGTCCCCTATGAAAATTATACACAATAGAGACAAGATTTAAATTGAATGGGTACACTAAATATAAATACAGTACACCATAAAATTGTAACATACAGTTAGTCAGTGATTGAAAGCAACAATGGATATATAAATATTGTATTCAGTGTAGCAGCATTTTTAACATTATATAGAAACAATGTAAGAACATTACTCAGTGTAAACCTTCCTTTTCCTCATTTCCTTAAATGCATATTATTTTCGAGGTCTACCATCTTTTTAACTCTCTGCCTAACAAGCCTCATGTATTTCTGTGTGTCTTCAGGCGTCTCCACTGCACCAGGAACTACATTCACATGCACCTGTTTGTTTCCTTCATGCTGCGTGCCATCAGCATCTTTGTGAAGGATCACGTTGTGCACACTAGTGCTGGGCTGCAGGAATTTGACGCTGTGCTTATGAATAACTTCACTAATGCTGTGGATGTGGCACCAGTGGACACTTCACAGTATGTGAGTCAAGCGCTATCTCATCTTAGATGTATTTCATCAAATATTTATCAAGTCTCTCATGTGGCTACATTTCAGATTATGACATCAATATTTATATTTGGGCTGGGTGATAGTTTAAAATGATAAATTACGTATAATCAATGAGTATTTAGAACTTTGTTTTTCTTTTCAGTAAAAAAAAAATTAGAACCCTTTTTTAAATAATCTAAATTGTTTCATTATTCTGACTTTAATAAAAGGGTTTCTTTTAATTTAGATGAACTTAATTTAATTTAAATGTAACTGTTAAATGCTAAAATAAGTGTTACATAATGTTTTTTGTGCAAAACATTGTTACCAATTAGCATTACTAACTAAATTACTATTTTTAACTATCAAACATATTTAACCTGATCATTTTAAACTGAATAATTAAAATTTAAATGAATGCAGTATGCAGGTTTACAGTGTATATGTGTATATTTGTTTCTCCTTCAATTTTTTTACTCCAATATTAATTTATAAGTAGCCCTTTATATTCAACTATATATGTTTTATATCTATGTTCAAGATAAGATAGATAGATAGATAGATAAAACAAGCATAGAAGAGCGGAAATTGAAAGAGGTCAAGTTGGGTCTGGACGAAGTGACATCTGGGTGAGGTCTGACTCCAATTCTGATTATGGTGGAGAATATATATTTTAATGCTAGTGTGAGGTTATGCCCCATCTTGACACTTTGTTGGGATGAAATTGCTGGAAGAAATGCCAAAGCTTTTGTCAGCTTGTCAGAAATGTCAGAGGTTACTGGATTGCAAGAAGCTGTAAGTGCTTACAGTCTCATCCTGTGTAGTGTCATACTCCTACTAGAAGGCTTTTGTTTCATACCATCTCCAATCTCCACCCCAATGCTTGTACACAACATGTCTGAGTGTTTTATTATACTGTACGCCTACCACATGGCTAGCCTCAACATACAGGAAACAAGGACACGGATGTAAACCGCGGGGATGGCAGACTGAATCCATGCATAGAAGTAAAAAAAGTAAAAAAAAAGCTCACTTGTCCCATTTGCTGTCTTTTGGGTGGGAAATGATTATCCATTCCCACCTACGCTCAGGCTTAAACTGTATCGGTGCCCATTCCGGGTAATGCTGCGACTCATTAACTGTGCCCTCACATCTTTTTTTTCAAACAGCTGCATTGCAGGAGATAAGTGCTATGAAGCCAATATGTGAGGGAGGATTTTGCAGCCAGTTGTTTAGCATCCATAGCTGCAACTCTTTTGTTAGGTGCAAACAATGTGTCTTCAGAGATCAAAGGCACAACTGCTGTGCTTTGATCCATTTGTTTACCTATAATATGCAGCAACTAACTTAAGTGTTTTGCATGTTCAGTCAGCCAACATGTTTACATCAATGGATTGCCATTACTCTCAAGAAACATGCAGGAAATTTCCTACCGTTTCATTTTCTTCAGTGGAACAGTATGACAGCAGAACCAACTTAGTGGCAAATATTTGCTTTGTATATATGCTTTCTGCATTGTATTAGGAATATTTGCAAAGACTTTTCAATGACACCAGGCAGTCATTTGTTTTTCTTCTTTTAAAGCCAAGCAGCATATCATTATTATAACTTTTATTATTATCATTATTATTATTATTACTACTACAACTACTGACAATACTGACAAATTATTAATTCATATATACAGTATATTCCCATGAGATAGTCCATGTTATTTTTTGTTAAGTATTGAAGGGAAAGTTCAATATTAGTATTATATTATGACAGAATAACAAATACAATTAAAGTAACCAAGATTGTGAATACAGTATTGTGATTTTAATTTGGACAAAATGTTTCCTAAAAACTGTCCCAGTAAGTTAATGTCTATGCTTGGTATAAAATTGTGATACTACATTGTGGGTGGATTGTAGAATGACTCATAGTGCGTTTGCATTATAATTTAATGTCATTTTTGATCTTAAATTATTAACATTGTATGACCAAGGCTGCTATGACAGAAATTATGATACTAGAAATTAAATTTTTTTCAATCCATTATGCTTCCCTCTCTATTGTGTGATTAAGGGTAGACTGCCCTTTTTTCCCCTTGTAGCTAGCATTTAGTATTTTTCATTATTTATAATAACTGGGATCTGCATTTAGCGGCAAGAATAGGAAATTGCCCATTCATTCATTAAATTGTGCAGTTTTTGGTTATTTAAAGATAATGATTTAAATAGATCTTAAAGGGTTTCAGTAACTAGTGCTGTTTCAGTTACTATTTTTGTTGACTTTTAGGTCCAGTTTTTCCAGAAGTACCTTGTTGACCGATGATTTCATTTGATTTCTATAACATTTTTATTTCTATAGAAGCCTCCCTACTGCTTCACTGTGGTGGTCTGCCATAGGCATTATGTTTTCAATCAGTACTGTGAAAAGAGGGCAGAGATGTCTTAGAGTACATTGTCAGCAGAGAGGCAGGGAAAAGACAGAACAAAAGTTTTAGGTGTTCAGGTGAGCCGTCCAGATCCTCCAGGTGTATTGATAACATAATCTGCACCTTGCTTTTCTTCGGCACCTCTTTGATCATCTGGCAGAAGCTCTGAAGCTCTCACGGTTACCCCTAGTTTCTGGCACTTTCATGTGTCTGGAGTTGATGCGTCTGTTATTGTCCATGCTCAGAATAGCAGCCCTTTCACTGGGCTGTTGCACTACTGAGTTCCAAATGCACTCCTTTGGGGGGAAAAGTAAGAACAAAAGGGAACAGAGAGTGATAGTTAACTCAAAAAGGACAAGTCTGTGATCATTTATTAACCTCATGTCATTCCAAACCTTGCTTCTGTGGAAAATAAAAGGAGATGTTTAGCAGGATGTTCATGCTGCTCTTTTAGACAAAGGATGTCAAGTTGTAAATACACATAAAAATAGCATATAACTCACATACTGCATTCTATGTCTTCAAAGCCATACAAATTTAAGTCTTCCTTTAAGTCTTCCTTTCCACAATAGCTCTCTAATCAAGCATACACATATTTAAACTTACCACATCACATGCAAAAGTATGAATTAAACTGAATAACTTCACTTTTGTTCCGCATACAAAGTTATCACATTCTGAAAAAAAAAACATCCTTTTGTGTTCTTTGAAAGATAGTCATACAAGTTTGGAACAATGTAAGAATGAATAAGAGGACTTGAGCTGTGAACAAAAAAATGTAACCGATTAAAACCACCAACATCACATTCTCACTCATAAGCTGCAATGTTTACCTCTGTGCAGGCTGAATATGGAGCTCATGTTGGCAAAGACACTGTAATTATAGCTGCTTTTGCATGTTATAGGCACTAATTACAGTTTATTCAATCACTTGTGACAGATAATGTTTTGATGAGTCAAGAAATGATGCACTACATTCATAGTGTCACTGTGCGCTACTGTGAGGAACTCGGAGATGAGGAGTGGAATTCAAACATATAGGTTTTAATAAAAAACCTATATGTTTGAGGGGGGGGGCAGACAGGTGAGGAGGATAACTAATAATGAGACACAGGGAGAAACTAATGAACTATGATGACAGGAACAGGAAGATAACCAAATAAGGACAAAGACATAACCTGGAGCACGTGGGAGAAGAAAACACACACAGACACGGAACAGAGTCTGACACAGTTATTTGTGGTAAATTGAAACTCAGACATTAAAAACCATTGATGACCTTCTACACTCAATCAGACTAACATTTTTGTGTTATGAATACGGTTGTGTGGAAAAAGAAAAAGAACAGAAACCGAAAACAGTGTATTATACAGTGTGTAAATCAGAAAGGAGAAACAATGAGATTAAATGGAGACTTTTATGATGCGTGTCATTTTTTCTCCTGACAAATACTGTAGACTCCAGTCATCACACATCTTCTTTAGAGTTTCTGAGGAAGTCTCAACAGTGTCACAAATTATGCTCAGATTTGCAAAGATATCAGTCTGCTATCAAAAGTCGTCAGTTTCAATATATACTTTTCCTCAAATTTCAAACCTAACTCAAATACCATTAAAGTCTAAATTATGTGAGCTAGTGTACATCATTTTATAGTTTGATACTCTTGTTTGTCAACTGTCTGAATGTATGTCTATTTGTATTTTTCCTAAGGAATATTATGGGAACTATCTGAGACTGAATGTAAATGGGAGCTATGAAAAAGAAACATCTGAGGAATAAAATTCAAAACTGTTATTACTTATTACTTTTATCTCTCATATCCTGCTTATCCCTCTCGAGTTGGGATCGACCCTACCTTTCAAAGGTTTGGAGTTCATAAGGTTTATAAGGCACTTCGATGCTGCATTTATTTGGTCAAAAATACAGTAAAACAGTAATATTGGGAAATATTTCTATTTTAAATAGCTATTTTCTGTACTCATTTCTTAAAACTTACTGGCCATTCTTATCAACAATCATATTTATATTCCTGTATCCACAGTTAAAGTGTAGAGTGAAAGCTGAGCTAAAAAGACACGTCTTAAGGTTCGATCAGTCGTTCCTGTAGCAGACATCACTATTATTGATCATACTTGGTTTTAGGGATTTCAAGAAACTCCTAATCCTAGGCATTAAACTATAGTGGGGAACTCATCCTGCACCATTTGGTGGCCTCATGATACCTCAAATACTGCAGCTTGTCGAGGAGAGGTGTGCTATTAACTTTCTACGTTATCAGACTTACGATTATCACCTGCTAGGTGACAAAACATTTTGGAATCCATAAATTACAATTGAGGACCAATCCATATCTAGGGATCGGAATGTCATAGTGGTGTGTTCTTTTGACACTTTTGGACCAGTACACAGCCATCATACATACATACATACATATATATATATACACACACACACATACAATAACTTTGGGATGGACAGATATTCTGGCTGAGATATAGTGGTTGAGAAGGCAGGGAGGTTAAAGACTCAAAATTCAGTCCCAGACAGCAACATAGTGTTGACCCAGATCCGTGCCCACATCTGGCCCATGTGAAATCCACGCGGGCCAGATGTGGGCCAAAACTGGTTGCTGTCTGGGGTAAAGTTTCCTTATGTCGATGAAACTTGCTCACAGCGCAGACAAGGTTGGATCTGTTATTTTATTGATCATTTGCTTGAGTGTTTTTGTATTGTGCAGATTTCTAGGCACAAAATTGGCAAAAAGTCATGAGAGGAGGCAGTGCTTCTGTGATTGACTGATTACGCTGTCTACACGCTAACAATCACCTGTCATGTCTAGGGTTGGGTATCGATTGGGTTTTTGTTTCGGGGGGGGGTGTGGGGGGGATACCGGTGCAAGAATCTCGATTCCGTTTAAACCGGTCTGGTGCCCTAAATGGTGGCCTTGCACCCCTTAGTACTTTTAAAAACATCTGAAATAAATACAAATTCCCCAAAACAAGTGTAGGGTCGCTGTTGTGTACCCAGTCTCGCAGCGTATAACCCATTGATGGAGATCTTGTTTTTCATTCATACTGGACGCCAGAGGGCGCCCTCGCACAGAAAATCCAGTCACAGAAGTGGCGGAACTCATGACCCTCCAGGAAATCCCTTATATGGACAAAGGCATGGCTATTATAGCTGTAACTGAGTAAACAGAACATATTAACGTTTTGAATGATAAAAAAATTCATTAAACACTCGACTGTGACAATATAGTTTATATGTGTTATTCAAACCATCTCTGGTATTTTATAATAATTAAGTATATTTATAATCCATTGCTAATCGATGTATTCTTTTTAAAGTAGCCTATGGAACATATTTTCTGCCTCATTGTGTGACAAGAAGCCACATCAGATCACAAAAGGAAGCATTTGACTGGGTTTGTGGAGTAAAAAGGTTAATAATGTTCTCGGGATCTAGGTCTAGCGAGGCTGGGCCAAAAAAAAAAAAGATTTCCGATATCGTTTGATTTATATTTTTAATGCGTCGTGTGCGTGATTCACTGACCTATAGATTAGCTCAAAAGAGCCAGCGTCAAATCGCTGATCCTATCCTTCCAGTCATTTATTTTCAAGCCATACAGAATTAAAACAAAAATCTGATTAACGGGAATGTTTGCGATTAGTCTTACTCCACTGAGTTTCCCCCTTATTTACCGGGTGATTGCGCGATGTTACAACAGAAATCCTGTCATTCATTTCAGGCAGCTGTATCATGGCCATACGCGTGATTCGCAATGCTCAGGTGAAATGCTGTAGTAATACTATAAATCTGAGGAGCATTTGATATCACGCATAAGGCGCCATTATTTCCGCCATGAATGAATGGCGGATGCGCGGCGCACTTTTTTGTTTACTACACATACTAAAGCGCGGATGATGCTCGCGGTGTTTTCAGCTTCTGCCGTCCCCCCCTCCAAAAAACACTATATGATGATATGAATACGAATGTCATCTCCAGCTGCTCTGAGTCACTTCATTAGCATTTTACGTTTCATTTGAGAAATCTACAGTCATATCACATACACAGCAGCTGGAAGTTCTTCACGGCAACCCGTCAAAATAAAAGTTTAGTTTAACGTTCTACTGTCAGAATATATTACTATTTAGCAGTCTTAAGACTCAATGCTACTACTGCTAATAAATATGAATAAATCTTTATTTTTAAAGGAATAATCACATCTGTTTTCTTTTTAATTTTAACAGTAAACCTCTGTTGTGCAGCACTTTGTTTGCCAAAAAATAAAAGGGTTTAATTTTAATTTGATTAGGATAAATTAAATTAATGTTTTTTTGCCTTCATCTGATTACCAGAAAAATTAAGAACATTTTATAGGGCCCTATTATTGTTTAAAAAGGACCCTATACAAAAAAAAAAGAATAGGTTTAAAATACAGGCATGTGGTTCTTAATTTCTTTTTAATAATTCACCATTTGTAAACTGATGTTTACTGTTAATTTTTTAGAAATATCAATAGCATTTATATTAAAACTATATTCACTCAATCTAATAAAAAAAATAGAGAATTGAATCGAATTGAGAGCTTGCGAATCGAAATCGAATCGAATCGATACCCAGCTTGCGAATCGATATCCAGCCCTACTCTTTTGTTGGACAACAGGTTTAGAAATGAATACAAGGAGTTAGCTTTAGGCATTGTAATTTAAGCATGTTTGGCTTAGTTAACGGAAGGCTACCTGTTGCTATCAGAGCAAGTGTAATTACTGCATTCATGTGCTCCTCGGATGCTCTCATTTGAATGTGAAAACAACATGGACACTCGTGATACTACAAAGATTTGTTGGATTTTAGTATTAGAGCTTTCTGACTTGAGTTCACAAGCATTTTCTCAGTCGGGAAATAATTTTTCCGTCCGTTTCGGAGAACCAGAGGACAAATATTTCAATCGATCGCTCAGGCATGGCACAAAAATGAGGCACCGAAATCTGCATTCTGATTCGGTTCTAGTACATACTGGTGCCATATTGGGACCGGGTTTCGGTACCCAACCCTAGTCATGTCTATAGCTGTTCCACAAATCAGCCTGCATGGGTCAGGCTTGGTAATGGATGGACTAATTACTAAGTAAACAACTCACCCACTTGTACATCACCACTTTCAATTAACAGATTATCAGGGAGTGAGTTGGTTTGAGTGACCACTCAGCTCTGTTAAATTAAAGCTGCACCTCATTGTCTGCGTCCTTCAGGACACTTCTGTGTTTACCAAACATTTGTGGACTAATAGTGGAACAATAGTCGTAATAGATGAGAGCTGCATGATATACTTTTGTTGCTGTATTATATTTGAAGCAACATACATGTAATATTACTTGATTAGACTTTGATGTAATTTGGTTTTAATAAATATGTTATTATGATAGTTGAACTATAACTATTGGTTGCTTGTTATAGAGTAATACTTGTTTATAACAGGCACGTCCATTGTTGCAACAGAAGTGACTGTTGCAAATGCATTTGTCCTTTGTGTCAGTAATAGAACAGGGCAGCAGTTACTTTCATTGACTCATTCATTGATGTTGAAGCATCGTGTAGACAGAATCGCTGATTTTAAAGGGGTCGTGAACTGAGAAACAAACAAAAAAAAAATTCCCTTGATCTTTTGACATATTAGAGGTCATTGTACTATAAAAACATCCTGTAAATTTCAGAAATCAAAACTTTGTCATTAGTCTAAAAACAGCTTATATTGAAGCCAGTGTGCCAAAACGACATCTTTTGGAAAATTCTAGTATTCTTCCAGAATATTCTAGAATAATATTTTTCTAACTTTTATGATGTAATAGTGTGGTGCACCGCCTGCGCAGAAAAAGATAAACGCCTGCTTTGACATCACTGCTGGTTTAGGCCCGCCCACCGATTTGCACATGTAGTGTTTACGAGATAGTGATTAATAGGTGATGTGAGGTGAGGTGATGTGGTGGAGGTGAGGTGAGAGGTGAGGTGCTTGAGGTGCGGTGAGGGTGAGGTGAGGTGAGGTGAGGTGAGAGGTGAGGTGAGGTGAGGTATCATGTCTACGTAGAAACCAAACAATAAAGATGGCTCTAAAGACAGCAAGACACTGGGCCTCATTTATCAATCTAATGTAGAAACGAGCCAATCTCATCGTACGAATGATCGTATGTTGATAAATGTGGCGACAGAAAACAATCGTCACTTGAATATCATGCCCCTAAAAACACCCCGGTTTAGCAGCCTTACCCCTAGAGTTTACGACACGGAGAAACGAAACCCGGCCGAAAAGAGGAAGTAATCTCATGAAAGAGAAATTGATCTTACTCCAAAAACACCCGTTAACCTTGTAATTGCAAACAATTAGGCTACATTATTTGATGTAATTTATATGTATATTAAAATACTGGTAAATATAAACATTATAGCCTATTTCCCTCACTCTACAACAAATATTTAAATTTAACGGTATTCAGAACAGAACAAGAATGAAAAATAAGGTAAAATAAGGTAGTTTCAGATTCAGGTTTTTCATAGGGGCAAAACAACCCTACAGGCACAGACAAATACTTTTTGGCAGATCCAGGCACATTGCAGAGGTTAGAGAGGTTTGAGAGATGCAACTGGCCTAGTCTTAAACTTGACTGATCTTCTACTGTCGGCTTCTGAAGTGTCCAAGAGTCCTACTCCATTTCCTAATCTTTTTCAGGTGCAGATTGAACTGTGTCGCAGGTAACGTTTTCCAAGCAGCTTCTTGTGCTATTGCTACTGTACTTTCCCCTTCTTCACTCCTTTCACTGTTATCTGTCTGTTCAACAGTGAGTGCAACAGTGCAACATTTATTAACAGTGAATTTATTAATTTGATTATCAGTGTTTTTTTTTACTCTGACTGTGTCTGGGATTGCTGCCTGATCCACTTTGTAACTTCAGTGATGCTCACATTAGACTTCTATTGATAATATAAAACCTTTTGTCTGGTCTTTAATAGTAGTGAGAGTGTGCTTTCTTTAACTGTTTGAATTATTTATACGGTACAATAAAAATGTACTTTTTTAGTTTAGTACAGTGCATTTCTTTGACATTACTTTTTTTTTGGCATAACAGAACACTCAAATTCTTCATATCAAACTCACAAACAAAAAATGTATTTAATGCCAAAAGTTTCCATACAAAAATTAATTTTTAAAAAGATAATACAGTATCAAGAATATTTTGTGTAGCTTTGATCCGTTATGTCTGGCTGTTGTTCTTTTAATACCTTTAGTTCACAAATGTTTGGTAACTATTTGAATTCTTTATACAGTAAAAACAAAATGTACTTTTTTTAGTTTAAACTGTACTTTTAGTTTAACAATTTGATTATCTAGCCAAATCTTCGTATGATCAGTTAATTCATAGAGAATATATACAAATAAATCAAATGTGTTCTTTTGATTTTCATCAAAAAGCACCCCAGATTTATCATTATTAACACATCATCCACCTAACCCAGAGTACCTGGTGTACATATAGGAAGTCTTTCAATACTCCTCAAAAAAGATTCCAGGCTTCATGACTTCATGAGTTTGCCTGATAGAATACCAAGAGTGCGTGGGGGATGTATACATCCCTTTGGGCTTTGATTCCAAGATATTGTCAGAGTAAAACAACCTTATAAATGTGCCTGATATTAAAGAGAGAAATAGCCATCCTAAGTAAGCTTTGATAATGTTTTGATGTGGGATGTGAAATGCCTTTTAATTCAGTTCATTGGTTTGGAAATGCTTTATGGCCATTAACCACACACATCTGTCATGGTAGTGAGCTAATAGCTTCATTAAAGTGCAGCTCTCCTACTATAGCATACAGCCACTCAGCTGACTGTAGTGAAAGGTTGTCATTTAGTCACACTTCTACTGTCCTAAAGACTGGTCATTTTACACTGACAATGTGTCATTTTAAAAGAAGATAGTGAGCTAATTATTCCAAAAGAGTATTCATGACGTGGGCACTTTTGTAGAATATAACAGAGGACTTAAAGGTGACAGTTCACCTTTTCTTTCATATGTGGAGCACAAAAGACGTTTTTTTTGGTCTATACAGTGAAAGTCAGTGGGGTCCAATTCTATTTTGATTTTCAAAAGGTGAAACATTCTTTATAATATCTTGCTTTATGTTCCACAGAAAGGCATACAGGTTTAGAATAATTTAAAGGGTGAGTAAACTGAACTTTCATTGTTTGGGTAAGATATCCTTTTATTTAAATAAAACATTTTTTTTCTTCTCTGAATCGGCGTGATCATGTACTGATGCAGTGTGTTTAAACAAATAAGAGTACATTAGAGAGTCTTTGGTTAGATCTAAAGAACCCCATGTGATTGCACTAATTGTACCAAATCAGCAAACCAAACAAAAGCATATTGGTTTGTTTTGCTCTTCTGTCTTCTGTCTTCTGTCAGTCTGAACTGAGGCATCTCAATAGAAGATTGTTTATCTGGGTGGCCTCCAACTGAGAGTAGGAAATATGTTTGTCACAGCTAAAGTATTGCTCCCCAGCCACTATGTGTTTAACTGTTTAATCAAAACTGCCATGTTGTGATATGAGTGTTGACTTTTTCTGCTCCACTCTTCATTTTTAGATGGGTTGTAAAGTGACCGTCTTGCTGTTCATCTATTTCCTGGCTACAAACTACTACTGGATCCTGGTGGAGGGCTTGTACCTGCACAGCCTCATCTTCATGGCCTTCTTGTCTGACTCTAAGTACCTGTGGGGCTTCACTTTGATCGGGTGGGGTGAGTATATCATGATAGTGATTGTCCTGGAAGAGGCAATTTGTGAATATTCCCGCTTCTGTTGGGTTTGTAACATTTCTTGAGAAATGAAATGCTGCTGCTGGTGTTTTTTTCTGCCAGGTATCTGGTTTTGTTCATGGATAGCTGCATGACATGTAATTGTACTTTCCTCAAAGAACAAGACCAATCATTTTTCCATTCATATTTTCATTTTTGACTGCCTATAGCTGGCTGCTATTATTTAGTGACTATTTTGTGCATGTGACTGAGAGCTGTAACAAATATACACTAGCACATGTTGAAAACAGTTGGAATGCTTTTTTTCTGGATTCCTTTCAATTTCAAGAACAGCATTTATATGAAATCTTTTAAATGACTTTACTCTCATTTTTGACGAGTTCAGTGTGCCCTTGCTAATTTCTTTCGAAGAAAAAAAATACTGAACCCAAATTTTAGAATGATAAAGTATTATATTTATGGTGTATTATAAAAATAGTTTTTATATTAAATATACAGTATTTCCTTCCACATCTTATCTATAGCATGTTGACAAATGGAATCACATTGTAATACACAGTAATGCACACCACATAGGAAACACAATTTACTGAACTGACTGTGAAAACCCATAGTGAGCCAACAATGAGGAACCTGGTGGAACAAAGAGAGGTGTATACTGAGAAGAGATGAATAGAGAGGAAGGAAACCACAGGGAGGAAATACATAGCTACAAAAAACAAAAGAGTCACTCGAATTGACCATATGAATCATGATCTGTACTTGACAAATACTGGACCGAGAGTTCAGTTCAGTCCAGTTTTGCCTTGTATTGTTGTTGTTGTTGTTGTTTTTTATTACATAGTGTTCTTTTCGCTATATCCTCAATTTCTGGATTAAGTGGTGGAGTTCTCTCCCTGCTGCTAGGAGAAAGTAACTCCAAGCAAAAGAAGCCTGCAGAAATATTGAGCCACATGCGTGCCATACAATGTTCACACTGCCATTTTCTTTAACCTGTGGCTTGAGAAAACATTGTATTATGTGAAGCTTAAAAAGAAATGAGAGGCTTTATAAATACGTATTGTACATCTACAGAATCATGTAGAATCAAATGATCTTCCTTTGTGGAACTTTGATAAACAAGCTTTTACAGTGTTTCAGCAGTGTATTTATAATAGCTAAATTTGTAATCAGTGTAGCAAATACTACTAGTATTAATGTGAGAATTGGCTGGTGATAAATGTGTTATCTGACCAAAAATGCAGTACTTCATTATAAAATAAGTTTGATCTGTTTGGCAAAACAAAGAGTTTGTTCTGTCTGTTCTGCATTCTGATGCCTCCACATAATATATATATAAAAAAGATGTGTTAATAAGAAAATAATAACTTAAAGCTCTACTTTGTTATTTGTGTGGATAATAATGTAGTATATAGGAGTTTAACTGTTGGAAATAATATTGTAAGTTCTGCAGTGTGACATGCTAAGCTCAAATGTAAAAATTAAATTTTATTGTAATTATTGCACATGCAGTTTTCATGACCTTGTATTGTCTTGAGTGCTATTAAAATAAATGTCATACTGCACAATCATTCCTAATAAACTAGTGAATGCAAAAAGTAAATGAAAAGGGGCGAAAATGTAACTAAAAAATACATTATTTTAATAATAAATTTAATTATTTGTCATACTTTTATATTTTTAAAAATATTTATTTTGAAGTGTTTAGCCTCAAATATCCTTATGCATTTATATGATAGATTTACTGCAAGTCTGCTAATTGTCATAAATTATGTTGCTCATTACACATTCCTTTGCTGAAAAGGATAAAAACATGATCAAATGATCAATTGAGAGTTTTTTTTAAATTAGAGGTTTAATGAGCCTTGAATATCCAACGCTATATCACGACCAATTCGTATGTATTTTATGAGGTGGCTAATTCGTACGAATTCGTACGACCTCACTCATATGATTTTGTACGATTTGTCTAGACCCCAGTGACAGCTGGGTTTAGGGGCGGGGCTAGGTGTAGGTCATTCGTACAAATTCATACGAATTGTGCAACTCGTAAAATACGTATGATTTGGCAAAAATTGCATGCATTTGTACAAGTGAGGTCGTACGAATTCATACGAATTAGCCACCTTGTAAAATATGTACGAATTGCCGTGAGATCGGGCTGGAATATCCCATATTTTAGCCAGATAAACTTTGACAGTGATGCAATATAATTACTGTTGAAAACAGTTGTGCTGATTACACTTTTTGTGGAAACCATAATACAGGATTCTTTGGTAATTAAAAACCAAAGAACAGCATTTATTTGAAATAGAAATATTTTGTAACATTATAATGTCTTTACTGTCACTTTTGAGCTTGTTAATGTGTCCATGCTGAAAACTATTCATTTCTTTTTCATTAAAAAAATATTTTTGATCCCAATCTTTATATTCTTACGGAACAGAATTTATATTAAATGTGTTTCCCTCCATGTGCACTCTTATCTATAGCATGTTGTAGCATCTGGACTAATCAGACACACAATTTTTTAGTTATATTTAACAAATACTCTATAACACTCCTCAGTCAGCAAGCCAACTATGAGGGTCTATGGACCCTTCCCCCGAAATGCATCTAACACCTCAGAAAGTCAGAACAGGCCTCTGGTTCCATGGCAAACAACGCTGATATCACTGGGTTTAATGGAATGCGGGCAGAGCAACTCTCACTCATTTTCCTCATAGGAAAAACACATAATGTCCAAAGAAATGGACTGTTCTCTAATTAATTCATAGACAAACCTTTCTTTAAATTAACATGTATATCCTCAGGTCCCACCTATACCATATCTCCCACCTTCAATACCATGATTGAGGTGCCCTTGAGCAAGGCACCAATCCCCCAACTGCTCCCCGGCGCCGCAGCATAAATGGCTGCCCAATGCTCCGGGTGTGTGTTCACGTTGGTGTGTGTTCACTGCTGTGTGTGTTTGCACTTTGGATGGGTAAATGCAGAGCCACTAATTCTGAGTATGGGAAGAATCGTTTAGTAGTTTTTTGCATCACAGCCATCGATTACATATTGCAAAATAACCATGCTCTGAGCCAAATGGTCGTAAAACTTTCCCTCCAAAAGTTCAGACACCATTGGCTCTTTGAAATCCAGGGAGTGACCTCGATGAGGAATGATAAAGGCCTCACATTAGGACCCTCCTTCCAGTCTGCGGTTTCTGTTAGATCTGGAATATGGTGATGCCTGATTTCTTGATCTTGACTTTCCTTTCACCAAAGATCCTAGGATCTCAGCTGATGTCTCTCTTAGCTCTTTTTCACTTTCCACTGGGAAGAAACTCCCAATCACCATCGAGTCAGAACATCTTTGGAATTCATCACTCTTCAAACACAGAAGAACGTGATCGCAAGTCCAAAACCTTGAAACCATCAAGACTTTCATCCGAGACTGCATCCGGACACTCGTCAACGACCAAGGCAATGCAAGTATCGTACATTTAACTAAACGAAACAGAGGTTTAGTATAAGCTATAGACCCTGTTCTAAAACGGCGCTGATGGTTTCACTCAGGTGGTTAACTGACTCTTTTCATAGCTTCATTCTCTGTTTTCCTGATGGTTTCATCCATCAAGTCTCATCTGCTCTTTCCCCATGTATGAGTGATTGTATGTTTGTTTGTTTAGATTAGTTATGTGTGTTAGCGTTTAGTTAATAAAACTTTTGTGCACAAATTACATTAGTTTCTGACCCTGCTTGTGAATAATGTCCCTTTTGATCCTTGCTACATGCTCTAATGCATTATTAGGCTACTGTAAGAAGGTTGTTTTCTTTGGCCACGAAAATATCCTTTCTTAGAGTTGATATGAAATTACACTGAATGTTCGCTGGACGAACAGATTGGTTGATGGCAATTTAATTCTGCTACAGTTACTACTGGCAGCTCATATAAATAATTGTAATTAATCGTAATTAATTGTAATTATTTATATACATTTCCCTTTTGAGCTAATTTGCTACAATGTTGTCAAATGGAATCACATCGTAATACACAATAATACACACCACACCAAAAACACAATTTACTAAATTTACAGAGAGTCAATAAAATTTTCAGCCAGCTAAGCCTTGACAGTGATGCAATACAAGGATGTTTGTGAACTAAATATTAACAAGGTCTCATTCCATTTCTCATCACCTTTCTTGTCTGAACAGTGTCTAATCCTATTACAAAGACCGAACAACTGTCTCAACTGCTGGCAGCAGAACCGTTCTCTGCATGTTCATTGTGTTAGTCAAACCAGCAGTTAAGTTAATTCAGTGGGGATGTTGGTGGCCATCCCACGTATATTCTGCAGTTGTTAAGGTATTGTTTATTATTTATAGCGAGTGGTTTTCATACCCATCTCTCCGCTCCCACACTCAGAAACAGCACAACGATAGCTCACTGCAGTTTGTTTTGAGAGGTTGCTTCCTTAAGTGGTTTCAACTTGAAGTGTTCTTTATTTATTTGTCATTCCTGTTTGATGTGTTCCTACTGGAAGGGCAGAGATAGAAGCACCTTTGATATGCAGATTCCCTGTTCTAGGAGTGGCTGCTCACTACATGCTTGTGAATGTGTTCTTCACATTGGCTTGTTAATGACCAACGGGTTAAGTCTGTGAAAGTAGTACACAATAATGTCACGTTGATTGGGGTAAAATAGTCATGAGGCGAAATCATTCATGTTCAGAGGATGAGTGAATCATGTGAGTGATTCATGTCCTTTACTTTTCATTGCCTATAATAAGGGCACAATGATATTAAACATATTTATTTGATAGAGCCATTGCTAAGAGAAGGAAACTAAGCCATGCTGTGTGATGCAGTAATTTTGGTCTCAGAATTATTTAGAGTTTAGCAAAATGAGGACATATCTGTCTTACCCGCATTCATGTTTTCCAAACCTGTATGATTTTTTTTTTTTGTATATGTAAAAGGAGTTTGAGTCTGAGGTTTCCATACTCTGCACTATAGTTGAATGCTGACAAAAAATAGACAAAAGATGTTTACATCTGCAATATCACAATTGAATTTGGAATAAGGAATGTCCATTTATTTGGATTTTAAAATGTAAATTTTTATTATTGATCAAATTCAAATTAAAAATATATTGTATGCTGCTGAATATGTAATATTGATGCATCTTTACACTTCTAACAGTAAAATCAACATATATGTCTTCAGAACACTTGGTGTATGTTGCATATGTTGTATGAAGTACTTTTATGTTGCTTTTATTGGCCTTTTTAGAGCGTGAGACCTTCTGTTTTTTTTTTTAAAGAACTGCCTAAATATTCTTCAAAGTATTTGATTTTAAAGAAATCATTGAAACAACAGGAGTAAAAAATTATAATAACATTTTTATTTTCCGTGGACTGTACCTTTAAGAATTGATTCCATAGAATGACTTCTCACCTATTCCCTCCCCTCATTACTGGAAAATTCTTCCTGACAAGTAGATTTTCAGGCTAGCAGATCAGATCCAAAACAGCCTGTGTTCCTGTTGAAGAATGAAATGATCTCCATTCCTTCCTTCGTGGTATCTGAAATAGATCGATATACTCAGGCACACATTATTTCAGCGGATAATCCAGGACTCCCACAGTTTTACCTCAATCCTCGCCATGGGAACTGCTGTCTGAGATGAGTGCAACCCTCGATTGACATGCTCACCCTCATATCCAGGCAGTTTTTGCTTTTTGATAGCATTATTTGTTGTTGGTTTTTTCTGAGTTTATACCAATCCTCTCATCAACAGGACTCAAGCATTTTTTCATTTAGTGTGACTGGCGCCACTCAAGCTAAATTGCATGATAAAAATTATTACTATCAAAATTTGAGATTGACTAAATACCATCATTAATGTTTTCCAAAGCAGAGAAATACTTAAAAGTCCAATTGTATTATTATTATGGTTTGCATTTCAGCATTCTCCTAATTTCTGTGGAATAACGTTACTCCTTTTGGTCTTAAAAGTGTCATAATTATGCCATTTTATCAATTGTTTCGCCGTTCTCTTCTCTTTGGAGTGTTACAAGCTCTTGGTGTATAAAGAAGTTCTGTAAAGTTGCAAACACTAAAGTCTTAAATCCAAAGAGATATTTTTTTAAAAGTTAAGAGTCAGCCACGCCTATCTAAAATGGCTCGTTCCAACACGCCCCCCCAAATGTCTACATCACGATCTGGGAAGATTTGCATAACGCCGCCCAAATGTTCACGCAAAGAAAGAAGGCGTGACTTTTATTCTCGCTGTAGTATTGTTGATGCTGCATCCATGTCGTGAAGACGCTGTGTGCTTGTGAAAGCGAAACTACTTTGTTTTGGTCTTCCAAAAGAGGACGATATTGCTTCGTCATGCCTAGAGCTGATCTGTGCTGGTCGCTGAGGGAATACATCACCTTTCACATCATTCAAAACACCGTGGACAAAGCGATTCCAGCCCGCCTCAGCTCACTCTAATCCCGCCTCATCGCACTTAAAACCGGGCTATCCCCTCACGCTAGGCCGCTGTGTTTTTCGTTGCCACTGATGATTCAAACGTGAGTTTTGGGCAGTGTAGAGTAGCACTTGTTGTTTGTCATTTCTCTGATCACAAATGCAGACAGAGTTTTATGTTTACGCGGCGCGGCGCGATGCAATGCAACGCAACTCGTAAAAAGACAGTATAAGTCATTATAATCAGTAATTATGTCCCCACTGGATGCAACAAATGCCTCGTTTGTAATGGGTTTTAATGTTTATGTCTTGTCGCTCCGGCCGGACACGGCATCAACAGTATGTGAGGGGCGTAACATTTCCATCTCACGCTTGAGGTATTCGGCCAATCACAATGCACTGGATAGCTGACCAATCACAGCACACCTCGCTTTTTCAGACCGATGAGCTTTGTAAAAATCGACGTGTTTCAGAAAGGCGGGGCATAGAGGAGAAACAATAATGTACAGTATGTGGAAAATAATGTGTTTTTTGACCTTTAAACCACATAAATACATTTCATTAAACCAAATACACAAAATAACGTTCTTTTTAGCAGCATCATATGACCCCTTTAACTTTAGTTTAGAACCATGATTTCGTCATGTTGAGATGAATAACTGATATTCTGTCTAGTCTTAGTCGATCAGTTTGAAGTGAGTAATTATTGTGCAGAACAAAAGATTACATTTCTATATACAATTTTTTATTTCTTATTTACTCTTTATTATTATACTATATCTTTTTTTTGATAATATTTAGATTTTAATACATTTTTTTTTTAATTAAAAAATCTTTCAAATGATATATTAATCCAGTGTTCCTGTCAGCAAAAGATTTGAACTTGATTTTGTTTACTGGGCTGTGTAATGAAGGGCATATAAAAACCATGATCAGAATCAAAAAGTAGTTTTTATCTCTTTCAATTTCAAAGGCTGATTGTGAATTGAAGGCAACTATTGAAAGTAAAATAAATAAATGCAATTTTTTTAATAATAATAATTTTGACATTCTGCCAGAACTGAAATATTCAATCAAGTTTACGATGTACCAGACAGAACGTCTCGGTTACGTATGTAACCCACATTCCCTGAAGGAGGGAACGAAGACATCACGTCGGATGACCGACGAAATTGGAATCTCGCTTAGAGAGACCAATCTACTTCGAGTGTAAACTAAACGAGCCAGTGCACATTGGCATGTGATTATTGCATTCAGCTGCTGCTGATCACAGCGTGAGTATAAGTAGGCAGCAGATGCAGCGCATATTCAGGTTTTCGCTGAGGAGCCGAGCCGGTGACCCGGCCGCTCAGCGGTGGTACAGGAGCTGTGGCGACGGGACGTGACGTCTCCGTTCCCTCCTTCAGGGAACGAGGGTTACATACGTAACCGAGACGTTCCCTTTCAGTTAGTCAGTACGATTCACGTTGTGACCGACGAATTGGGATCCCTACCCAAGCGCCACAGCTACCGCGCCCTATGTCCAGTGTCCTGTGGAAGCCACCTGCGCCCCTACTTTATGGCGTATGCCAGGGCTTGCACAAGAGGACCAGCTACTGCTACTGTGGCACTACCCACTGAGTAAGACTGGCTAACACTGGGAAAACGTACCCGTTCTACTTGGAACAGGGACGTTACGGAAGCTCCAACCTTCCCGAAGGAGGTTTCGGAAGCAATACACATATGGACGTCCCTTAGGTGCATATGGAAGAATGGAGGTGATTGTAATCCTCTTGGAATGGCAGAAGTCTGCCGTGGAAACATGGGCTCTGAGGCTATACCGTGGATTTTACATATATGGGATCCACTTAGGTCTTACATTTGGAACCCAGCCTTCTACCGGTTCTCTAGGATTCAGCGAGTGAAGGCCTGGCGCCGGACTCTCCGCCATGTCTGGCTGCCGAGGGGACGGAGGAACTCAACGGGGTCTACTATATGGACTCTCTGGAGGGGTTTTTGCAAGCCGACCCGAAGCCTGGGCCTCTCAGTGCTTCTACCCATTTTGAGGTGAGAACACAGGAGGATACTTGCTCCACACGAAGGCTATAGAATCTACCGAATGTGTTAGGGGTCGCCCAGCCCGCAGCCCTACAGATATCTGTCAGCGAGGCGCCACGAGCCAGCGCCCAGGAGGATGCAACACCTCTAGTTGAGTGAGCTCGCAACCTGAGCGGGCAGGGCACACCCTGTGCCTTATAAGCCAGGGTGATGGCATCCACTATCCTGTGGGCCATCCTCTGCTTTGAGATGGCATTCCCCTTTTGCCGGCCTCCGTGACAGACAAAGAGGTGGTCTGAGGTCCTGAAGTTTTGCGTCCGGTCTACGTAGCACCTTAACGCTCGGACGGGACAGAGCAAAAGTTAGGGCTGGGTCTGCCTCCTCCGAGGGTAGTGCTTGGAGGTTCACCACCTGCTCATTGAAGGGAGTAGCAGGAACCTTGGGCACGTAGCCGGGCCGGGGCCTCAGGGTTACCTGGGAATCAGCCGGCCCGAACTCTAGGCACGAATCGTTGACCGAAATGCGTGCAGGTCCCCTACCCTCTTGATGGAGGCCAATGCCAGCAGGAGCAAAGTCTTCATCGAAAGGAACTTCAGCTCAACCATCTGCAAATGCTCAAATGGGCCCTGTTGTAGTGCCGTGAGCACCAGAGTCAGGTCCCATGAGGGAATAGAAGGGGGCCGTGGAGGATTTAACCTTCGCGCCCCCCTAAGGAATCTGACGACCAAGACATGCTTCCCCAACGACCTCCCTTCTAAGTGGTCGTGGTTCGCAGCGATCGCCGAGACATAAACATTAAGGGTGGAGGGAGACAGCCTTCGCTCCAACCCTTGCTGCAAAAAGGACAGCACAACTCCGATCGGGCATCTTCTGGGGTCTTCTCGGCGAGAAGAACACCACTCAACGAACAGGTTCCACTTCAAAGTGTCGGTGTTTCTCGTAGATGGTGCTCTCGCCGAAGTTATGGTGTCAACTATCTCTTGGGGTAGGCCACTCAGAACCTTTGCGTCCCGTCCAGGGACCGGACATGTAGTTTCCAGAGGTCTGGACGCGGGTGTCAAATGGTGCCCAGTCTCTGAGTCAGTAAATCCTTCCTAGAGGCCCGGATGCCAAGTCTGGTCTGTCGCGTGAGCATTCGTGTCGGGACCAGGGTCCGTGGGAAGGCCAATGGGTTTCACCAACAAGACCTGCTCCTCGTCCTCACTGACCTGTGCCAGAAGGCTCACTGGGGGAAATGCATACTTGCGAAGGCCCCGCGGCCAGCTGTGTGACAGTGCGTCCGTGCCGTGTGTTCCCTCGGTCAGGGAGTAGAACAGTTGGCAGTGAGAGGTTTCTGGAGAGGCGAACAGGTCTACCTGAGCGGCTCTGAAAAGTCCCCAAACCAGCTGGACCGTCTGGGAATGGAGTCTCCATTCTCCCAGGAGCGCAGCTCGTGACAGCTCATCGGCCCCCAGTTACACCCAGACATCTGAACAGCACGAAGCGACCTCAATTGCTTCTGACTCCAGAGGAGGAGGTGGGGGGCGAGTTGCGACATGCGACGGGAGTGCAGACCACCTTGTCGGTTGATGTACGCAACGGTCGCTGTGTCGATGTGGACTAGTACATCCTTGCCTCATAAGCGCCCTTTGAGATGGCGCCGGGCAAGATGCACTGCCAGCAACTCGAGGCAGCCAGTGCAGTTGGGGCCCCGTCCAAACCCCTGACACTGCAAGCCCGTTGTACGTGGCCCCCCAGCCGGTGGTTGAGGCATCCCTGCAAACCACAGAATGCCTGGAGACCAGCTCCAGGGGCACTCCTGCCCGGAGGAAAGCAAAGTCTGTGAAGGTGAAGGTTTGGCGGCAGGCCGGTGAAACTTGGACCCGGAAGGTGCCCCCGTCTCCCGGCGAGAGGGTGGAGCGTTTACCCCTAAGACCCCACACCTCGGGAACTGGGTCTGCCATGGAGCCAGTGCTGCAGCGGTCTTATATGGAGCAGCCCCAGCGGCGTGACTGCCGCCGTAGCTGCCATACCCAGGAGCCTCTGAACTGTTTCAGTGGGACCGCCATCCTGCTCTTACCGAGTCCCCTCCATACCGGGAAAAGAGATCCTCTGCATCGGGGAGAGTTTGCTCTTTTCCCATTTGACCCGAAGGCCCAACAGGCTGAGTTGTGAGAGCACCAAATCCCTGTGTTCACAACTGATCCTGAGACTGCTTTGTCGAGTTAGTTGAGAATGCGAATGCTTTGTTCTCTGGGGAACAAGGGGTACCTCCGCAACTTGCGTGAAGACATGGGGCAACAGGGACAGCCCGGTGGGCAGGACCTCGTACTGATATGCTCTTCCTTCGGACGCGAACCACAGCAATGGGCTGTGGTGGGGAAGGGTCGACACATGAAGTACGCTTCCTTCAGGTCGACCGCTGCAAACCAATCTCGGGGATGGATGCACCCAAAGATGTGTTCCTGCGTCAACATATTGAGCGGTAACCGGTGAAGGGCCCGTTTCAAGACACGCAGGTCCAAGATTGGTCTTAACCCACCGCCTTTCTTAGGCACAATGAAGTAAGGGCTGTAAAACCCCCTCCCGGTCTTCATACGAGGGACCGGCTCTATCGCCTCCTTCGCCAGTAGGACTGCGACCTCCGCCCTGCAAGACAGGACCATCGGCCGCCTTCGCTGTTGTGAAGCGGATGCCACTGAACCTGGGGGGGGGGTTCCGGGCGACTGATCGCAAGCTGCAGCCTGACGTGCGCAGGAGCCATCGAGACGTCTAGGTATCTCAATCCAGGCTCCCAGTACGGCCGCTCTGTGTCATCAACGGAACTACACAAGGCGTACCCGGCAGTTGGGGCAAGTCGAGAGCGGAACAATACGCCGGGACGCCGTCCCCGTGCCGTCTTCTCTACGCCATTCCCGAGGCGGTGTCTCGGTGTTGTAAACACGAACCTGCTGCGTTCGAGCGGGGTTCGTGGTATCTCCCCCGTCTGGTTCGTTCCCTCAGATGCTCCCTCGCCGACCGCCCCGACTGCTGCTCCTGGGGAGAGAGAATGGTGGCGTTTGATGAGCGCACTCGACTCGTCCACACCCGCCTCCCCTCCTGGGCCCTCAAATAGAGAATTTGCTCCTGTGTCGAGAATTGAAAAGATTCGCTATCCACCTGTCCCTCCTCCGGGGGAGGGAGTGGTGTTCTTACCATCTCCTGAAGAGCACGTCCATCCACCTCTGGGTCGCCCGTCTCTGGCCCTCTTGCTCTCTCGCTTGCCACCAGGTTTGGCGGGTGCCTGGACGGGCGGGGCGGCTGCCCTCGGCGACCGGCTCCACGACGCAGCTTTGCTGGAGGCCGCAGGAGCGCTGCTCTTGTTTTGGCGGTTGCAGGGGGGCCGCCCTCGGCGACGGCAGCAGTTGCACGCCGGGGCAGGATGTACCTGATGTCCTCAGTCTGCTTTGGTCAGCGGAGAGCCGCTGGGCAAGTTCTCCACCGTGTCGCCGACAGGTCGGCCTGGGACACGGGGGCGTTCAAGAATCGTGTCTTGTCCGTCTCGCGCATGTCAGCCAGTCACAGCCAGAATTGGCGCTACTGGACCACCATAGTGGACATCGCACGACCCAGAGACCGCAGCGTAACCTTCGTGCTCGGAGTGCGAGATCAGCTGCGGTTCGGAGCTCTCTTGGAACTTCCGGATCGTGACCACCCTCGTGCAGGCCCCTCAGTGGCCGTTGGCCTGGTGCACTTGCAACAACGCCGTAGCGTGTAGGCGGAGGCAGCTTCTCCACAGGTCATAAGCATCGCTGGCCAGTCGAGTACCTACAGAACCGGGAGGGGAGGCACGGTTCTCCCTGCCGGTTGGAGGCGGTATTAGGACACAACTGCATCGCAACCGACCGCTCCACGGGGGGGACCCTTGTAGCCCCCTAGCTGCCCCACCATCAAGGGTGGTGAGGGAGGAGGAACCAGCAAATCAGTTTCCGGCAGTAAAAAGGATGCCGTGCACGACTTGTTGAGCTCCTCATGCACCTCCTGGAAGAAAGGCACCGAGGCGGGGCGCGGAGAACCAGCGCGGACCACCCCGAGAACCAAACGTGCAACCTTGAGGGCTCGGGACACCGGTGAAAGTCTTCACTCGAGCCCTACCCCTACGGTGGCCCGGGAAAGCCTAGCCATTATTTCTGGATCGATTCAGGCATTGCTACGGTCCTGTATGAGAATATTTCGGCACTAGCCGCCTGAATCTTCCTACTCCAGACAACCTGCTCACGCCTCCCTGCTGCCTGCAAATCCCCAGAGAAACATCAACCACTCCGTTACAGTTGGTCGGCCGGGGGCAGCCTCCGAAAGAAACCTGTGTGTTACCCCCCTTTGCAGGAGGCATCTGGCGTACCGCACCCGTGCCTCCTGCTTTTTTTGAGAGCTCCGCTGGTTTCGAAGTGCCAGTGGGCTTGGGCATCCTCAGAGGGGAATTCCTCACCGTGACCGTGTTGCCAAGATCGAGGCGTTCTGCCCCACCGCCATGTCTGGAAAATGACAAGACGAGGGCTCCACACCGTCTCGCTCTTCACCAGAGGGAACCCCAGATCTAGGTAGTGGCACGGGCACTCCGCCCCTTTGCAGTTAACGGAGTCCGGTCCGCAACTCCGAGATTGTCATGCCCCCGCAATGGGAGCATGAAGCATCCACGAAAGCCACCTCAGCGTGCATCATGCCCAGGCACGAGAGGCAGCGATCATGACCCTCCCAGCGCCAGGTAACGACCCGCATCCAAAAACGCCCGGTGATACTGTGTAACAAAGTTCGTAGTTCGGGAAGAATGAGGCGGGAACCGGCGAACATTTAAACAACTTTAATAATAAAATAAACAAAAAATAGCGCGACAGCCCCCGCGGAGGACTGTCGCGCACAAACAAAACCAAAACACAAAATAAAATCCAGGCCTGGTCCTCTCTCGTCTTTCCCTGTCGTCATTCCTCCTTTGTATCCTTCCGGAGCTCCTCCGTGAGACTCGAGACCGCAGACTCCGCCGCGGCAACCGAAAGGTGAGTGGCGCCAGGTGTCGCGCAGGTGTCGCACATTAGCATTTCCTCCACCGGCCTCGCTCCGTTCCCACTGCTCTCGGCCCCGCCCCTCTCGTATAAGTTGTCTATAGCAAGACCCACATCGTTTTTACAAAGACGTAACATAAAGTTTTCCACGCAACGTCATCTTTAAAAAGACGCACCCGAAATTGCTCTTTTAGGGAAAAGCTCTTTTAGCGTGCTGAGGCGCACAGGGGAGATGATCATCTGCAACACAAACAGGGGGTAGTGCAGCCTGATTTGTGCAACCCACTCGACACGGGAAAACACCACCGCTGAAGCGCCGTCCGACAACACGAAGAGCTCTCCAAGAGCGCGCTGAACTCTTTCAGTCTTCTTCTCTCAGTAGAGTAGTCAGGAGCAGAACGATGTGATTGCTCGGCTCCGAAGCGAAAAGCTGAATATGCGCTGCATCTGCTGCCTACTTATACTCACGCTGTGATCAGCAGCAGCTGGATGCAATAATCGCATGCCAATGTGCATTGGCTCGTTTAGTTTACACTCGAAGTAGATTGGTCCTCTAAGCGAGATCCCAATTTCGTCGGTGCTCCGACGTGACGTCGAGAGTGACCGACTGAAGGGAACAGATGCCTTCCTGTTCAGTTGTTTGTAATGAAAAACACTCCATTGGCAATAAGTAAACAAGCAGTATTTTTTATTGAAATTACTCCACAGGGTATCCATCTATGAGTGCAAATCTCCGCAGGTGCTCTTGAACCCCTGGGGAGATGTTGAAGGTTCAATCATGCTTCAATGTCTCCTTAAAATGTCCTAAGACATTTTAACATCCATTTACTTGATGTTAGCTTTTATTCATGCCATTTATTGTGGTTTACTGAATGCATACTAAATTAGTAAACTAAAATAGCATTGCATTCTAGTTAGGATAGTCCACATAATATTAACCATTTAAACTACGCCCGACCAGGGGGCAACACCCACGTTCACGACAAAATTTAATCAAATACTAGGCAACTCACCCGCGGGGGGGGGCTGAATGGAATAACACAAAATAGGTATAATTTTAAAGCTTAGAATCTCATATTTTTAATGGGTGTAATATTGTATTTTGATCAACTCTTAAGGAGTGCTAAGCATTCCCTCTAAACCGAAGTGTACAGCGGACGGGACGCCCCCCCTCCGCAACAATATTACTAATCATAATTTTCAAACCACTGCCTTGATCAACAAAAAATTTATATAATTTGAAAGCTCAGAGTCTGAGCTTTACAATGGATGTGGCCTCTACAGTAGTGCCGAGTTATTTGCTGATAAATTACAAAAAAAATTCATAATGTACAAAATATGTTTTTTTGTGTGCCATGTACTCTAATATGTCAGAAATATCATACAGCTCAGATAGTCATGTGTCATATGTATGCTTTGACTAAACTTGAGTGAGGCATTACTTCAAATTCAAAACAACAATTTCAAAACTGTAAAGGGCTAAGAGAAGGGCAACCTCGGTTCCAAATGCTGTAACTTTTGATTACTTCATGATATCACCACAAAGTGTAATTCACATACAGCACACGTGTTGGGGAACATCACCAAAAAAGGAATTTTTCTTCTACCTTATTCCTGTCATGAGATATTGAACGTTAAATAAGAATGATATGAAAAATTTCCCTTGACCACACTAATTTTTCTTAAATTTTATCACCTATTTCTCAGCATGAGAATATTCAAATGCAAAGATTTTTTTCCCCCATAAAAATATAGAAACATTTCTATCAGACGATACTTTCCTTTTGACTCTCCTTGCTACGGTCTTGGAGTTATAAGTCATTATTTTTGTGTATGGGACTTCTTCAGGGAGTCAAGAGCTAAACAAAAAGGCCTATTTTGTTACAAAATACTGTAACTTTTGGATACTTTATGCTATCACCACAAAATTTGACACAAATACAGCTAACATGCTGGGGAACATCATCAAAAATCTTATTTCTCAGCAGGAGAATGTCCAAATGAAATTATTTTTGCCCACTGAAAGTACAGAAGGTTTTCTATCAAACGATACCAACCTTTTGACTCTCCTTGCTATAGTCTTTGAGTTATGAGTCATTATTTTTGTGTATGCCACTGTGTATGAAATACAGTTCATTGAAATATACCTTTCACTTTCTTTGTTTCATTTCAGGTGTTCCCGCTGTTTTTGTTGCAGCTTGGGCAGTTGTCAGGGCAATGCTGGCAGATGCAAGGTGATTTCATGTGTTCATCCTCACAGACTTGACCCCATGTCCTAATCATCTTTGTAGAAATGAATATAGGGGCTTGTATGGTAGTGTTTGTGAAAGATATTATGGGTAAAAATAAAGCTGAAATATATTATGCATTTTATTATAGCATTTTGATATTTGTATGTATTTATGTGTGTGTGTGTGCGTGTATAATATGTATATTGCATCTTTGATATTACCTATATATGGTTATATATGTTTTATTTATATATTATATAGAAATAACATTATGTATATATATGTGTAAACTATGGCTGGTAATTTAACGCGTTAATTAGATTAATTAATTACAGTGAAAAATATAATGTGTTAAAATTATTAAAGGGTTAGTTCACCCAAAAATAAAAATTCTGTCATTGATTACTAACCCTCATGTTGTTCATCTTCGTAACACAATTTACGATATTTTTGATGAAATCTGAGGGCTCTCTGACTCTCGCATAGACAGCAAGGTAACTACCACGTTCAAGGTCCAGAAAAGTACCAAGATGATCGACAAAGTAGAACGTGTGACATCAGTGGTTCAACTGTAAAGTTACGAAGCTACGAGAATACTTTTTTTGTGCAAAGAAAACAAAAATAACAACTTTATTCCACAATTTCATTTTCATTTTCAACAAGGCAAATAATAAGTGTGTTAAAATGATCACGGTATTGTTTAGTATTTTATATTTTGTATATGTTTAGTTTGTATAGTTCAAGTGTTAATTCTCATTGATGATGTGGCAATGCAGAGCTAGTGCTAGTTAGAAACTAATTAGATGAGTTAGTGTTTGTCTTGGATCTGTAAATGTTTGTGTTCTTATGTTAAAACGCCACTGCAGTGTTCAAGCTGTTTATCACCAGATCATGTTAATGAAGTGGTGTTTTCAACTCACATTGATGTTGGACCATGCCTGAGGCAATATCTTTCCATGTTTTATTTTCAAACGCTCGCTGAATGTCATTGTCTTACTCCCTCGAGAGCACAATTTGTATTCTTGCAGCTTATGGTATAAAAGCAAATGTCTTCAAGCAACAACTTGGTGCTTCTCCAGGGGAGAATAATTTATCAACATAAGGTTTGTTTTAGCTGTAGTCTTTTTTTTTTACAAGTGTTGTTAAGGTGGCCTACTTTAACGGATCACAAACTGTATCTTTAACTTGATCTTTAGTGTATCTTAAACTAAAAGTCACACTGCATAATACGTTTTAAGAGGGTCACATACAGGTGTCACATGACATCAGTTATTCTTTTGCAATATTAGGAAATATCACAAATTAGTTGATATTTTGTAATGCGTTTCAGAACAGATGTTTTCAGAAATTAGGGAAACAATTAAAGGGGTCATATGATGCTTTTTAAAAGATCATTATTTTGTGTATTTGGTGTAATAGAATATGTTGACATGCTTTAATGTTCAAAAAACACATTATTTTTCAAATCATTTTTTCAAGGACATTATTATAGCGCAGTCTGCTCTGATTGGCCAGCTGACCGATTGCATTGTGATTGGCCGCAACACCACAAGCACTTCGCGGAAATGTAACGCCCCTCTACCATAATCGCGACTTCGCTTTCAAAATAATGTAAGACAGAGCCCGAAAGGGGACTCAGAGTCGCGTGACACTCACAGTGATGAAGCTGGTATGTGTTTGCAGTACATAAGCCACGGTTAAGACAGCTGACTCCACTGTGATGTGACTCTCTCTCTCTCTCTCTCTCATCTCTCTCTCTCTCACACTCGCGCGACGGCGCACACCCACACCCCGCACCACAATGCGCCAAAACACTCCAATGCATTTTGAACAGTCCACAGTAGCTGATTCAGAAGCACCAGATTGTCTTTGCAAAGTCAGAATTACCTCCTCTCCTGGTTCACGAAACGGTCGCCATAAAATGCATTGCTGTTTTTTTGTAAGTAATCTTAAAGATTTCTAAATGCATCTACTTTCGGAAGGCCAAATAAAGTGCTTTTGCTTTCGCCTAGAAATACACAGTGTCTCCCTGACATGCTGCTTCAACACCTAACTGCGGTTACTGAAACCACGCCTTCTTTCTTTGCGTGAACATTTTGGGCGGCATTATGCAAATATTTCCACAATGAGGTAGATATGTGGGGGCGTGTTAGAACGAGCCGTTTTGGGGGGGTGTGGCAGAGTCTTAACTTTTTTGATAAAGAATATCTCTTTGGTTTTGGTCTTTGCAACTTCAGGGATCTTATCTATGCACGAAGAGCTTGTAACACTCCAAAGAGAAGGAAAACTTGAATGAACCCTTTAATACTGTTAGCCCTAAATAGCACAAGGAGAACTTATGACATTAATAATAAGACAATAATAACGCGTTTTACAAAAGACTATTAAAAGACCCTCGAAACTGGAAAAAGTGTGGATGAGTACAAACGTATCGAGCTGTGGAAAGGGATGCACAGTTGACTAATGCTTTTTAAATCACAGCAGAAAAAAAATGCCCCATTTACAGTTATTCTCAATCGATTTGACACATTTCTCCAAACTCAGGTCACTGTTCTCAAAACAGTTAACACAGTGATCTGAATACTTTGTAATTGCCTTAAACAGATTTTACGTTTATTTGTACGTTTTCATTCATTTCATACAAATTACAAATCATGCGAATCATTTTCTCAAAACAATGTGCACAAAACTCTCAAATGTTTTCACAATAGTTAATACAACCAACCAATACTTTAAAATACCTGAGAAAAGGTTTTACACAAATCACAAACATTTATGTACCATTTGTCCAAACACAACTGTAATTTGTCATTTTATCAAATGAACATGGTATATTTTCGATTGGCCCTAAACTGATAAATATTCGAGATAATATCACCACACAGGAAAATGCCGTTTTCTAATTGTTTACACCTTTTATCTCAACTGCTTGAGAGTAATAATAAAAACGGAAACTATACAAAGAGATTTTGATAAATAAACATATTAATAATAAATATAATATAAGTGGGTGGAGTGGGTCCGAGAAAGGGGTGTCAATGAAGGAGAAGATGAAGAGTGGAAACGGTAGAAAGAGATGAGTAAGAGGAATATGTGAGAAACGGAGAGGAGAAGGAAATGGAGAAGAGGGCATTGGTGTAGTGGAAAGAGCATGAGGACACAATGTAAGAAGACCTCGGCATAGAGGAAGTGGACAACAGTGTGGAAGGGGTGGAAGGAGAGGAAGAAGGTGTAGATGGATTTCAAGTGAAATCAGAATTAACCTAATTGACCATGTAAAAAAATCATGGCCTCTCATTTAGAGAAGGAGGGGGTGGGTGGGGGGTCCTCCTTTAGTACTTCTGGGACAACTTCGTTATTATGTAAATGTTCCAATTTTTTCAAAGAAATTAGTTTGATATAATTCAGGTGGACAAGATTATTTTGAATGGAACAGAAGCATTGTTGACATGGTGGTCCAGAACAACACCACCAGCCACAAAGGAAGAGGCCTGTGGAGATGTTGAGACAAGAGCTTGTCAAGCACGGATTCAACCTTCTTACATTTTTTTCTCCTATGATGCAAGCGCAGCAAATATTTAGTGTAGATAAAATGCAATGAAATTCTATTTCAGATACAAATGACAGGCAAGATCAATACAGTAATTCAAGATAATTCATGTATACAGTAAACACACAAAGGTGTATATACAGTGGTGGCCAAAATGATTAGAACACTAGTATTTTCACCAGCTAAAAAAGTCAGATAAATATATATATCCACCGCTGTGCTGTAAAAGACTGATCTGTAGTCATCAGAAAAGTTTATTTGCAGTTCTTGCTGCTAAAGTTGGCACAAACAGTTTAAAGGGGCAATTCGTTTTTTCTCATGGGCAGGTGTTGGATAATTTTTATTTAGTTTATATATGTATTTTCATTAGCATATTTTTGCATCTACAGCTGAATGTGTTTTATAATAAATAGAGAACACACCTATAGATGTGATGTTAATATTTACTTTTAATAAATGCATTACTAGAAAAAAATTGCAGTGCTTCATTTTGCAGTAAAGTTGAACTGTTTGGTTAAGATAATTTTGTGTTTATGGCTGTGCTAATTGTTTTGAGAACAAGTACATTGCATTGGAGAAAAGTGTCAAATCGATTGTGAAAAACTAATTTCAAGGTTGAGAAGGAAGGGGAAAAAACGGTTATGTAAAAAAATTACGACTGGTTGAGATGACTTGGGCCACTTGGGGAAAATAACATGGCAGCTGCTATTTGCACTAAGTGTAAATAGCGATAGATGCTATTTACACTAAGTAAAAATAGCATATTTTCTTAGCGATAGATGCTATTTAGTGCAAATATCGGCAAAAATTTAACGATATGCTATTTGCACTAAGTGCAATAGCTATAGATTCTGTTTACACTATGTTTAAAAAAAACAGGATTTTCTGCTATTTATACTAATTACTGCAAATAGTGGTACTTATCTGCACCTCAGTATTATAGTACATAATAAAACAGTATGCAATAGTAACGTATTGAGTGCAAATTATAATTTTAATTCAAATTATTAAATGGATGCCACCTTATTTGCACAATAAAGCCCTCCATACATCTACCCTAACCCTACCAGATAATTTATTTTTAACCTTTTGATTATTTCCTCCATTTTTATTGAAAATAAATGCCTTTCCAATGTGATATGAGATTTGAAAATGGAGAAAAATAAGTTTAAAAAAAAGTGGTTTCAAACAAAAAGCATGCGCTTTATCATCTACGCTACTAGAACTGATGATTGACAATCGTCTTTTGTAGTATTGACTTCAAAATCACACGTTGGTGGGTGGAGTTTAGTGTAAATAGCCTCTGCCAACAAGGGTGGGTGTTTGCACTTAATGTAAGTAGACACTCCGAAATAATATGATTTGTGTAAGTACGTAACTTACTACTGTATATAGTATATTCTTCAGGCAGCTGCTATTTGCGCTAAGTGTACAGTAAATAGATATATAGGCTATTTACACTAAGTGAAAATAGCAGGATTTTCTTAGCGATATGCTGTTTAGACTAGCCTAAGTGCAAATAGCTATAGATTCTATTTACACTGTGTTAAAATAGCAGGAATGTCTGCTATTAATACTACTTATTGCAAATAGTTGCAATTATCTGCTAGTATTGTAGTACATTATAAAACAGTATGCAATATTAATGTATTGAGTGCAAATTATAATTTTAATTCAAATTATTAAATAGATGCCACCTTATTGGGACAATAAAGCCCTTCCTACACCTACCCGATACTTTATTTTCATAAATTTTTTTATTGAAAATAAATGCCTTTCCGATGACATATGACATGTAAAAAGGCAGAAAAAATTTTTTTGGCAAAAGGCGGATGCGAATTTGCATCAAATATACTACAGCATGCACTTTACCATCTACACCACTGGAGCTGTTGTTTAGCAATCGTCTTTTGTAATGTTGACTATCCCAATCTCTCGTTGGTGGGTGGAGTTAGAGTAAATAGCCTCTGCCATCAAGGCAGGCTGTTTGCACTTTGAGTAAATAGACACTCTGTATTCTCTTTATTATATGTGTATTTTATATTTTCTTTTTAGTGTGATTTGTGTGCAATTTTTGAACTTATGCAAGAGTTGAAGAGTTCTGAAGAATAGGGTTGATTTTGTAGTTTCTATTCCAAAGCAATAAAGTGTCGATTTTTTCCCCCTCATTTTGAGCAGGGTTTCTCTCGCCAGTGAGCGTGAAACCCCAGTGTGTGTTTCTTCACACTGTGTGTGTTTCTTGGCTTCTGTTGAAACTTTCATCTATTGAACCTATTTTTCATGGATTACTGCTTTACCAAATGAGCAACCGAAACTCATTTCGAAACTCATTAATTCATTAATTCATTCTGAGGTAATTAATAATGAATGTTCATTATGACTCTAGTTTTTCTCCAGACTGCATGCATTCTGCTTCCCTCTGAATGCTTACAGTATATCCTATTTATGGACAATATATTCTGCATGACAGATTATCCATTCAGCTGCACATCATGGTAAACATTTATAATGGGATTATGAATGCCGAAACAAATTGGTGGTAAACAAATGGAAATGAGTTTTATAAAGCGGCGTTTTATAAAGCAAAGGAGTGGGTCAGTGACTTCAAGGAGAGAGAGAGAGAGAGAGAGACTAAACTAGGTCCTTTTGATCTATACAGTGTGCACAGTGAAGTACAGTATATCATTACTGTGTTAGCACTGCCTCTGGGACTGGAAACTTATCTGCCTCTCTGCCAGTCTCGCACTGTGCCTTTTAAATAGCCCCTGAATCATAATCCATGTGTGCTGGTTAATTTATCATTCGATCTGTCTTTATCTGTGCAGATGCTGGGAGCTGAGTGCAGGAAACATCAAATGGATCTACCAGGTCCCCATTCTGACAGCCATTGGGGTGAGTAAAAGTGAAGTGAAAAACTGTCAGACTCCTAATAAACACGGCGTGAGAACCAAGCGACAGCCTGGGAAACAGTTCAAAGACTGAGGCAATTTTCCCTGAGGAGGGAGAAATCGTCTAACTTTACCTAAACTTTTCTCTTTTCTGTTATTCACCACTGTAAGATGAAAAGCACTTTGGCAAAGAAGGCAAATGTCAGAAGAACTGGCAAGAACATTACCATAATTACAACGTGCATTTGTGTGTTTCTGCCAGTTCTGCCAATTACTGGATGCAGACAATAACATGATTCAGACATGGGCACAGTCAGGAGAGACCGAAGCGTCTCAGCAGGGGTGCCTACATGTTAACCTCATTTCGCTTTTCTAGTTCATTATGTTCATTTAGAAATGATGAATAAAAAAATGGGATTTATTTATTAATTTCAAATTGAACTGATGGTTTACAGCTGCTGCTTTAACTATTCAGATACTCGACTGCCAAGGTAACATTAGCCATGCATACATGTAAGTGATGTACAGTGGCACCAAAAATATGTGAACACTTAAAAATGTATACAAAAATTATATATATTAAAAAAATAACTATATATAGAATATTATATATATAGATATCTAATATATATTATATATTATATATATATCAGACACACGTGGTGACTCTAAAGCAGTGATGGGCAACTTGCCTTCCAAGCCACTTTCACCTGCGAGTTTTGATCCAACCCTGATAACTTACTCCTGTAGCTTTCTATTAGTCTTGAAGACAATGTTAGCTGGTTCAGGTGTTTTGATTAGAGTTGGAGCTAAACTCTGAAGGAAAATTACCTGGAAGGGCCAAGTTTGCCCACCCCTGCTCTAGAGCTTTTCTCAGAAATAGCTTTCTTGGTGTTTTTGCTCTGAAAATGTGTTTTTTAGTTCTCCTCAAGTTTACACCATTGTCAGAGTAACCGTATAGTTCATCACATTAACTGTGAACATACTGTACTGTTTGACAATCCGTTTTTAAACAATGCATTTATTACACAATACACTGTTTCAAAGTTTTTCATAGAAATAATACTTTTGCTTTGACTTTTATATTGTTACAAAAAATCAAATAAATGCTGTTCTTTTAAATTAGCATAAGAGAATCCTAAATAAAAATAGTATCAAGGTTTCCACAAAAATATTAAGCATTGCAACTTTTTTCAACATTGACAATAATAAGAAAAGTTTCTTGAGCACCAAATAATAATATTAGAATGATTTCTGAAGGATCATGTGACATTGAAAACTGGAGTAATGGCTACTGAAAATTCAGCTTTGCCATAAAAAAATTCTAAAATTGAAAACAGTGATTTATTATTTCGCAATATAACAGTTTTCTCCTGTATTTTGATCTAATAAATACAGCCTTCTTGAGCATGACCCGCTTCTTTATATATATCTACATATATCTATAACAGGGGCAAGGGATTCAGTGCCTCCTTAAAATATTTGAGAATAAATGGGGGAAAGTCACATGAGAGGAGGCAATGCCTCCATCGCAATATGATTGGATATGACTGGTTATATTCGGCTGTGATTGGTCCATGACAAATCTTTTGTTATGCCAAAATAAGACTTGAAATAGTCTGTGACCACTATTTACCGAGCTTTGATGACTGAAGATCTGAAAATTATAAAAATAGTTAAAAGTTAACTATTAAAAAGAATAGCTGCACATAAGTTCACAAATAAAATGTATTAAGTTGTTACTGCCTTGAGTTATTATTTGGGAATAAATGCAAAATGCTTAAAAACACTAACTTGATGAGATTCATATTTGGCTTTAAAGGAGACATATTATGCCCCTTATTTACAATATGTAATATAAGTCTCAGGTGTACCCAGAATGTGTCTGTGAAGTTTCATTCAAAATACCCCACATATAATTTATTATATCATTTTGAAAATGCCTATTTAAATGCAAATTAGCTGCTGCTCCCCGCCCCCTTTTCCAGCATAGAGCTGCGCCTTTACAGATCGTACCTGCTAAAAAAATCTATTTTGGTTCTGATTATAATTTTTATCACGCTGAAATCATGCGTTTTAAACCATATTAGTTTAAACTTCTGATATACGGTTTTCAGAGAGCACACATCCGAAGCACACGGACAGAAAGCGGCTTTCACAGCATGCGAGTAAACTAAAAAAAAAAAAAAAAAAAAACTAAGTGTCTCAATTCGCACCACAGTTTACCTTTAAAACACCATATTTACAAAATGGATTATTATTTGAAAAGAATCTTATGCTACAGAACCCTTGAAGTTCAAAGTGTTTAGGTCATTTTATAATACTCTAGAGCACAATCAGTTCTCCATCACTGTATGTATCTTCAAGGATACAGAGGCTGGCAGGTAACTACATAGCTAAATGATTAGTCAGACATCAATGCATTATATATAATATATGGAATCTTCAGTAACAAAACTGGGTTTGAGTAGATGTTATTTTTTTGGCAAAAGAATTATTTGAAACTGAATCACAATAACCATTTAAAGACCCACAAAAAATATTAATTTAAATTTGTATTCATTTCCAGTGGATGTAGGTCTCAGGTTGGCTTTGTTGCTTTTTATTTTTTTTTATATTTTGCTAAAGTATTTGTAACTTTTCATTATTTGTAAATGTAATTTACACTCATTAAATAGATAGTTTATATTAATTGTTATATAGGGATTATACATGCTGTTTGCATGGCATCATATCAAGCATTTAAGGGATGTGTTTATGTGTGGATCTTGTGTGCATACATAAATAGACTCGCTTGCATTTGTTGAAGGTTTTAGTAATAGCTGTACTGGTAAGAGATTAAACTGTGTACATCCAACTGTTCATATATCTTTTGTGCACATCAAGCAAATGTTGTATTCTGTGGGGATGATGAAGCTGCCTCAGCATGACTACTTTTATCCACAGCCTTGTTTAACTTGTGCCGGGCAGCACAGCTGGACTTCTCCTTGCAAGTCACATGCACAAGGCAATTGAAGTTGGTGTGATTGGTGTGTGTGGTTGTAAAAAAATGATTCCAACTTTATAATGCATGAATTTTGCCCCAGAAAAAATAAAAAGACTGAAAATCACTGAACGGTCCTCGTTCCATTTCAGGCTTATCTACTCAGACACTAAAATGATGATATTTCACACTGAGTATGTTTACATGGACAACAATAATCAGATTTTAACACGATTAAGACTCTGATTAAGAATCTACCATGTAAACAGAGATTTTTGATTACCTTAATCCGGGTAAAGTCATATTCGAAGTAAACAGACATCGAATTAAGACATGTGGAGTATTCCTATTTTAGTCGCATTACTGAAGTGCAGAATAGACATGTAAGCACCTTAATCACATTATTACCGTTGTGTAGGACTTTTTGCCACATTTTGCGACAGGATACACACACGGTAAATAAAAGAGCTTCAACATCGCCATCGCCTGTATGCACGTACAAATAATTAACTGCACTTGAAACTTTCATAAAATTAAAAATGAAACACCCAAAACTGCATCATAACGAAGATGAACTATATGTTTATACGTGAAATTACAGAGGGGACGTCGGATGCGTCACGTGGGACATAATGACGTGTGCCATTAACCGAACTATGTACTATAACATGTAAAACGGGAACATGAAAGAAATATTCTAAAAGCAACTCATGTAAACACCATAATCATAATATTGGCTTATTTAGAATGAGGTAAATAATTAGATTACTGATGTCCATGTAAACATAGTCAGTGTGCCATTTAGGTTCACACATTTACGAACACTGAAAGATTAAGCATAGTGTAAGGGAAACAGGTCAATTTAGCTCAAAGGGAATCATTTAAGATTTTAAAGGGAATTTGGACAGAATCACTGTTTTACGGCTGATCACTGAGACGGCCAGCGATTCATTGAACGAGCCGTATAACATAAACTCTGCAATGGATATTAAAATCCAAAAAAATAGTGAAAACACTATTAATTAGCACAATAACAAGATCGGCAGTTTAAGACATTAAATTGTGAGCACAAAACACAAGATACTTCTCTTTTGAATATAAATGAGGCTTTATTGGATAAATCTAAGACATATAAACTAACACATGAACACATGCATTCACACAAGTTGCAGAAAGAGAGAAAGTGAGGAAATGATTAGTTTAAGAGAATGAAAATGTGAAATCCCAAGTTTACAGCAATATGTGCAATTGCATAGATCTGAACAACCATCAATCACTTAATTAACCCTTGCATTGAGTTCCTCAATGAGGTTAAAATATATATGAAATACACCAGTTTCAGCTAGGATCTGGAGGTACTTGCGTTGTGTGCGGGGTTTCCTTCCTTGTCTGGTTGCAGAAGGGGGTTTCCCGCTTTTCTGATTGGCTGGAAGTTCAGTCTTGGGGAAGCCAGTGGTTGGGCGTTGGCTGACGACGCGGAGCTGTGGTCTGAAGTTGAAGTTTAGACGGCACTCTTTCGGAGACAAGGCGTTGGGCAAAACTTAACTCGGAAACTCGGAAACTCTCAACAGAAATTAAAATAAACTAAAGTAAAGAAATAGAAGTAAAGTTTGACGAGACTAGGTGGCGTTTCTCCTCATGGTTTTGGAGGAGCTGGCTTGTAAGCCAGAGCACGCTCAAAAAGCGTTAAGAAGCGATGACTGAAAAGCACGACTAAAAGCGAAAAGCTAAAAGCCGCATGGCTAAAAAGCATATAACTAAAAAGCCGCATGGCTAAAAAGCATATAACTAAAAAGCATGACTAAAAGCGAAAAGCTAAACGCTAGACACAAAAAGCATGACTAAAAGCGAAAAGCTAAAAGCTAGACACAAAAAGCACGACTAAAAGCGAAAAGCTAAAAGCTAGACACAAAAAGCAAAGTTTGATGGTGTCCTGAGTATTTAAACCGGGCTGTTTAACACACCCCAAATGGTGACTTGACCAATGTAGCTCGGGGTGGTGCAATGTTTCTCCTTCCCATTCATAAAACAACTGTTATCTCATCATTCACATGACAGATTCGTTTTTCCCGCTCTGGTAGAGTATGATTATGGACATGATTTCTATCACGAGGATATGATACATTTGACAAAGAATTGATTGGAAGAAACGTTTCAAGCATGAAGATTCAAACACACACATACTAAACATGAATAGGAACCCTTAAGCTATTCAATAGTTATCAAAAAGACATACACAATACGTGATTAAAACATGATAGTTAAACGTGTGGGTCACATACATAATATGGAGTTACATAGAAATGATTATTTGCTCAGGTCCTTTTAGACATCATTAGGTTGCAATATATACATGGAAGGAAAGGTAGTTTCTGTAGCATCTGTGGAACGTAAGGATACGTCTGGAAGGAGACCAGAGATTAAAATGTCTGTAAGGAATTTTAGTCTGTTCTTTGTCGTGAGGTGGGGGGAAAAGTCAATCCAAAGAGCTTTTGATCACTATCACATGTTTCCATGTGATGGTCACGCCGTGCATCTCTTTTGACCATTAATCTTAATTACTTGCCCCAAAATTGACAATCTCCTTGGAATTGTCAATAAGTGTTCTTTTGTTTAAATGCTGTGAGCTACTCAAAGGTGCTAGTTGGTTCAGGCTTGGGGCCAAGATCTGATTTATGAACATCCTGTTATCTTGGGCCTCTGTGGAATTTGGCTCCTCATGTTTCAACCATGTTTTGACCAAATCTTAGATTGTCTGATTCGGTCTGATATCCTACAATAGAATCATTTTGAATTTTGAATTATTTATTTTTTAGCCATCTCACATACTTTGATACTTGTTTTGTAACTACTGTATATGGTTGTAAAATGTGAGACAGGGATTGAGCAGGCAATGCATTTATATGTCCAACCTTTCCTTCTGCCTCACAAGTAGGCTACTATATAAAAAAATTCCTTTTTTTCCTCATTGCTGATGTACAGTTTAAAAATACTGTACAATACATTAATACTGTGATATATACTAATACTGTTATTCAAACGCATTGTGGCTGTTGTGGATGGACAGATAACAATTAGTAAGAAAGTTAGATGTATAATTAGAGTAAAATCTGGCCAATGATGATTCATATGTACAAACTGTAAAGGCACATTTGCATTTTTTCCCATACTTCCACTGAACAGATGGTGGATATGGGGGCAATATTCTGTAGAAGGGGTCATTTAAATGCATGATTGCCATGATTGAAAATGACATCATAGTTTTCCTGTTGCATGTCAAAGAGCACCGAGGGTGCTTAATGGATGAAATGTGGTGGGTTTTTATTTAGAGATAATATCAGTCATTTTTTTGTCTTTTCGGTAATTTTAATGTCCTCTTGTTCTTTTTGAGGAATAGAAATGTGTGTATGCAAGCATTGCTGTTCAGTCAACCTATTTATGTTCATTTCTATAGGTCATTTTCAAAGCGACCTTCTGTTTGTCTTGCCTTTTGCCACCCCTGCACCAAACATCAGTTATCATCAAGACTTTTTTTAAACAAAACATTAATTATCAAGACTGACTTTTGTGGTTACTGGACGAATGTTTGGACACTGTAGGAAGTGTACCTTAATATAGCTTTAAAACATGTTTGTATACTTTAGTCTTTTGAGGTGTTCATTTATCATGTGTGCACTACTTCGTATCATAATTCATGTTGTTCAACAACACCAGTGTTTATAGGAGAGCTATGTATGTTTCTTCATTAATTATTCATGCACAGCCAAGCAATCTAAATAGCGCTAAAAACACTTTTTAGTACATAGCTATACATAATAGAAAACGAAAGTAATTAATTTCAGAATAAAGTTGCACACCAAATAATGCATCTGTATCTGAGTCCTTTTTGTATGTGAAATGCTGAATTGCAAAAACTTAAATTATACCCATATTAAACCATATTTTCTGCTCCCAGAATGCTTTTATTTCTTATTGATTCCAGACTGAGCTTAAAATCTCATGCACAGACATCCCACTCATTATGATTAAGCAGATGGAAATTAGCATTTTTCAAATGACATCCCCGCTCATTTGGGAAAAAGTAACCATACACATCACATACCGGTCATCTGCCAGTGACCCTTGACAGGCTTTATTGTCCAGATATGCATAATGGATAACATCCTCAGTCCCTATAACAGTTTTTCAGTTACTCAGATTATATTTAGACAGAAGAAGGGATTTTATTAAGTGTCACCTTTTACAGTTATTTCTCTTGGCTCTTTCTTTCTCAGCTGAACTTCATCCTGTTTGTGAATATTGTGAGGGTTCTCGCCACCAAGATCCGCGAGACCAACGCAGGCAGATATGACACACGGAAACAGTACAGGTTTGTGCATCCACTTCCACTGAGCCTGTTTTTATGCATTCAAGTGCCTTGAAATTGTGAATTCAGTGTTATACCAGCCCAAATTGTCTGTGTCATTACAGCAGCATCATCTCTGCTATTAGACTGCAAAGAATGGAAGCTGTCCCTACAGAAGCTATTTTTTTCCTTATGTAATTTAGGCAAAATCTTTCATCTGACAGCTTAAAGGCAGAATCGCCTGTGGCTAAGAGATGCTGCGATAATAAGCTTCCCCTAAGCCTACTCATTCTGCAGCTTGATTCGGATTGTGGTTTCCATCATTCCATCATGTGCTGAAATCAGTGTCGCATTGCACTGGCTGTTATAGATTTGATCTTGTTACATGCTGAAAGAAAATCTTTAGCTTCCATTTTTGTCTGGCTTTGAAAAAAAAAATGCTTTTAGACCCTATAAATGCACATTTGGGTTTGGCATGTCAAAATGTTATTCTGGATGCTCCCTAAAATAATCCAGTTTGGAGCAAATACAATGCCAATAGATGTCATTTTGTGCGACTAATAACAGTAATCAATTTGATCATTGCTGCCTCTCCGCTAAGTAGCAGCATCACAGGTGTCAGCTTGCACAGCTGGTAGAACAGACATAAAGACTCAGTCATATTTGCAAACACAGTGAATAGTGCATTTTGCTCAGCCAAAGAGAACTTTGTCATAAATTCAATAGAAATAAATCTGTAATGCAAATATGAATGCTCGTACGTCACATCGTTTTGACTCTCATTTGGTACAACGCTCTTTTTACTGGAACACTATGGTTGATCAAACTTAGCGGGGCTTCAATTAAAAGAGGATTCGTACCTCATGATCTTCCAGCATTGCTTTTTTCCAATTATTTTTCATGACTAATTTGCAAGACATTTTAACCTGCCTGGCAGGCAAGGCGTAGCAGTTAAAAAAGATATTGCACTTGTCTTTATTCTGATTAAAGCCACACGGAGGCGTGTGGGATGTCATTCATCAAACACAGATTAAAGACAAACTTGAATTCGTAATATCACAACTACGTCACACACCGTATTTGGCGTCATCGGCCAACACAAATATCTCACTGAGATCAAAAAGTGTTACATGTTGCTTGACTGGGGATATTTCAACGGTGGTCGCATGGCAGTAAAGATTCTGTGTTATCAGTCTTTGTCAGTCACGTGTGTTTATTATGTGTGACGTCACCGAGGCGCCATTTAGAAGGTATCGTTGGATTGAGCAGTGAACTAAAAGTGGTGCAGTAAAGACCGATTTAATCGTCATACTGGAGAAACAGATGCAAACCAAGTAGATACGGTACCGAGATAATCTCAGCTAATATTTTTAGGAACCGTGATTTATGTAATTTGTCCCTAATGATGATTAATAATTAACACCTGATCCATACTAAGGTTACCTGACGCAAAAAGTTGAGTGCCACCGGCATCGCTGCCTCCAACCTCGTTGGATATATGATTATCTTGTTTACAGTATAAAAACTTATTTTATTTACTTATACACTTATATGTTCTGTTTTTGTCAACCATTGATTTGCACATATAATTTGCACAATTGCAAGTACTACAAAGAATGCTGAATAAATTACTACTACTAATAATAAGATGGTTTGATGCTTCTGCCAAACATTTCTGATGAACCTTTCTGCATGGATTCTTAGAAGTGCTAGACGATCTGTCAAATACTAAATAGTGCTTGTAGGTAGAAGACATTTTGACACACACTTTCACACTGAATGTTTTCTCTGTGGAAATCTCAAAACAGTCTTTCACTTGTGTCTTTTTTATATGACGGTGTCCAAAGGACTCCACAAACTAGTGAGGCATAATTTTGTGCCGGTCACAGTTGTCAAAAACAGTGTTTGTGCAGGCAGATCCAAAGTGAGGTGCATAAGGTTAACATAAGTATTTAAAATGAAGTGAGAATTTTTCTAATTTCTGACATGAAAAGCAGCATAAGGCAATAAAAACCTTCATGGCAGGGATTCTCAACTCTAGCCCTAAGAGTCTACTTCCTATAGAATTTAGCTCCAACCTCAATCAAAACTCACCTGCCTGTAACTTTCTAGTAATCGTGAATATCTTGGTTAGCCTGTGCAGGTGTATTTTATTAGGGTCGGATCTCAACTCTGCAATAAAGTGGACCTCAAGGGCCAGAGTTGAGAACCCATGCAACAAAGGTTCCCAAGTTTGGCATACCTGTATAATGCTTTACTTTAAGATCACTGAAAAACTATCAGACATCCTGAGTTTACGCCACAGCAGTCAGTTTTCTTCAGCGCACACACAAGTGAGTTACATTCAGTTAGTGACACTGAGTGGTGTCGTGTGAAGCCGATCATCTACTCCAGCCTGGTGGGTCATCGTCTCAGCTGGCTGCAATGTGTTTTTTTCTTAACTGCTCCCACTTACGGTTTAGTCACACCTATCCTAACTATATGAAATGAAAATGTACAAAAATGTAGTCAGTACTTTTTAAAATTGTAAGAAGTAAAAATGAGAAACATTAGACATGTATTTTAGTGAAGTATTCAGTTTAAATTACACTTAAGTTAAGTACAAACCCCCAAAAACAATATTTAACTATTTTTTTATACTTAATGTTAGTAAAATAAAATAACTCTTTACACCTAGCATAAAACGATTGCAAGGCATTTCATGGTAACGTTACATGACTCGTTTCTGCTCACCTGCTCCCTGGTTGTCTGTTTAATAGCATTGACCCTAAATAGCATGTGAATATAATGTTGGCTACTTCAGAAAACAGAAAATAAGCACATCTAAAAAAAATCTCTTACTTACCTTTATGAAAATGTAGAGCATAAACGAACATAACCGGAGATATGTTGGCAAATATGATGATTTTGCATATCACCGCTGCAACCCAGGCCATCTGACTGTTGTTTAGTCTTTTTTTCAAGTGTGAGACCTAAAATATCTTTCTTCGTGATGAGTTTTTGACCTTTTCTATCATGTAATTCACTATTGCAGACTTTAACACAACAAGAACGTACCATTTTAAATCAAATAAAAAAGACAGTTCTCCAACTACAGAACACTTGGCTTTGATACCCTACAAATGGCGGAGATACCCAAAATGCACTTCGATTCTCATGAGTCTGACGTCACCTGACAAAGACCGATTATAAACAGGGTGAAACTGTGCATTTATATCACTTGATAGTGATATAAATGCATTTCTTTTTTCTTAGTTTTTTGACAGTCTGACAATTTCAAATAAAAATTCATCAAATGTCATAATTTACTCACCTTACTTTCTTCTGTGGAACAAAAAAGGAGATGTTAGGCAGAATGTTTACTCTTTTTGTGTGAAATTGAATTGGGACAAATGCTGTCAATCTTCAAAATGATAAAAAAAAAAACACAAAGGTTATGGTGCCCTATATTCATAGTCGACTGAATCCATGTGATAACTTTGTAGTGAAGAGGATGATTCTTAGCAAATAATGTCTTTAGTTTGTGAAGTCTTAGACATATAGCACCATATAGCACACAACGTATATAGACCTCTTTAATTATGCTTTTATACTTTTGTTGGAGCTCAACATCCATCCCTGTTTACATTATTGAAAATACCAGCCTGAAGATTCTGCCTAAAGGTGTGATTACATTAGTGAAACTTTGTAGCAAAATAGGTCCATTGTGAGTAGTAAAGCAATGCGTGAAGCAGGTCACTTCCAAACCAAACAGCTTGGTAAACAGCAATTGGTACTCTTTTATTGGATATATTATCCCCCCCCCCCCCCAGTGTTTGGGGGTATATCAGTACAATGTACGGGCAAGTTACGTAATCAGATTACTTTTTTCAAGTAACTAGTAAAGTAACGAATTGCTTTTACAAGAGAATATATAGTTACTTTTTCAGATAAGTAACGCAAGTTACTTTTTTTTTTCCAATGTATTGATTGACGCTCTGGTGTTGCCATGTTGAGAGAAATCAGATGTTACTGTAGTTCAAAATAAATATGAATATGCATTAATTCAAGTCACAGATTCAGTATTCCTCAAAATGAATACAAATAATGCAACTCAGAATATGACGCAAACCTGCAATAATTAAATGTTAAACAACACAAATATGCTTTATGTATTTAATCCCATTCTATTAACCAAATGTCTTTGCTTCTGACCTTCGATGATACAGTTCACCGTACTAATCAGCACAAATTACTCTAAACACACATTTGTGTGTTTTTTTTTTTGCTGAAGTGTGTTGAAATTTCTTCTGCATTTATACTGCAGGACAGTAAATTTATTTCCTTCAGGGCGAGGCTTATTCATTTCACCTTTGGTGTGAAAAGGCTTTTATATTTGCCAAAAATAGAACTTTTTTATTTTAAAAACAAACAAGCAAGCCCTGTCCAGATTTTAAAAGTAACGCAAAAGTAACGTAACGCATTACTTTCCATAAAAAGTAACTAAGTAACGTAATTAGTTACTTTTTTATGGAGTAACGCAATATTGTAATGCATTACTTTTAAAAGTAACTTTCCCCAACACTGTATATTATATCATGTTAGTAAATGCAGCAAATTTGCCTGTTTAAGGATCAACAGTCTTAAATCAGATGGGAAATCGGCATGGGGAAATTAGTCACCGAGTATCCCCGTGCAATTTCCAATCATGCTGATTCCATATGACATGACAACATTTCGCTCTCTGAGATTTGCTGTACAAAGGTTACTGCAAATTCATACAGGTTTGGAATGGCATGAGGGTGAGTAAATAACAGATTTCTTTTGAGTGAACTATCCCTTTAATTCATAGAACATTTTAATTTCTCTCTGTTCAGGAAGCTTGCTAAATCCACGCTTGTGTTGGTGTTTGTGTTTGGAGTGCACTACATTGTGTTTGTTGGGATGCCGCACACATTCGAAGGTCTTGGCTGGGAGGTGCGGATGTATTGTGAGCTGTTCTTCAATTCTTTCCAGGTACTTGGAAACGATGCCTTTATTGCATGAATAGCTAATGTAATCAGTGATCTCTGCAAGTCAAGATGCATATGTTTTTCTTTTGATAATCCAAAAATCATAAATTCAAATGTGTATTTTAGCATCATTTATATAAATGCTGTGCATGTATTTTGCATGATTTATTATTGATTTGGTAGAAATGTTATAAAAAAGAGAAGGAAAAACACTCTTTATTTACAAGTCACTGATGACATGCAATTTTTTAAAACTGATCTGGCAATGAATGTTTTTTTTGGTTTTTTTTGCATTAAAAATGATTTCTTGTACTACGAAAATACTCAACTACTGCAGAGGAAGAATTAAGAAAAAAATTAAGAAATGTGTTTATAATTTCATCAACTCAGAAGTCACTTTCTTCTAAATCTAAATGAATGTTAATGGTCTCTTACAAACCTTGTGGCAAAGCAAAAGAGAAAAAGCTGGTTTCTTTGGGAAAAGCTAAGATAGTTAGCACTGGTTGTACAAAATATGCATGGTAATAATTTACAACTAGTAAATATAATTAAAAGTAACACCGGCCCACAGATGTCGATGAGAATTTAGCTTACATGTAAATGCTTGTTGCACAAACTGTTAAAAAATGTAATATTTAAGTAGTAGCATGTAAGACAGAGAAATATATTGACAGGTCAATCCAATTCACAGCACTCCACATAGGCTTGACATCTCATGACACACCATTGATTTCTGTTTGAGATGTTCGGTTGTCTTAAATGACAGGTGCTGGTTAGGTTAAGAGTCTTTTATCTGGAGCTTGATGACACGATTCAGTGCTTGTCCTTCCCAAGAAGAATACATCACTTCCCTTTACACTTGCAGTATCTTCAGAAACACAGCCACATTCACAGAACTTGGTAATACAATAAAATAATTTAATGACATTAACATTTAATTTGTTTTTAGGCTGTTAAATATAATATGCCTATATAAACTAAACAGATGGTCAGTGTCAACTGTAATTATTTAAATACCTAATATAAAAATAATGATTCCAAATCACTGAAAACTATTTGTGACCAAGAAAAAAACATGGACCAGTGCATAATTAACTGTGCTGTAATGTACGTATTATGAACATTTTCCAGAGATTAATAATTTTTTTCTTAATCACTGACTCACAACTAAACTTTCAAATTAAAATCAAAACGTATTATTACTGGAGTCAGTAGTTTGAAACTTTTGCACTGTTGAGACATCGCGCCAACACTTATTTTTGTTTCTCCTCTAGGGCTTCTTTGTGTCTATCATCTACTGCTACTGTAATGGAGAGGTGAGCATCAACAAAGCTGCTTTACAATAATACGGGGGTTATCACAGGATGTGCTATTGCTTTCTGTGCTATTTTTTCATTGTTTTTTTGACACTTTGACCATTGCTTTGTGTCTCATTTTTTTGCAGCATCAAGCGTTTTCAGGCTAAGTGCACACTTTAAGACTAAAAATTGTTGCCCAGTCACACATGTAAAGACTTCTTGCTTCTTGTTTTCTGTTGTGCTAGAACACAAATAATCATATACCACACTCTTAAATGTAAAGGTTCTTTATTGGCTTCTGTGGTTCCATGAAGAACCTTTAACATTCCACAGCCACAGCATGCCACAGCCATATCATCCTGCAGCCCAAGACTGGTTACCCACTGTAACTAACCAGGGTTGAGCCTGGTCAGTACCTGGATGGGAGAGCTCCTGGGAAAATGCTTTTTGTTTATCGTGGTATCATGTAACTTCGGTTCCCTGAGATAAGGGAATGAGTGTTGCGTCGTCATTGACGACTGCTTGGGGGAAACTCCTGTTTACTCATGTTACGGAAGCTTGATTTGTTAACGTTTGTGTAGTTGCACAAACCAATGGCACTCGAGCCCGCCACAAGGGGCGGAGCCGACTGCTATATAAGTCTGCCCGGATGCCATTTCATCAGAATCGTGTGCAACTACCTACAACTACAAACCTTATCTCAGGGAACCGAGGTTACGTGAGTAACCTGAACATTCCCTATCGAAAGGTAACTCCCGTTGCATCGTCATTGACGACTGCTTGGGGAACGTATCCAGTAGCGCCGTGCTATAAGCAGATGCAGAACTTAGCCTGCTCCGCGAGCTCAGCCCAGGAACACTCAGCGAGGGCTCCATAAGCCTGAGCCACTAGGAGACCCAAGAACGTTCTGAGGTCTACTTGAGATAACTCTCCCCACCCGAGGGGGGGGGGGGAAGTAAGCATTAGGTGGATAAGACCCGCGCCTGCAGGGCAGGAACATCCACATTTTAGAATCTAATAAAGGTAGACGGCGACGACCAGCCGGCGGCCACACAAATCTCCCCAATAGAGATTCCACTGGACCAGGCCCAAGAGGAGGCCATTCCTCTGGTGGAATGGGCCCTCACACCAAAAGGGCATTGCAAGCCAGCTGTGGCATAAGCCAGAGCTATAGCGTCTACTATCCAATGAGATAGTCTTTGCTTTGTGACAGGCAGGCCTTTAGAGCGGCCTCCAAAGCACACAAAAAGCTGCTCTGATTGTCTGAAAGACTCAGAGCGCTTAATGTAAACTCGCAGTGGAACATAACAAGTTGGGACCTTGTTCGCCATCCGTTTGAGGGAGGCCTAAAAGGGAAATGACCTGGGCTCTAAACGGAGTTGTTTCAGATGTCTGAGATCAAGAATCGGTTCGAGGAAGTATCGGCTGTAGAAGCCTGACTCGCTGTTCATTTCCACTGCACCCTTTGCAAGCAGTGTTTGCACTTCGGCTCGAAGAACATTAGATTCATTGTCCTGCACAGAAGTCTGCACAACACCTCTGAACACAGGTGGCCTGTGTCCACAGGTGGAATTTGGGTGCGCTATCACAGCGGTAGTGTTTCGTGGCGCACGCTGAACTGGCAGGACGTGCCGTGCTAAAAAACCTCCACCGCTCAGAGATGCTCAAAGGGGTGGGGAATGATCGCGAGCCTTCTTCGAGGGGGTACCGGCATTTGCAAGAACTTGCCCTCTCCTCTTCCTCTCTACACGCAGATCAGGACGATTTCTTAGGCTCAGGGTCCAGCACTACACGAGGGCAGGGACCTTTCCGCTTCAGAAAGGGATACCTCCTTGCCGTCCGGGGGTGCTGTTGGATGTCAGGCTCTGGCTTGTGAGAGAGCTGAGGCTGTGCCGTTTTTGCAGGCTGCTGTGTGGACGCTGGCTTGGGGTGGCTTGGAACATTTGTAATATTGATTCTGCTACAGTTAATTCGAAGATATAATCTAAATATTTATTATGAATCGTAACCAGTTATAATTCATCATAAATATTTCCCTTTTTAGAGCTAATAATAAAATAATAAAAACATTACACAGGGTTGTGTTTGGTTAGTATGTAGATGGGAGGCCTCCTTGAGAAATCTATGTTTCTGTTGGGTGTTAGTGAGGCCAGCAGGGAGTGCTCACCCAGTCTTTCCAATGAGATGTTAAAGGGGTCATACGATGCGATTTCAATTTTTCCTTTCTCTTTGGAGTGTTACTCTTTTGGTGCATAAAGAAGATCTGTAAAGTTGCAAAGACTAAAGTCTCAAATCCAAAGAGTATTCTTTATAAAAGTTAAGAGTCAGCCTACCTAAAACGGCTCGTTCTAACAAACCCCCACATATCTACCTCACTATGTGCGAAGATTTGCATAACGCCGCCCAAATGTTTGCAAAGAAAGAAGGTGTAACTTTTATTTTTGCTGTAGTATTGTTGTTGCCGCCGCATGTCGTGAAGGCACTGTGTGATTCACGTTGTGAAAGCGAAACTACTTTGTTTGGCCTTCCAAAAGAGGACGATATGCTTTGTCATGCCTGGAGCTGATCCGTGGTGGTTGCTGAGGAAATACTACAACTTTGCAATGTGGATCGCCGGATCGGCTTTCACCAAGGACGAAGCGGAGTCCAGCCCAGGGTCGTCACATGTGGTTGCCGCAAGCCCTCCGGCCATTCCTCACTCTAGCCCCGTCCTCTGCTCACTCTAGCCCTCCGGCCGTTCCTCACTTTATTCCCCGTCCCCTGCTCACTCTAGGCCGCCGTGTGTGATGCTGTTTCGTTGTGAAAGCGAAACTAATTTGTTTGGCCTTCAAAAAGAGGACATGACTAGAAATCAGTGGTTAAGTTGTGTTTACAACCCTGTCCAGAACAGTTCAACCCAAATATTCAAATGTGTGCAGCACATTTTATGGAGGACCGTTTCCTGATCCTGGTAGAGTAGACTACAATGCCGGCTGTTCTGACTCAAAGACTGTAAGTAAGTTTTTTATATTTAAAGAGTTTTTATTTTTTATATATTTAAAGCGAGTTTTTTGGGCAGTGTAGAGTAGGTTTGTTGTTTGTCGTTTCTCCGATCACAATGCAGACATGGTTTTATGTTTAGCGCGCGATGCAACGCGTAAAAAGACAGAATAAATCATTATAATCAGTAATTATGACCCCACTGGATGCAAAAAATGCCTCGTTTATAATGGGTTTTCATGTTTTTGAATCATCGCTCCGGCCTGACAGGGCATCATCACAATATGGTAAGGGGCGTAACATTTCCGTCTCACACTTGAGGTATTCGGCCAATCACAATGCACTGGATAGCTGGCCAATCAGAGCACACCTCGCTTTTTCAGACCGATGAGCTTTGTAAAAATCGACGCGTTTCAGAAAGGCGGGGCATAGAGGAAAAACAATAATGTACAGTATGTGGAAAATAATGTGTTTTTTTAACCTTAAACCGCATAAACACATTTCATTACACCAAATACACCAAATACACCAAATAATGTTCTTTTAGCAGCATCATATGAAGCAGCATCATATGACCCCTTTAAACTGGTCCTGACTCTCTGAGGTCATTAGCAATCCAAGGGGGGTTCTCAAAAAAAGTGTAGGAGTACAACCCTGGCATACTGGCTAAATTTACTCTTTGGTCTCCATCCATCATAGCCTCCTACTCATGCTTATTTAAACTGATTGGCTACATCACTTGGTCTCCACTCCACCAGTAGCCAGTGTGTGGTGGGCGTTTTGGCACACAGCGGCTGCTATTGCTTCAGCCAAGCACATGCTAGAAACTGGTGGTGTTAATAGAGATCCCACCACCCATTAAGTCACATTGAATGTTGTGTAGCTGTAATAATATTATTAATTTAAACATATTGTAAAAGTGCTTTACAACATATGTTAGTTTTAAATCAAGACCAATCAGAACAAGCTGTGAAGTTTTAAGTGTTCCTCATCCCAGCTGTCGGGGTAGACTGTAGTTCTTTAATCTGTTTTGTTCGGTCTAGTTGTTGAATGCGTGTGAATCTGAATTTAATTGAATTGAGGAAGAAGAAATTCACAGGTAATGCATTCTGGGAAATGAAGATTATTTCACCCTGGTCCACAAAAACAAATTTATTTAATATTAAAGATAATATATGAACTAAACAGTAAATATATTAAACAAACAAACAAATAAATAAATCTGTTACTTTTGAAGGTCTTTTAAAACTTTTTTCAAAACATACAAACCAGCCAAAATGTAAAGTTTACTTTTCTAGCTAATTAAAATTTGTTGCATGAATTTTCAGTTCATTTTAAATCTCCTTCCTTAAATACGTTTGAATTTTAATTCTGCATCGTGTCGCCTTCCTCAATACAAATTTAACTGAAATCCAGGAATTGAATTGGAATTTGGGAGAGTTTTACAATCACTAAGATTAATTTCCCAATACTTTCAATGCAGTAAGCAAAACAGCAATTGGTGTGGGCTGAACTTTGAATAATTTTTCAGCGCTTTGGTTCAAATTACATTCAGTAGATACAGTACATTGTTTTACAAAACAAAACATTGTATTATGGTACCTGTTGTTATTGTTTTTTAGGTTATTGTTATATGAGTGACAGCGTATTGAAATCTGCCTTAGTGATTGTATTAAAAAAAGTTACTGTGCATTTCAACATCCAGTGTTATTTTGGCATCTAACTCTGATCCACAGGTCCAGACTGAGATCAAGAAAACATGGACACGGTGGAACCTAGCGTTTGATTGGAAGGGCCCAGTGGTGTGCGGGAGCTACCGCTATGGCTCTGTGTTGACGGGCCTTAACAACAGCACCAGCAGTCAGTCCCAGCTGGCTACCGGTGGCCCGGCCACCCGCTCCACCACGCTCTTCTCCAGCCGAGTCTACCGCAGCAGTGGGGGGCCAACTATCAGTGCCCATGCCACATTGCCAGGCTATGTGCTCAATTCAGACGCTGACAGCTTGCCACCATCCATACCCGAGGAGCCAGAGGACAGTGCAAAGCAGGTCGATGACATCCTGCTAAAGGAGTCCCTGCCCACGAGGTCCAGCAGCGGCCTGGAGGATGACGAGGAAACTCTGTAGATAATGTCGCGGTGATAGTCAGCTAAATTGGGTGTAATAGCACACAGGGAATTTGTTAAATATTAAAAATGACAGTTCATCACCTGCAGCGCACACTGCTTTGAGTGGCAACAGCACCTCTACAACGGACACTTCCTGTTCAAGCTGTGACACATTTGTTTTTGACACAATGTAATGGACAGACAGATTGATATGTTCATGTCAAGATATCGTCACTCATCACTATAACAAAAAAACTTTTTACAGCAATGGAAATGCTGATGGATAAAATTTCTGGTTGCTTCGTGCAGTTCAAAAACTGCCAGCTGGACAATATGAATGCTGGAGTTTTTTTTTTACTTTCAATTGCAATGCCAACTATTTATTTTTGAAAACTGGTTTCATTTGCTTAGAACCATCATGTCATCAAGATTTTAGTCAAAAGCATGACTTCCAGACATTTGTGTAGACCGTGGAAGCAATGCTCAGGATAACTGATATTAATTAAGGACTATTGAATGTTGGGGTTGGAGGGGGAGGGGGTAAATTTACTGCGGTTTCCATCGTCCTTATTATAGTATTCCATTCCTGAGGGGAAAAAATGATAATAATTTAATAAAATGTATTTCAAATGCATATACAATCTGACAGTGTTGTTTTAGTTCTTGAATGAGTTGAATGAGCTTCAGATCATGAAAAACATCATGGCAGATTGAGACCGGAAACTCCATAGCTGCATTGATTTCAGGTTCACTAGCAACAGACCAATCAGTTGTTGGCGTGAAGAGACGAGAATGGACTTAAGCAACGGTAAAGTACATGACTTTGTTTCTTTATTTTCAACACAAATTATTGGTATAAACTTGTGTTTTGGAAATTTGAAAATAGCAACAAAATGTAGGCCTAGTAGACTCAAATTTCTGAATTGTAATCTTCATTTTGATTAAATGTGATCGATCTTTCAGTCTTGCTGTTTTCTGTTGATGCTCAAACAAAACATTACTAAACATTTGCAGCACACCTGCCATCCAATAATCGCCATAGGCTTTGTCACTTGTTACTTTTGATAGGAAACAAGGCCTCAGCTCTCAAGTTTTTATTCCAAAAATTAAACAACAAACGTCATTTACTTTCATTCATTTAGCATTTTTCCCCCCAAAGTGAGATAATGAAGAACATAAGTGATTATTCACAAAGAAATGGGTATTAGATTAACTTCCACGCACAAACAAACAAATGAAAAAAAACGAATTTACATAAGATAAAGTAATAAGAGTGCTTACAGAGTAATTTACTGCAGTGATAGTTTTTAATTAGTTTAGTCAAAATAATTGCTAGAAAGCATTTACAGAACCAATATGTAAATATTTGCTTCCACCTAAAACTATTAATTGGAGGATTACATCACTTGCTCATCAATGCTTCCTCTGCAGTGAATGGGTGCCATCAGAATGAGTTCAAACAGGAGATAAAAACATCACAATAACCAGATTCTCCTTGATATTGGGCTCATCAAATTTTCAATACAAGTAAGATGAAGATATATATATCTATATATATATAATATATATAATAATATATATTATATATATATATTGGCAAAAACTTAGAAACTACAGCAATTAGGGCATCATAAGAAATTGCTGTGGAACTAGTTTTTTACATCTTCTATATGAGTTTAAGAAAATTATCAATTCTATCAATCACTAAACCCCACACATTACCACACATAATGGCCTTTATTTAATAACAATCTGCATTTATAACATTTATTTATTTATATTAACAATATCATTTATTGTCATACAGACTAAACATGCAGGCTTAAAGGCATAGTTCACCCAAAAATGAAATTTTGTTGTTAATTGACTCCAATTGACTCTTGCCATCCAAGATGTAGTTAACCTTTTTCTTCAGTTGAACAGTAAAGGAGATTTTTAGGTGAAAACATTGTCTTTGGCAATTCATAAACTGCACGTCTCTGGCTGGCAGCTTTTGAGAGTCAAATAAACATGTACAGACAAGACCAAATTACCAAATGCTCCTGAGGACACATTGAGGCCTTATAAGTAACATCAAAAACCGGCAGCCACCAGACACGTGCAGGTATTATCGCCAGGATCACCGTTTCAGCTAAAATCTTCTTTACTGTTCTACTGCAGAAAAAAGTCACTGGACAGTCTGGATACTGAGGGTCGTAAATCACAAGTTCATTTTTTGGTGAACTATCCCTTTAAAGTGCTCCAGTTGTCAAACATTACATTTAATACAACTGCAAAATTTATTTTAAACATTCGTTTAATGAACTTAAAAAAAGACTAAACAAGTTAAGCAAAATGTTTGCAAACAAACATTTACAAATATTACTACTGTTCACAATTACATCAATGAGGCAGAAGTCAGAAAAAATAAATGAATCAGGTGTTACAGTTCAACCGAACTGAGTCAAGTCAAGTCAAGTCACATTTATTTACATAGCGCTTTTTACAATACAGATTGTGTCAAAGCAGCTTTACTGTATTAAACAGAAAAATTGTGTGTCGAAGGAACCAAAACTTTGTTCTTCTCTGGCCAGATGAATCCAGCAGTTTAATTGCAGGCTGCAGCAAAGTCAGATTGTGCAGAGGCCTGGTCTGGTTCCTGTGGTCTTGTTCCGATGGCTGTCTAGGTGGTGAGGTCTTCACTGGGGATCTGTGTCTGGGGCTCATCTAGTTTTCATGGGCTCCTCTGACATTCAGGGCTGTAGATTTCATCTCTAGGTGCTGATCCACCATCTGATCTGGATACAGACTGGATCTGGTGACTACGGTGACCTCGGAATAAGAATGAGACAGTCTAATATTAGCGTAGATGCCTCTGAGAACAATAAAGCACATTTTAATTGTAGTAAAAACTCAAAACATTAACACATATTACCTTAAGTCTTAGTCTTGAAAGTACACACACATTGTGTAGTTGCAGTGGAGCGGTCTGGTCACATGGCAGTGTTTGGTGGCTTGGAAGAACTGACTGGCCAGCATCTGAAACCTTTGGCCACACCCTGATGGAGAAAGAAAAGTACAGTTTATCTAAAAAAATTTAATTATGCCTTTTAAATAATTTAAAATGTAACAACATCAGTTAATTAAATTTGTGATGAAACAGAAGTTGCAAACATTTTTTTGGCACACACACACAAATATCAATCCATTGCACAACACAGGGGGCATTGATGCTGACTGTGTGCATTTGTTGCAAATATTTGTAACAGAACATGCACATTTTATATTATACACTACATTTAGCAATACTACTGTGTGTGTGTGTACGTATATATGTATTGTTTCGGCCTTTGTTTTGGCCGTGGAAGCATGGTAGCGGGCTTTGTCTTGAACGCACTTCATTCCACGAAACGTTTATTCATTCCTCTTATTTAGGTAAATAATTGACCAACAAAAATACATTAAAATTAAGATACAAATTATACCAAACAAAACTCATTTAAAAAAAGGGATTCTACAAACAAAAACGTATGAAGTGGTCAAAAAATTATGTCTGACCCACTTCCTTTCTTCCGGTGTACTGCCGTCCAATTTACCACGCCCTTATGATGTTTACAATTTTCTTAATTAACAAATTGAACTAAACAAACACAAACAAATGATATTTAAACATAAATAATATAAATAAAATCTCTTTCTTAATGCGACAACTGCTATGATATATATATATATATATATTACAGTGGGTACGGAAAGTATTCAGACCCCCTTAAATTTTTCACTCTTTGTTATATTGCAGCCATTTGCTAAAATCATTTAAGTTCATTTTTTTTCCTCATTAATGTACACACAGCACCCCATATTGACAGAAAAACACAGAATTGTTGACATTTTTGCAAATTTATTAAAAAAGAAAAACAGAAATATCACATGGTCCCCGCAGTATTTCAGACCCTTTGCTGTGACACTCATTTATTTAACTCAGGTGCTGTCCATTTCGTCTGATCATCCTTGAGATGGTTCTACACCTTCATTTGATTCCAGCTGTGTTTGATTATACTGATTTTTTTTTTTGATTAGGAAAGCCACACACCTGTCTTTTTAAGACCTTACAGCTCACAGTGCATGTAGAGCAAATGAGAATCATGAGGTCAAGAGACTGCCTGAAGAGCTCAGAGACAGAATGGTGGCAAGGCACAGATCTGGCCCAGGTTACAAAAAATTTCTGCTGCACTTAAGGTTCCTAGAGCACAGTGGCCTCCATAATCCTTTAAATGGAAGATGTTTGGGATGACCAGTACCCTTCCTAGAGCTGGCCGTTTGGCCAAACTGAGCTATCGGGGGAGAAGAGCCTTGGTGAGAGAGGTAAAGAAGAACCCAAAGATCACTGTGGCTGAGCTCCATAGATGCAGTCAGGAGATGGGAGAAAGTTGTAGAAAGTCAACCATCACTGCAGCCCTCCACCAGTCGGGGCTTTATGGCAGAGTGGCCCGACGGAAGCCTCTCCTCAGTGCACGACACATGAAAGCCCGCATGGAGTTGTGAGATGGTGAGGAATAAGATTCTCTGGTCGGATGAGGCCATGATAGAACTTTTTGGCCTTAATTCTAGCGGTATGTGTGGAGAAAACCAGGCACTGCTCATCACCTGTCCAATACAGTCCCAACAGTGAAGCATGGTGGTGGCAGCATCATGCTGTGGGGGTGTTTTTCAGCTGCAGGGACAGGACGACTGGTTGCAATCGAGGGAAAGATGAATGCGGCCAAGTACAGGGATATCCTGGACGAAAACCTTCTCCAGAGTGCTCAGGACCTCAGACTGGGCCGAAGGTTTACCTTCCAACAAGACAATGACCCTAAGCACACAGCTAAAATAACGAGGAGTGTCTTCACAACATCTCTGTGACTGTTCTTGAATGGCCCAGCCAAGCCCTGACTTAAACCCAATTGAGCATTTCTGGAGAGACCTAAAAATGGCTGTCCACCAACGTTTACCATCCAACCTGACAGAACTGGAGAGGATCTGCAAGGAGGAATGGCAGAGGATCCCTAAATCCAGGTGTGAAAAACTTGTTGCATCTTTCCCAAAAAGACTCATGGCTGTATTAGATCAAAAGGGTGCTTCTACTAAATACTGAGCAAAGGGTCTGAATACTTAGGACCATGTGATATTTCAATTTTTCTTTTTTTAATAAATCTGCAAAAATATCAAAAATTCTGTGTTTTTCTGTCAAAATGGAGTGCTGTGTGTACATTAATGAGAAAAAAAATTAACTTAAATGATTTTATCAAATGTCTGCAATATAACAAAGAGTTAAAAATTTAAGTGGGTCTGAATACTTGCCGTACCCACTGTATATATATATATATATACCTAAATAAAATAAGCTGGCTAAAGCAAAATAAAATAAATTCTTTCCTAGTCTGAAAAAAATATCTAATGTTTTCATATTTTATTCAGCGTGTGTCAACTCACTGTGATTTAAACAATCACTGCTTGTTGTACAAAAGGCACTTTAACTACTTCAACTCTGCAGCTGGCAAAATACATTTTCCATACCACAATCCATAATATTCTTCCTCATGTGAAAAAAAAAACTCCATCTCCTTTTGTGCCTCTCACATCAAAATTCAACCAACAATACAGTGGGTAAATAAGTATTTAACTGTCACACTTTTTCTCAGTAATTTATTTCTAAAGTGCTGTTGACTCAATTTTCAACCAGATGTTCGAGAACAGCCGTAATCCATAATCAAAAAAACACACAAAACAAAAAAAACAAATAAATTCAGAAATTAAGTTCCGTGTAATAAAGTGGAATGACCCAGAGGGAAAGGTATTGAACACATGAAGAAAGGAAGGTGCAAAAAGGCATGGAAAGCCAAGAAATATATCAGTAATTAGAAAGCAATCCTGCAACTAGTCAGTGGAAATTAATATTAGCTAGTTAATTCCCAACTGCGGCCTATAAAACCAAGAAACATTGCATAATGGTACAAGCAAAGAGCCTCTCAAGACCTTCACAACCTATTGTTGCAAAATATACTGATGGCATTGGTTACAGAAGGATTTCTATACTCCTGAATGTTCCAGTGAGCACTGTTGGGGCCATAATGGGGGCCATAAAACTGTTGGGGAAAGAACATAATTTCACCATAAACCGGCCATGACCAGGTGCTCCTCTCAAGATTTCTGACAGAGCAGTGAAAAAACTTATCAGAAGGGTTTTCTAAGAGCCAAGGACCACTTGTGGATAGCTTCAGAAAGATCTGGAATTAGCATGTACAATTGTTTCTAAGAAAACAATAAGTAATGCACTCAACCGCCTGTATGCACGCTCACCACGCAAGACTCCATTGCTGAAGAAAAAGCAAGTTGAAGCTCGTTTAAAGTTTGCTTCACAACATTTAGACAAGCCTGTGAAATACCGGGAGAATATAGACTGGTTCGATGAGAAAAATATTTTACTCTTTGGATGCCATAATACACAAATTTTTGGAGTCCAGGGCACGCACGCACACCAAACACCACTCAATGGTGTGGCCCTGCAAAATTCATATAAACTACGCACCCAGAAGCGACATCTTTATAAAATCTGCTGCATCCCCCAGGATGTGAAGATGAAACAGATCACAGTTCAGCGGACATGATCAAACACAGCAGGAAAGCCTCATTTGGTGTTCATAGAAAGAAAAGTACAGCTGCTAATGGCCCAGCCCAATTCAACCTGACTTGAATCCAATAGAAATAATCTATGGTCAACTACAGACAGAGTTCAAGCATAGGCCCACAGAACCTTCAAGAATTGAAGACTGTTTGAGTGGAAAGAATAGGCAAAATCACACCTGAGGCAATGCTGCGAATAGTTTTCTCCATACAGAAAGGCTTTTGTAATAAATACATTTCAGTAAGAGTGTTCAATACTTTTTCCCTAGGTCATTCCATTTTGTTACACAGAACTTAATTTCTGAACTTAGTTTGTTTTGTTTTGTTTGTATGTGTGGATTACTTGGGTTGTTATCGACATCTGGTGAATTCATGTCACAGCACCTTTAGAAATATATTTACTGAGAAAAATGTGACGTGTTCAATACTTATTTTACCCCGCTGTATTTTTAGAAGGGTTTTATCTGTGTGAACCGTGCTTGATTGTCGCATTTCCCTCTTATTCATCAGACAAGATTTTTTTTTCACTGGAGAAAGCAATATTACTGTATGGATAACAGGACTATTTTATCCGGAAGCAGTGTTTGAAGTTAAAACATCCTGGTGGATTTTTTTTTCTTACAAACATGCAGCTCTCTCACTTCTCAAAACATTAATTGATGGACTGGAGTCATGTACATTACTTATGATGTTTTTATCAGCTGTTTGGTCTCTCATTCTGATCCTGGCACCCATTTACTGCAAAAGATCCATTTGTGAGTAAGTGATGTAATGCTAAATTTCTCCAAATCTGTTCTGATGGAGAAACAAACTTAGCTACATCTTGGATGGCCTGAGTAAATTTTTAGCCAATTTTTGCAAGAATAATTCGTTTAAAGGTTTGTTGTGCAGTTTTGCAGTAACTGAGCATATTTAGAAAATAATTTTTGTAAATATAGCTCTAAATTTCAGTTTAAGGAAGATGTCCTAAATTTGAGGGGAAACATCATAATTTCTGCATCGTTCTATCTGAAGGATGCAACAATGTATTGTTAGCCTGGGCCTAATATTTGTATCGCTAGAAATAACGTCATATCAAGAACTGCTCAGGAAATGTCTTCGGGCTTTCAAGAAACCTCTGCCAGCATGGAGACAGCTTGTCAGGTTTGATTCTCCTGGGTTTAACTTTGAGCAATCAGACGTGTCTCCTCGATTCTCTAAGGACTTTATCCTGTCCACTGGCTGTGTGAACCTGCTTCCGTAATGTGGTGTTGGATCCTTTCTAAATCCTCACTGCAGGATAATATTACTCAATTGTGTGCTAGTGTACTTACAGTAACAACATATATGTATAGAAGTCAAGCAGAGCGAAATGCTTCATGCCTTGAAGTCACTCTTGTGATATAAACTACTAGAGGAAGCAAAATAAATTTAAGTGACTTGTTCTGCAATGAGCTGGTCTGTTTTGCTAATAACATTGCATTACCAACTGATGCAATGCCTCACAGACTGAAATGCTCATGTTTCATATTGTGTTGTCAATGACACATAATACTCTATTTGGAATATTCCAGATTTTTGACAAAGATTAAATAACATTATGTTTTTACTTGTGATTGTATGCGGTCATAATTAAAAGTGTATCAGTCCTGGGAGACTTTTTTTTTTTTTTACACCAGATTCAGCTTGATATATGGTGCCCATCAAATTTTCAATACAGATGATCTCTTGAATTTCGTAGTGTGGTTTGTCCCTTATTCTGTACTATAAGTCAGACCCATAATTCTATATTCTATTGATTTATTTTATTTTTACATTAAAAGTTGATTTTCCCACAGGAAAGCTGGCCGAACTGCATGGACCAAAATAGCAGGAAATGTCAAGAACAGCATGAAACAGCAGCTTCAGTCTGTCAGTAGTGGAATAATAAAAAGTAATACATAAATACTTTTCTAAATTGGAAAAAATATATACCTCACATCACGAGTCTACTCTGAGTTTTCATATTTGTGCAGAGTGTGTCAGACACAATACCACTGCGATTTAACAATCACTGCTTGCTATACAACAGTGAATGCACTTGTGCTACTCAAGAGTACACCAGTTTAATTGTGTTTAAATGGGTTTGAAAGGCTTTCAGATGGAAATAGTTACTTTGGAACTGGGCCCTAATCTTTATTTGATGCAGTGCAATTTAGACAAATCACTTACAAAGTAAACAAGAACGTGCCCGACAATTACTAGTGAATGAATTTTGATGCAGCCTTTGGCAGACATAATCTCAAAAGGAATCCTTTCTCTATAATCAAAGGCCTATGTACCCTGTACAAATAGATGTTCATTAATGTATAATTGTATAATTATTTGTTCGTTTTCCCAGAAAGCATGGCAAATAATAGATTAAAAAACAATAACATGCAATCACATAAATGCACCATAGAAAAGGTTGTTTCGCTAATGAAATGACAATGGTTCTACTTCACATGAGCTCAAAAGAGAAATGAATATACTGTTAGACTCCATGAACAACAGATACTTGCTCATAGCAGTGAAGTGGCTCAAAATAACCAGTATCTGCTTTCACATGTGCAGGTTTCCCATTACAGGAAGCTGTGTTAGATTGTTAGCCTACAACAGCAGTCACACAACCTGATCACCTGAAGTAACACTTTACTCTCTGAAACATACACAACACTCATGTTTATTATTATTATATTCCTTTTTTAAGAGATGCAAATTGATGTGAGCAATCACCCAGAGCATCCTTGCAACCTAACATTAAAAAATCCCCCAGATCATGCAACCAACTGCCTAGCAGTGCCCTGGCAACCACCCAGAACACCCTAGCAACCAGACCAGACAACCACCTATTCAAAATCCCTCAATACACTCTGCCAGCTAGCTAACACCTCTGGAAATCCACCCAGAACACTAGCCAGACACCAGAACACCGGTGTTGGACAGTAATGAAGTATTTCTTTACTTTTTCCCCCCAAGTATCTTTATCTGAGTATTTTATTTTGAGAAACTTTTACTGCACTACATTTCAAAGCATAACATACGTTTTACTACATTTATTATAAACATATTGTTCCTCGTTATTTAACGAGCTGATTCTTTTCAATAAATCTGTTCGCACATTGCACTGAGCGATTCATGCGTAAATTGTAGTGAACGGATTGCAGCTGCTCTCAAGTCGACAACTCACTGATTCAGTTGATCTCACGATTGATGGCGCGAAAAGTAAGTTGCTAATGCTGAATTTGAGGATTTATTACTGTGAATGAAAATCGACTGTCAGTTGTTTGTGAAGTCAATCTGCTGTAAAAGGGCGAGCTGTTTCAGCAATGTATGAAATGCTTGAATGCGGACATGTCCACTTTTATATCACTGTCTCAACGAGGTAAACATAACATTAAAATAACGCAAATTGATGAGTATTAGTAGTGTGATTGCATTATTTCTTTACATTTTATACTTTTTTTCCCTATGTGACGTCTATTTTTCAGTAACCTGTTTGTCAACACACATTTAGTTTTTGCTCAATTTTTAAATGCTGTTCTGCTATTAATATTATACAGGTTTTTTTACTTGTTTTCACATATTTAATTCAATTCAAGTGTATTTGTATAGCGCTTTTTACGATACAAATCGTTGCAAAGCAACTTTACAGAAAATTAAGTTTCTACACTATTTAAGTACACATGAAGTATCAGTAACCTAAATTGATATTTTAATAAAACATTAAAAAACATTTGATAGGGTACGACAAGCCCCCCTCCCCCAGGTATTTTGAGCAGTAAGATTATGGAATATATAATATTAAATTATTAAATATAAAAGTTTGTAAGTTACAACTACAAAATATATATTCATCAATCAGTACTTTTTACATTTCATACTTAAGTACATTAAAAATCAAATACTTATGTACTTTAAAAATTAAAAAGGAGTACTTAATTAATACGTTTACTGAGTAATATTTTATTAGGGTATCTATACCATTTCGTCTACCACTGCTCAAAACCCCTTAAGGCCGGAGTCTTTTTCTGTGTTCTGCTCTGTCTCAGCCGTGTTTGTGCAGCTTTCAAAGTGAGTGTGCAAAACACAAAAACTGGGCTGTTTGCAGACGTCAATTCTGTCACATAGACAGTGTGCGGAGAGCCGACATATACTTTGGGCTTTAGAACACTTCAGCACTAGCAACCACCCAGAACACCCTAGCAACTGCACAGCAACCTCTTCAAAACCACCTCAAAACCTCTTCAGAACACCATAACAACCAAATAGCAACACACTAAAAACCCCTTACATTACTTTTGCAATGCCATAGTAATGACCTCGCAACCACTCAGACCACCGCACGAGGTCACACACTTAAGCCTGGGTTGTACTTTCCGCGTCCGCGAGTCCGCTATGGTATGCGTGACGTCATCGGAGAGTGTGAGAGGAGGCTCCGCGCGGACATCCGCGTGCCTCCCATTTTTTGCGCGTCGTGCGGTCAGTAGGCTACTGCGCATGCGCAGGCTGTGTGAAGAAGCCCGTCGCTACTCGAACCTGTACAATCCGTCGATAAAACAATATAAAGACAGCCAGATGTGCAATAACTCTGGGCTATTCTTTGTTCACATTTGTTTATTGTTCAAGCCGATCTACTACGCATGTATGGAACACGTCCGCGGAGCAGACCATCAGCGTATGCTTTCGGAAGTATAAATACAAGTAGTCCGCGTCCGGATTGCTCATGCGGAAAGTATAACACAGGCTTTACATATAATGAACAGAGTACAGGTTATGCATATTTGGCGTGCTGTCCGAGGGGAGGGCTCCGAGCTCGGAATTTTGGCCCGAACCCAGAGTACCCCCCCCTACAGGTTAGTACAGAAATAGTGCAGAGAAGGGTTGGTGGAGGGATTCTGAAAAAACTGTCAATGAACAGAGGTAAGTCTGCTGTGTATATAAACCTCTTATCTTGTTAATTAGGTTGATTACTGATTGTGCACCTCTCATGTTAATTAGGTTAATTATCTAAACGTGCTCCTCCCAAACTTTGTTAATAAAACATCATTAAAAATAAAGGTGCTTCATGATGCCATAGAAGAACCTTTATTGTCTAAATGGTTCCATAAAGAACCTTTAACATCTGAAGAACCTTTCTGTTTGACAAAAGGTTCTTGTGGCGAAAGAAAGTTCTTCCGATTATAAAAAGGTAAGAAAGAGACAGTTCTTTAAAGATGGTTCTTTCATCGGATGCGACATGCACTTTTACAAGCTGTTTGAACTGAAATGTGTATTGGCAGTGTGTGTACGCAACCACCCTATAATGATAAAGATCCACCCAGTGTTTTTTTTTTTAATCTCGTAAAATCTTTTCCCCTTTCTCAAATTGAGCCGATCTCTGACCCGGTCCACACGAATGCGGGTATTTTCAAAACCGCAGCTTTTTCTATGCGGTTTGGCCGTTCGTCCACACGCAAACGCAGCACCAGGTCACTGAAACCGAACATTTTTGAAAACTCCTGCCAGGGTGAAGATTTTCAAAAACTCCGGCTGCAGTGTTATCGTGTAGACAGCGAAACCAGAGATTTTGGCTTGTGACGTCAGAGTATGCACTGTTATCTGCGCCTACTGGAAACTTCAGACGTCACACAGACCCAGGCCCTCCCACGATTGTTTAATTGACGGAAGCGTTTCAGCACAGACTGGACTAGTGTTTTACCTTAGATCCGCCCTGAGTGAGCTGTCCTCAGTCCACCATTGTTTCACCGCCAGTGTTGTGCCCATTTTCGACTCTGCCAAATTATTACCCCCCCTCGTTGAAATCGCTACCTGATTGCCTAATCCTAACCCCTACCCCACACCTAACCCTAAACCTACCAATACTAGGGGGTGCATAATCTGGTGGGGGGTCAGCATTGGGCATGCAGATGTAGAAAGAGGCTCCTAAGCGGTTGAGGTGTTCTGTTGTTGGATGTAATAATGAACATAGCAGTCGTCATTTACTCCCGACTAGTGATGGGAGACCGAGGCTTTCTGAACCGTTTGAGGCTTTCATCAAATTGTGCTGAAAAACCATTCGTTACTGGAAGCTTTTTAACACAGTGCGCATTAGCGACATCTGGTGCTCATACTTGTTTTCTCCACCATATCTAACAAATCAAAGCGGAGCAGAGGATATATATGGTTTGCAAAATCACATGACCATACAGAGCTTTGGATTGGAAGTCCATGACACACAAGAGTGGAATCAATCTGTGATCAGTACAGTTCCAAGATCTGCATACAGGTGCATCTCAATAAATTAAAAAGTTGTGGAAAAGTTCATTTATTTCAGAAATTCAACTAAAATTGTGAAACTCGTGTATTAAATAAAGTCAGTGCACACAGACTGAAGTAGTTTTAAGTCTTTGGTTCTGTTTAATTGTGATGATTTTGGCTCACAAAAACCCACCAATTCACTATCACAACAAATTAGAATACTTCATAAAAAAAACATTTTTAGTGAATTGTTGGCCTTCTGGAAAGTATGTTCATTTACTGTACATGTACTCAATACTTGGTAGGGGCTCCTTTTGCTTTAATTACTGCCTCAGTTTGGCGTGGCATGGAGGTGATCAGTTTGTGGCACTGCTGAGGTGGTATGGAAGCCCAGGTTTCTATGACAGTGGCCTTCAGTTCATCTGCATTTTTTGGTCTCTTGTTCTCATTTTCCTCTTGACAATACCCAATAGATTCTCTATGGGGTTCAGGTCTGGTGAGTTTGCTGGCCAGTCAAGCACACCAACACCATGGTCATTTAACCAACTTTTGGTGCTTTTGGCAGTGTGGGCAGGTGCCAAATCCTGCTGGAAAATGAAATCAGCATCTTCAAAAAGCTGGTCAGCAGAAGGAAGCATGAAGTGCTCCAAAATTTCTTGGTAAATGGGTGCAGTGACGTTGGTTTTCAAAAAAACACAATATCCCAACACCAGCAGATGACATTGCACCAAATCATCACAGACTGTGGAAACTAAACACTGGACTTCAAGCAACTTGGACCTTCCTCCAGACTCTAGTACCTTGGTTTCCAAATTAAATACAAAAATTGCTCTCATCTGAAAAAAGGACTTTGGACCACTCGGCAACAGTCCAGTTCTTCTTCTCCTTAGCCCAGGTAAGACGCCTCTGACGTTGTCTGTGGTTCAGGAGTGGCTTAACAAGAGGAATACGACAACTGTAGCCAAATTCCTTGACACGTCTGTGTGTGGTGGCTCTTGATGCCTTGACCCCAGCCTCAACCCATTCCTTGTGATGTTCACTCAAATTCTTGAATCAATTTCGCTTGACAATCCTCATAAGGCTGTGGTTCTCTTGGTTGGTTGTGCATCTTTTTCTTTCACACTTTTTCCTTCCACTCAACTTTCTGTTAACATGCTTGGATACAGCACTCTGTGAATAGCCAGCTTCTTTGGCAATGAATGTTTGTGGCTTACCCTCCTTGTGAAAAGTGTCAATGATTGTCTTCTGGACAACTGTCAGATCAGCAGTCTTCCCATGATTGTGTAGCCTACTGACCCATACTGAGAGACCATTTAAAGGCTCAGGAAACATTTGCAGGTGTTTTGATTAGCTGATTGGCATGTCACCATTTTCTAATTTGTTGAGATAGTGAATGGTGGGTTTTTGTGAAATGTGAGCCAAAATCATCACAATAAAAGAACCAAAGACTTAAACTACTTAGTCTGTGTGCATTGAATTTATTTAATCCACGAGTTTCACAATTTGAGTTGAATTACTGAAATAAATGAACTTTTCCACGACATTCTAATTTATTGAGATGCACCTGTAATCTCATCTAAATTAATTTGTGCCAATGAGACCAGAACTCGTGTCATGTGTAGCCTGGTCAACATATTTACATATTGATCAATAAAAATACGCAAGCATGTGATCATAGTTAATAATTGATGTAGATAGCTGAAAAAATATTTTGGGTGAGCTGTTTAACCTTTATGTTCTGCTTGGGGTCTCTGAGACCCCAGCTATAAAATATGATTCACTTTCTGTCCGGTGTTGAGGTTACAGTCCCTTGCATCAGATGGGGTCGCGAAGCGCCAATTTTTTCAAACCAGATGTCCCTGATCTTCCAATACTGCATGACATTCGAAGCTTCTAACGACATCAATCACGTGGTATTGTCATTTCGATACAAGCATCAGCACAGTGTGTGATGCAATAGTGCTTTGAAAACTTGTCAGGGGTCTGGGTCTGGTGTTCTCCCTCTCACCACCAGAGGTCGCCACTTCCCATCCTCCCGGACGCCCTTTCCGGTCACCTTGATCACACACACACACACGCACACACTCATCACACACAGCTGTAGCCACTCCGAGGGCTATTTACGATGCATTCCCCACGCCACCAGGGGCGGATGATTAATGTTTTGTTCAGTGATTGCGGTATCCGTCTCAGCCGTTTTGTCTCAGAGTCTCAGCTCTGTTTTGTTTTCTGTTTTTACTGTTTTCCCCAGCAGTGTAAATAACGCCTGCATTGGGACCCAAAACCCTTGCTCACACGGTGTGTCTTTCCTGACCGCGCCGTGACAGAATCATCCGCCCCAGGCATGGGTCCAGCAGGAAGGTTCCTCGATGTCCGGCAGGGAGACCGGGGCATTGAGGAGTATGCCAGGGACTTCTTGGGAGTGGCTCGCCAGTCGGCGATGGAGAGCACCTGCGCGCTGGTCTGTTTCTGGGGTGGCCTCGCCGAGCCATTCAAGTCCCTTATGCCATTCTGGCACCCCGAGGAGCCGCTGGAGGACTACGTCAACCTGGCTCTGCAGTTGAGCGACTCAACCATCAGGATGGAGTTGGCTGCAGAGCCTGCTCAAAGTTCTCCCGAGGCGGCCATCCCAGGGTCATCACGGACCCCGTCTGCTGCACCCAGTACCTCCCGCCCGTTCCTGGAGCATCGCGGGCTGGTACGCGGCGTGCGGGAACCTCCGCTGATGTCGGTGCGAGCGGCGTGGGCAGCTCGCAGAGTTCCCGAGACAGCGGTGTCCGCTCGCAGTTCCCCCGAAGCGTGCGGTGCCGGCCCGATGTCACAGAGGCGCGGTGCCCGCGCACGATTGTCACCGAGCGCGGCGGTTGCCCGCGCACGCATGTCCGGAAAGCGGCGGTGTCCGCTCACGGGTCCCGAGCGGCGGTGTCCGCTCACGATTGTTCCCGCGCACGATGTCCCGAAGGGGGCGGTGCACGCGCAAGATGTTCCGAAGCGGCGGTGCCCGCGAAAGATGTTCCCGCGCACGAGTCCCCGAGGCAGCCGGGCCCGCGCACGAGTTCCCGCGCACGATGTCCCGGATGCGGCGGTGCCCGCGCACGATGTCCCGGATGCGGCGGTGCCCGCGCACGATGTCCCGGATGCGGCGGTGCCCGCGCACGATGTCCCTGAGGCGGCGGTGCCCGCGCACGATGTCCCAGAGGCGGCGGTGCCCGCTCACGATGTCCCCGAAGCGGCGGTGGCTTTTATAGGCTGGGTGGCGGTGTCCGCTCACGATGTCCCCGAGGGGGCGGTGTCCGCTCACGATGTTCCCGAGGCGGCGGTGGCCGCTCACGATGTTCCGGAAGCTGCGGTGTCCGCTCACGATGTTCCCGAGTTGGCGGTGTCCGCTCACGATGTTCCCGAGGCGGCGATGTCCGCTCACGATGTCCCCGAGCTGGCGATGTCCGCTCACGATGTCCCCGAGCTGGCGGTGTCCGCTCACGAGGTTCCCGAGGCGGCGGTGCCCGCTCACAAAGCTCCGGAAGCGGCGGTGCCCGCTCACAAGGCTCCAGAAGCGGCGGTGTCCGCTCACGATGTTCCCGCGGCGGCGGTGTCCGCTCACGATCCTCCCGAGGCGGCGGTACCCGCTCACGATCCTCCCGAGGCGGCGGTGTCCGCTCACGATGTTCCCGGGCTGGCGGTGTCCGCTCACGATGTTCCCGAGGTGGCGGTGTCCGCTCACGATGTCCCCGAGGCGGCGGTGCCCACGCACGATGTCCCCGAGGCGGCGGTGCCCGCCCACAGTGCCCCCGAGGCGGCGGAGCCCGCCATTGCCGGTTCCGGGGAGGCAGCACCAGACGCACCGCTGTGGTGGCCGCTGGTTCTGCCCTGGGTGCCCATTCCACTGGCTCTGCCCCAGGCCCCAGGTCCCCCGCCACCTCAGGGACTTGGGCCCCCCATCCCTCCCCCTAATCCAGCCCCGCTCGGCCGTTCCCCTGGGGGGGGGCACTCTGGAACGTCTGGAAGCCGTTCCTTAGGGGAGGGGTCCTGTCGGGGTCTGGCGTCTGGTGTTCTCCCTCTCACCACCAGAGGTCGCCAACTCCCATCCTCCCGGACTCCCTTTCCGTCACCTTGACTCAACACACCTGGGCACACACTCACACACACACACATGCACAGCTGTAGCCACTTCGAGGGCTATTTACATGCCTTCCCCACGCCACCCAGGGGCGGATGATTAATGTTTTGTGTCAGTGATTGCTGTATCCGTTCTCAGCCGGTGTCTCAGAGTCTCAGCTCTGTTTGTTTTCTGTTTTTCCTTTGTTTTCCCTGGCAGTAAAATAAACCTGCTTTTGGACCCAAAACCCTTTGTTCCACGGTGTGCTTTCCTGACGGTCCCGTGACAAAACTGCTTTGTAGCATTGGAGCCGCTGTATCATCTGTCCCATCACTACTCCCGACATCTGAGCCGCTGAAGACGCAGTGGATTACATTTGTTTTTGAAGGGAATGCGCCCCCGATCTACCTAAATGCGTTTATCTTCGCGCAAATCATTCGTGATCCAGCTTCACCTCCAGAAGTATAAGGTTTTTTATGAATCTTTGCAAATTGCCTTTCTAATAATGTGCTTGTTAGCAAGTTTCACGATGAATGCGGCTAAAGATTACTGTCTCTCAGAGAACTGCGCATCACCCCAAAGAGGGAGAGGGGCGGGGTGAGCAGAGCTCATTAGCATTTAAAGCAGCATTTAAAAAAACAGCTTGCTGTAGACAGAGCTGTTTTTGACAAGGTAAAAACGGTGTTGTTTTACACTACCATTGAGAAATTTTAACCAAATTATGTTACAGACTTTTCATTAAGACCCTAAAGAATCATATCCGATGACCCCTTTAAAGATCCTTTGACTCAATGGTTCTTTGTGGAACCAAAAATGGTCTTCTACTATGGCATTGCTGTGAAGAACCTTTTAAATACCGTTATTTTTAAGAGGTAACAATTCATCAAAAAAAAAAAAAAAATCCTCAAAACACCCTATCAACCACCTTTCAGTTCTGGACATCTACCAAAAACACCCTAGTAACCACACAGCAACTAATTCAAACCCAACAAAACACCATAGCTATTCTCTTATGATGGCTAGATTTTTTTCATAATTTCTAAATTTTTTCCCCATTAAATAGTAATGTTTTGCAGGCATTTATCACACATCATAAATGTTAAGAAAAAAAGTGTCAAACATGTTGCTTTTTGAACCTCTGACATATATTAATATGCTTGAAGATTGAAAGCAGATGCAGCTATTATAACCAATTAGACAACTGTTGATCCAGTCTATATGATACGGGGTTATGTAACTGTTAACATGCTGAGGAGGCAGAAGGCAGATTTTTCCACCAGGGACTTTGGGAACACAAGTCTTATATGCTTGTAACAAACTGACACTCTCCTTGACTGACACTTCATTAATCATGTTTGTGGTAGAGCACTATAGATTGATGTTGTTTGGGAAGTCGGCAATGCATATAGAAAAGCAAGGATATGAGAAAAGTCCCCCCCCCCCCCCCCCCCCCCCCCCCCCCCCCCCCCCCCAGTTTGGGCATTATGTGAGATGAGATGTGTCCGATGTGTCAAGTGCCCTTGTTATCCATCAACCCCCTCCTGCAACTGCTAGTTCAACAGTTTTTTTTTTAATTAATATTTCAGAAACCATACAGCATTGTGCACAAAATGTTTGCTGAATGCGCTTCTACTTAGTGGTACCCGGTGAAATAGTGGTTACTTTTCAAATCTCTGTCCTCAGCAGAATCTAGCTGGATGTCCCAGGTGGGCAGCTCAGAGCTTCAGCATTTGTACAACACTGTCACATTAGAGAGTCACAGCTGGAAGGCATGAAGTTCTTCAGCGGATCCTATCCATAATGCAGTCTCCTGTTGAGGCAATCCAGTCAGCAATGTCACCAGTGCTAGTTAAAGCCTTAAAACAGCTGTAGACATTGCCTAGAGTAGTAAATCAGCACTGATATGGAATGTGATGCTACACTAGTTACACCAGTAAGAAAGTTTGTTCACACTTTTCTTTTAACAAGTAAAATGTTTTTTTTAGTATATTTAAAAAAGGTTCTCCTTCCTTTTTGCTGTGATTTTTTTTTTTACTGTTTATAAAGCAAATCTAAGAATAACTTATAATGTTATAATGTAAATATACATTTACTTGACTAAAGCAAAATGTACATTTTTTTTATATCATTATCATTTATGCATTCATTTATTTATTAGAAAAAACATTTTAAAATGTGGGTATCAGATATGATGCATCAGGCTTTTAAGGAATGCTTATTTGTACATCTCTCAATCATCATTATATTTAATTGCATTACATTATATATACACACAGTTGTGCTCATAAGATTACATACCCCTTTCAGAATATGCAAATACGTTTATAATTTTAACTAAGAGGGATCATGAAAATTGCATGTTATTTTTATTTAGTACTCTCCTGAATAAGCTATTTCACATAACATATGTTTTTAGATACTCCACAAGACAAAATAATAACTGAATTCATAAAAAATGACCCTGTTCAAACGTTTACATACCTTCTTAATGAATCTTAATAATTTGTGTTTCTTGGATGATCTACGACTGTTTTTTTTTTGTGATGGTTGTTCATGAGTCTCTTGTTTGTCCTGAGCAGTTAAACTGCCTGCTGTTCTTCAGAAAAATCCTTTATTTAGACCTATTAGCCGAAGCAGTACAACGGGGCTGGCGAACACAGTTGCTCCCTGTAGAGGTTGGGTGCAGAGGTTTTGTAGCCACGGCAACAACCAGGCTACTAAAATGGTTTGGAGTCAGAGGACAGGCCTTACGACAAGCCATTAGGTTGCTGTCAGAGGCTGCTGAGTGAAGCAGCAACTGGCTGTGGCTAAAAAGGAAGGGTCCCAAATGGGCTGCAAAATGACCTAGAGGGGTAAAAGCAGAGGGGAGCACACCTGGGATGCCAGGTGTTGCTGTTGAGCCCTTTGGAGGTGTCGTGGGCCTATCAATGAAACACAGAGGAAGAAGGGTGCCCACCTGATGACCCCAATGAAGTGATTACCCCTACTCTCCACTCAAGATGTCAACAAAGTGCAGATTATTCTAAGGGATTGTACTATCAAGTCCTACACGCTCAACTTTCTTTCTTTAAAATTGCCTACCACTGACAGCTCATACTGCATATTTTAAAATAGTTATATAAACAACCAAGTAACCATGTTGATTTGGAGTCTTAAGTAGGACTTTCCTGAAGTTGGACATGACAAAAATAAATGATTTGCATTTCGGTGATTAGGTTGGAATGACTGAGGAACCGACCCACTTGAATCATAAGTGTTTGTGATATCTTAAAAAGAACCAGCTCATTTACCTTAAAGCCATTAACAGTGCACTGACTGGTTTTGAGTGGCATTCAGCTGGTCATGTGATCTCAACTGGTTGGGCACTGGGTGGACTAACAGGTTGCATGTTTTTGATTCACTACAAAGAACTGGGTTATAAGAGTCTTTTTCTGGGCAGTCTGACTTCACTGGTTGCACTATATAATATGTTTTTCATTCACTACAAAGAACTGGCTCATAAAGGTGTTTTTTGCTCAGACTTCACTGAGTTTGTTTTGTGCTGATTATTAATTTTAGCATTTTTGATTGAATTTTGAACTTTGATATGTAAGCATTTTTTCAATGGGCACAAGTCAGTTATCAGTCATTTTAGTTTTAACGAGATTTTTGTCCCTAATTGCCAAACCAAAATGTCACTAATCTGGCTTTGTCTCTGAGTTGAAAGAAATGTTAATTTTAACCTTTGGTAACCTCTCTTAACCTGAGGTTACCAAACTTGTCATTATTTGAGGATTTTTATATTCTCAGATAATGAAAAATACTCAAGGTCGCAGTGAATTGACTACTAGTTAACTGCTCGCAAGTCCAAGTCATATCTAATTTTTTGTCTAAACAAAATGTCATCACAATCTCACACAAAAACAAAAATCCACTCAAGCCATCGTACCATTTATTTATTTTATTTTTTATGTGTTATGTGGCCTTGAACGGACTTTATTTTATTCAGAAAGAATTTGACTCCGATATTCAAATGTTACAAATGGTCTTGTTATCAATATGAGTCAAATGTCAGCAGCTCAACAAGTGCAGTAAACAAAAGTATGCATTCTAAAGTGTATTGTAGATAGCTTTTACAAGCACAAAGACACACTGTCCATTCGTAGCATGTGCAATTTTGAATTGAATGGATGGGAAGGTATTCAAGATGAGATGGGCACAAAATGTGAAGGTTTTGAAAATTCCTGAAGATTCATATAAACGGAGGAAATATACAACAAATGAATTCATTCTTTGGAGCTTCTTCTGAAAGCCTATACTGGTTGTGTGTGTGCTCTCACAGAATCTGTAGAACAGTAGGAGGTGAATGTGACCTTCCTGTAAATGTCTGGAGTTTTAATGAGCCATGTGATTTAAAAAAGGATAAGAGATGACATTAACACATGCTTCTTTCTTGAGCTTTGAGTGTTTTCCCCTTTTTCAGAGCCGTTAGTTCCCTAGCATGTGGGTCCTCTAAAGTCACAAGTTGTGTCCCAAATGACGCACTATACACTTTGCACTTATGCACTTTGTACTTATGCACTATATACTTATCTGTGTAGTGTTGAATTATATAAGGTTATTTTGTCTTTCATCATCTCTGACAGCCCCTCATCCTCCATTATGTAATTAAAGCTGTGACAGTTGAGTGCATGGGTATAGTTCACCCAAAAAGTAAAATTCTGTTATCATTTACTTACCCTCATGTTGATCAAAACCTATGAGTTTCTTTCTTCTGTTGAGCACAAAATAAGCTATTTTGAAGAATGTGTGTAACCATTTGCCGCCAAGACTACCATAGTATCGTTTTCCATTCTATGGAAGTCAATGACTACCGCCGAACTGTTTGGTTACCAGCATTTTTCAAAATATCTTCTTTTGTGTTAAAAGATGACAGAACTGAACAGAATTGAGGGTGAACTATCCCTTTAAAGCTGTTTTACTTTGCATGGAGCAGGTCACAGCAGGGCCCGACCAGTTGAGATCACATGACCAGCTGAATGCCACTCGCTACCATTCAGTGTACCGTTAATGGCTTTGTAAGGCAAGCATCAAACCAATTATATTTGAACCGTATTTTCTAAGCACTAAGTAGCAGCAGCTGGTGATTGTACAGGTTGAAGCCACACACTTGCAGAATCAAGTTATTTTTAGGGCTTCATTTAAGCAGAAATCAAAAGCTGAGCTCTTTAAAATTCCACATTTTATTGCATAATCTATATTTTGCTGACACTCAGCATTTGATGATGGATGTTAGAGCCGCACAGTGTGAATCCTCAAAGGAACTGTGTTAACGAGCTAGAAAAGTTGCTTTGAAGCCTCATTATTTCGTTAGGGGAACAGATAAGATACAAGATTGATTTACTGTAACGTAAAAATCCTCAAATCCTCATTCTTCATTTAGTGAATATAGGCAGAATTTTCATTAATATCAAATCTGTTATACATAGCAAAAAAGACATGGAGCATATTACATTGTAAAATTAGATTTGTAATCTGGATGCTAAAACAGTCTTATACTAGCACAATACAAAAATGTGGACGACACAAGAAAAAATCTGACTTCCGTCATCTTCCAACCCTGTTCCTCTCTCTTATATCTATAATTTTCAGTTTTCTCTATACCTCTGTCAATAAAAAAGGATAAATGAAATTATTTCAGCATTAAACAAAGGATATTATGACATTATGCTATTTTTGTTCTTACAGATTGGCCTTTTAATTTATCAAGAGGAAACTGATTATTTTTAATGTTCATGTAGGATTAGGAATAAAACTTTCTTGTGCGTCATAGATAAACCCAATATCAGCTTCTGCAAATATGCTTTGTGCTTTATTGCCATCTGCTGGTAAAGACAAGTGTATCCGGGTGTTATTTTTAAATATCTAATGTTACATTAAGTGCAGAAAGTTATATACAGAAAGTTTAAAAAATCATTAAACATTACAGATGTAAAGCTATAGCTTATGTACCTAATCAAAACATACACATTCAATAGGAAACAATCTTCCTATAAATTCCACACTTTACACTGTGTATGAAGAATCTTTTATTTAAAAACCATAAACCACCCAAAGCAACTTGGCATGTCATTTACTTCTGAGCAGAGTAAAAAACCATACTTGAGTAGAAGTACAGATACCTTACAGTGAAAATTACTCCACTACACGTTACAAGTCACCAATTCCAAAACAACTTGAGTAAAAGCCTTAAAGTATCTAATATTTAACAGTACTAAGTTATTTACTTATACTAAATATAGGCCAAAGATGCACTAGCCAAAGAGACATGCCAGTCAAAAACTGTACCGTTGTGGAGAAGCTGGGGGAAAAGGCAGAGGCAAGGATCTATGTGCTGGTATTTCATGGAAAAACTAGAACCAACAATAAGCCAACAACCAAAGGGAACAAAGAACAGCATGACTGACAAACAGAAAACCATTACATTCAACAGCTCACAAGGAACTAAAGAAAAACTAGGGCTATATATACACACAGGGGGCTAACAAGCTTAACGAGATAAGACACACCTGTGGAGACTAATCAAGGGCAACCAATGAACAAACGGACTACAAACACCACGGGAGACATGAAGTGACATAAAAGTCCAGGGCAAGGCACAGAGAGCATGAAACAAAAACAAGAAAGAGATTTGATTTGTGAGGAGAGCAATCATGTTTATTTTCTAAAACCAAAATAAAACTGACTACCTCACATTACAAACAACACAAAAAACAACAACAATATCTTTCAAAAAGGTCTCTTCATTATAATGGATAAATAAAATAATGTTGCAGTCATGTCCTCGTCTCATATATAAAGCACCTGTCTTATTGACAAGTTTGGGTGAGTAAGGGCAAAACGCACAAGATGCAGTACTTTCAGTGACCTGTAATAGGCAGTATCACGTCTTTTGTAGCAGAAATAAACTGCTGCAGAAAAAGCTAGGTCCATGCAATTGTAATGTGTAACTGCAACACTCATTTCAAATGTAGTTGAGTAAAGAGTACAGACACTCATTCAAAAATGTGGTGAAGTAAAGAGTAAAAGTTGCTCATATCTTTGATACTCAGTACAACTACAAAGTATCCGAAAAGATACTCAAGTACAGTAACTAATTACATTTACTCCAATACTGTACACCTCTGCTTCACTTGAAACAAAGCAGAGCAGCTTTATCATAATGACATGCACATTAAAACAAGCTTATCAGGGGGAAAAAAGGAGCAAACAAAGCAATAACCAACCTGACATGCTTTTCTAATTGAACAAATGTTTATTATGATTGAGACGTAAATTATTAAATAAACATTAGCATTGTAAAACAAGTGACATGTAATGCAACACAATCTTTTCATTCATTCACAAAACAAACAAAAAACAAAAATTCATTAGACCCATAATGATCTTTGAATGCAAAACAACTCACTTCCTCATTTACAAGCAGTGCATGTAAACAATGATTAATGCTTAGCAAAGCTCGTTCAGATCTATTATATCATATAACAACATGGAATTGGATTGATATGATCTCTGATCTCATGTACAGAAGTGAACTACTTTGACATCACTGACAGCAGGGCTGTTTAATGTAATTGACCAACCAAAGAAAAAACTAAAATGTTTCAACAATATTTGTAGGGGATCAAAATGGTATGTATTGTTAGAATACTGTGATTTTACTTGGAGTCTAATACACTGTATAACATCTGTTTAACTGTGAAAATTCATCTCTGTCCATTTAAACCAATGTCTCCTGTCAACATTAAACTAATTCTAACAGAGCATCCAGATATGTTGTACTCTCTAGCTCATTAAACCTGAGGTCTCCCAACAATAACAAAATCAACCAAAACCTCCTCATTCAACAGATAACAGCAAGGTTTGATATGGTTCCTTACTGATTTATTTTTGTGTCGAGCAGAGCAAAGCAGTATTGAACAATACAACATAACATTTGGCTAAGGGCCCCTCATGTTTTTAACGGCAGATGGGCTCAGCTTCTTTGTCCTCTGGGAACAGTTAGAGGAACCAGTGGTTAAGAAATTGATTATTATCACACTGGCACAGGCACATAAATTGGTCCAACACAGAGGAAACTGAGGCACAGGAGGTTTGACAAATTGATGAACATTAAAGGTTGATCAAGCATCAAATATAACCTATCCAGCAGAATCATACTCTTCTCCCTTTACTCTTGGCAACATTCAATCAATCACATATGGAGAAAAAGAAAAGGTACACTACCGTTTAAAATTTAAAAAAAATCGCAAGAGCTCTTATGTTCACCAAGGCTGCATTTTTGATGCATATTTGATCAAAAATGCAGAAAAACACATATATTATTACAATATGAAAATAAATGTTTTTTAATATATATTTCAAGGTAATGTTATTGATAGAAGGGCCAAGCTTTTTTTTTTTTTAGCAACCATTATTCCAGTTATCAGTGTCACATCATCTTTCAGAGATCCTTCTTATATGCAGATTTGGTGCTCAAGAAACATTTTTTATTATTATCAATAATGGTTGTACTGCTTAATAGTTGTGATGAAACCATGCTACTTTTTCATTAAACAAATGATAATATATATATGGGAGTGTTTCTACTTTACAGAGCTGTCACCGGGACATGTGATTTCTCAGGACCTATTTTATTGATATCTGTCAGCTAGTGAGGGCACTCTCTGTCTTGACTATTATAAAAATGTATAATAATGGCTTAGAGCACCTGTACTGTAAATGTGCAACAAAATCAAAAACATCACAAGGCAATTTTAAACAGCAAAAGCCCATGAGCAAATACTGAAAGTGCAAAAAGTCTTGCTAGTGCAATGAGCCCTTCAATCGTGTCAGTACTTATTGTGCTTAACTTTAAAGGCCATATTGACGACGTATCAAACACTCAATGACACTTAAGTTTTCTTAAACAAGTTCTATTATAGCTACATATTCATTCAAACGTGTCAATAAATATGCCTTTTGTAAGAACAATATCCCTTCATAATTGTTGTAACTACTGAAAACAATGTTCAGACAGCTCTGCAAAACAATCATCCACATAATTATATGAATGTTTGGAAGCTGCAGACAATTTGGATGTAGGTGTGCGACTGACTGTGGTGCATGGCTTAGGTTTGGATGGATCTTTCTAGCTCTGCCAACTGTGCAGTCTCACTGGTCTAACATTTTATCCCACAGAGATTTTTCTGATTGGCTGTGATTTTTGTTGTTTCAGGCAGTGCTTCAAATTAGACGTGTTGTACTGATTGCTCCTCCTTGGTCTGGCAGCAGTGATCCCTTGACTCACCTAATATGCTTCCCTGAGACAGGAAGATATAGTCTGACTTCATGCCAGTTCTTTTGATAAAGTCTGTGGTCCTCTGATTAGTGCATATCTCTAGTCTGTCCTCCCTGGCAGTTTATGTTGCCAAACGCTGATGATTTAGACTGGAGAGGTAGTCACAATATTACACAGTGAAGCTTGTGAGAACTCATGGCTCTGTCTCCACGCCACTTTGTCTTTTTCTTCTTTTTCAGACTCCGCTCTGGAACTTGCTGTCTAAAAAGGCAAAGAATGAATGAAAGAGAAATGTGTCAATTTAAATGATAATACTCCCAGATTCAAACTTTTAAGTACCCCTGAAATGTCCAAAAACGTCTGGGTAGGCAGAAGTAGATGATAACAGTTCCCATTCAGTCAGTCACGTTCAACGTTACGTCAGTGACTGACGAATTGGGACCTCGCCCGAGAGCCTAATCACCTTTGAGTGTTAACTAAACAAGCCAATGATAGTTGGCGTGCGTGCTTCGCCACGCGCACCCCACCCCGATCGCAGTTAAAAGGAGACGCGTGCAACAGCACATCCTCTATTCGCTTCGGAGCCGATCCTTCTCGAGGCCCGAATCCCGGAAGTGTTTCGGAAGCAGCTGGCGTAATGGTGTGACTGCGTATCGAGCGGGGGTTAGCCAAAATAACGCAGAAATAAGAATCCTGCATGTCTCAACGGAAAAAAAGAAGTCACGGGCTGTGCAGCTCTCAGTATCAAGATCACGGCGTCCTCAACGCATGACGACCAGGTGCCGCTATCGGACCCTGGGGCGCAGGGGAAAAGGACATCAGCGCTCTCAGGCTACCGAGCTGTGTAATTCAGTTCGCATGGGGTTCTGTCTAAAGAGACGGGCAAAAAAAAAAATGGCGGGAAATCGGCGCAGCCCGACTCCGCCCCTGCCAAGCCCGTGAAGCGTCAAAGCAGGCGCCGTCCCTGAGACGGGCGACCCGGAGTTCTTGGATTCTGCTCTTCAGGAGATGGTGACTGCACCGCTCCTTCCCCCGGTGGAGGGCTGGGTGGAGAAACCTTTGTTCCTGGGTTTTTTTCTGTTCCGGCGCTGGCTACCCAGCTAGTGGTGCCCAAAACCTCAACAGAAGTGCGGGTTCCTTTTTCTCCGGGTTCCATGAGGGCGAGGATGGCAGTGCGCGAGACCCGGTCTCCACACAGCCGGCCCCCTCTCCTTTCGCTAGTGGGCAGCAGGGTTCAGTTCAAGGACGTTACGCCTCCTCACGAGCCCCCTGCCCAGCCGGGGAGCCAGGTATGTGGCGCGCCGCGCACTCAGACCCCAACCTTGGGACGCACGGCCTCCCGGGTTGGGTTTCTGTGTTCCTCTTCGCTGCCCCACTGCGGGTACGTCGGTGGTCTCCCTAGTCCCGCTAGTTCGGTCGCTGGGGGCCTGGTTAGCGCTCCCCAGGCCGTCTCGCTGGCTCCTGAGAACCATCAGACTCGGCTACGCGATTCAATTCGCCCGGCGCCCTCCCAAGTTCAGGGGCATTCGGTTCACCTCTGTGCCGGACAAGGATGCTCCTGTCTTGCGTGCAGAGATCGCGGTCCTGCTAGCGAAGGACGCGATACAGCCGGTCCCTCCAGCCGAGATGAGGTCGGGCTTCTACAGCCCATACTTCATCGTACCCAAGAAAGGCGGTGGGTTACGACTGATCCTGGACCTGCGCGTACTGAACCGGGCCCTTCACAAGCTCCCGTTCAGGATGTTGACGCAGAAACGCATCTTTCAATGCGTCCGTCCTTTCGATTGGTTTGCAGCGGTCGACCTCAAGGACGCGTACTTTCATGTCTCGATTCTCCCTCGACACAGACCGTTTCTCCGCTTTGCGTTCGAAGGGCGAGCATATCAGTACAAAAGGTCCTCCCCTTCGGGCTATCCCTGTCGCCTCGTGTCTTCACCAAGGTCGTGGAGGCAGCCCTCGTTCCATTGAGGGAAGCGGGCATTCGCGTTCTCAACTACCTCGACGACTGGCTCATACTGGCCCAGTCCCGAGCGCAGTTGTGCGAACACAGGGATATGGTGCTCAGTCACCTCAGCCGATTGGGGCTTCGGGTCAACTGGGAAAAGAGCAAACTCTCTCCGGTGCAGAGGATCTCTTTTCTCGGCATGGAGCTGGACTCGGTCAACCTCTCGGCACGTCTCTCAGTAGAGCGTGCGCAGTCGATGCTGAACTGCCTGGGGTCCTTCCAGTGCAAGACGGCGGTTCCACTGAGACAATTTCAGAGGCTCCTGGGGCATATGGCATCCGCAGCCGCTGTCACGCCGCTCGGGTTGCTTCATATGAGACCGCTTCAGCATTGGCTTCACGACCGGGTCCCGAGATGGGCATGGCGACACGGCACTTACCGGGTTTCTGTTACCCCGTTCTGCCGTCAGACCCTCAGCCCATGGACAGATCTTGCCTTTCTTCGGACAGGAGTATCCCTTGGGCAAGTATCCAGGCATGTTGTTGTGTCAACAGATGCCTCCGCCAGGGGCTGGGGTGCCATGTGCAGTGGGAATGCAGCTGCGGGGCTCTGGTCGGGGCCCCGACTACAGTGGCATATCAATTGCTTCGAGTTGCAAGCAGTATGGCTGGCTCCGCGCCGCTTCAAATCGCTGCTACACGACAAGCACTTACTGGTCCGTACGGACAGCACTGCGACCGTTGTGTACATCAACCACCAGGGCGTCTACGCTCCCGTCGCATTTCGCAACTCGCCCGCCCTCTCCTCCTCTGGAGTCAGAAGCATCTGAGGTCGCTTCGCGCCGTTCACATCCCAGGCGAGCTCAATCGTGCAGCCGACGAGCTCTCACGTCAGCCCGCCCTTCCGGGAGAATGGCGACTCCACCCCGAGACAGTCCAGCTTATTTGGAGACGCTTTGGGCGCTCAGGTAGACCTGTTTGCCTCCCACGGACACGTCCCATTGCCAGTTGTTTTACACCCTGGCCGAGGGAACCCTCGGCACGGACGCACTGGCACACAGCTGGCCCCGGGGTCTACGCAAGTATGCGTTTCCCCCATTGAGCCTTCTGGCACAGTTGCTGTGCATGGTCAGGGAGGACGAGGAGCAGGTCCTCTTGGTGGCGCCATACTGGCCCAGTCGGACTTGGTTCCCCGAACTGATGCTCCTCGCGACAGCCCCTCCTTGGCGAATTCCTCTGAGGAGGGATCTCCTTTCTCAGAGAGGGGGCACCCTCTGGCACCCGCGTCCAAACTTGTGGAATCTCCACTTATGGTCCCTGGAAAAACGGGACGCTGAGGTTCTAGGTGGGCTACCTCCAGCGGTAGTGAACACCATCGCTTCAGCTAGAGCCCGTCTACCAGACACGCTTACAGGCTGAAGTGGAACCTGTTCGTCGGTTGGTGCTCTTTCCGCCTGGAAGACCCCCGTAGATGCCCGCTCGCAGTCGTGCTTTCTTTCCTGCAGAATGGGTTGGAGCGAAGGCTGTCTCCCACCACCCTGAAAGTGTATGTTGCCGCCATGGCCGCACATCACGATGCAGTAGACGTTAAAGTCTCTAGTGAAGCACGACCTGATCATCAGGTTTCTCCGAGGGGCAAGGAGGCTGAATCCTCCGCACCCTCACCTGTTACCCTCTTGGGATCTCCCCTCGTTCCTCATGGCCCTGAAGGAGGAGCCCTTCGCGCCTCTGCAGTCAGTAGAGCTTAAGGTTCTGTCATTAAAGACAGCGCTCCTCACCACTTTGTCCTCGGTCAAGAGGGTAGGGGACCTGCAGGCATTCTCGGTTGACGATTCGTGCCTAGAATTCGGGACGTGTAACTCTCACGTTGTCCTGAGACCCGGCCCGGATATGTGCCCAAAGTTCCCGCCACGCCTTTCAGGGATCAGGTGGTGAACCTGCAAGCGCTGCCCCCTGAGGAGGCAGACTCAGCCCTGGCTTTGCTCTGTCCCGTCTGAGCCTTGAGATGCTACGTGGACCGGACACAAAGCTTTAGGACTTCAGACCAGCTCTTTGTCTGCTTTGGGGGTCAGCAGAAGGGGAAGGCTGTCTCCAAGCAAAGGCTTGCCCACTGGTTAGTGGGGGCTATAGTCTTAGCTTACCAGGCCCAATGGTTTCCTTGCCCCCTCGGAGTGAGAGCTCATTCTACGAGAGGAGTGGCATCTTTTTGGGCATTGGCGCGGGGCGCCTCGATATCTGTAGAGCTGCCGGCTGGGTGACGCTTAACACGTTTGCGAGATTCTATAATCTTTGTGTAGAGCCCGTGTCCTCTCGTGTAATCGCCTCAGGTAGGCAGTAACACCGGACCTGCTCGTGTCGATCACGCTTGCTGCGCCATTCCCCTCTACGGACCAGATACTTGTGCTTTTGTGCTCCTCAATCAGTTCCCTTTGGCGAACCCTGGTGGAGTTCCTCCCGGCACCCTCGGCGGTCAGGCGTGGCGGAGCGCCAGACGCCAGGCTCAGCACTTGTGTGTATGCCCAAGGTCAGCCCTTGTGCTGGGCTAGGTGCCCGTGTGTAGTGTTTCCCCCTTCGGGTGATCCCACATGTGTCTTCTTCCACGGTACGGCTCCCCTCACGGTAAGCCCGTGCCTTTCCCTGGCAGTCGTTCACTGCCATCTCTGCTGCGTAGTTATCTCACCCAGGTGGGTTGAGTCTACCGCAGAGACTTCCATATGTATTACTGCCCTGGGCCAGTCCATATGTGTTTTCCACATGATACCTCCTATGCGCAGAATGTGGCTTCCGTAGCGTTTCCAACTGGGTATGCTTTCCCAGTGTTATACAATGTACTACTGTATGGAACAGCAGTGGCGGACAACTCTGCCTAGCCGCTGTCCTATCTTCCGCCGCAGCTGGTGTTGGGGGACTTGCCGGCTTCCGCAGGGCACTTGAGGGGGTCAGCAATAGTGGCGTTTTTCCATACGGATCCCAATTCGTCAGTCACTGACGTAACGTTGAATGTGACTGACTGAAAGGGAACGTCTCGGTTACGTATGTAAACCTCGTTCCCTTAAGGAGGGAACGGAGACGTCACGTCGCCACATTTGCTGTACCACCGCTGTACGGCCGGAAGCGTAGTCTCGGCTCCTCAGTGAAAACTGATGTGCGTTTGCACGCGCTCTCCTTTTATACCCGCGCTGCGGGGCGGGGGGCGCGTGGCGAAGCACGCACGCCAACTGTCATTGGCTTGATTAGTTTACACTCGAAGGTGATTGGGTTCTCGGGCGAGATCCCAATTCGTCAGTAAAAAACCTGGGGACGTAAAAAAAAAAAAACCCCGTCTCCGTTCCCTCCTTCAGGGAACGATGGTTACACAAATAACCTAGACGTTTTATCTTTCTTGTATACCATCCTAGTTCATCATTATGAAAAGACAAACCCCATATGTGAGATTATGAGTTTTATTTACCTGATAACTCTGACTAATTCATGAAAGGCTCTGTCCACATTCATTGGAGGATCCTTGGCACTTGTTTCAATGTAAGTAATCTAAAGAAATAGTTAAGAAATAGAAATGATTGGTCGGCACCGATAGCCTTGTGGTCAGTGCATCGTCTTATAGTGCAACTGTGCACACAGTGACCCGAGTTCGAATCCTGCCTTGAGGTCCTTTGCTGATCTCGCTCCCCTCTCTCCACCCAATATTTTCCTGTCATCTCTCCACTGTCCTCTCAAAATAAAAAGCCCATAAATATAACTTAAAAAGAAATAGAAATGAGTAATTACGGCAAAGTCACTCATTTTTTCAGCCTTTAAAAAGAGCAGAAGTTCCTTAAACACTTCAAAATGTACATTTGACATTTTAAATAGGAGTTTTATGTAATAAAGTAAGATTTTTTTGTACTGTACATGTTCAAATATTTTGATGAATATAATGGATTATGTATACAAGATCAGAAAAATTACAAAAATATATACTACTGTTTGGAGTCAGTGAGATTTTTTTAGATTAGTACTTTTTTTTTTTTGGAAACAATGCATTAAATTGATCAAATGTCTGCAGAAAATTAGACTTCTTTCAAAAGCATAAAAAATGTACAGACCTCACATTTTTGAATGGTAGTGTATATTTATGTTTATTGTTATGTTTATGTATATTTGCATGTGGATGGATGCTCCAAAATTCGACAAACAAAAAGTGCCATAAAGGTAGTAGCAGTCATACTGGTTTGGAATGGCATAAGGGTGAGTATGACAGAATTTTCATTTTTGGTTGAACTAACCCTTTAACCGCTGTCAGTCAACACACACACAGATGTAAACACTCTTATTAATTGTGGGCTCACTAACAGTTCAATTCCACTGTTGTCAGTCCTACATAAAGTCGTGATATTGGTTGGACTTACGTTGTGTTTGGCTGCCATCTCACAGCCCTGTTCATTTGTCACTTTCCTCAGATGCACCAGGTCCACTTTGTTAGCCACCAAAACCATAGGGAAAGATTCCCTGGTGAAGACAAGATATGTTAAAAACAAAAAGATAAAGGAAGGAAAGAATATACTGAGCTGTGGACTTGAGTTTTGTATGTACACATGATTTCTAACCGGTCTTTGACTCGTAGGATGAGCTGGTGAAAGCGGTCGATGTGTTCAAAACTGGCCTTGTCCGTCACAGAGAACACAATGAGGAAACCATCTCCAGTCCTCATGTACTGCTCTCGCATGGCACTGAATTCCTCTTGACCTGCTGTGTCTAAAACTGCAAGGAGTGAAGGTAACAGGGACAAGATAATGACCAGGTCAAACTGTTGTCATGTTATACAATGAAAAATAAAGTTATTAAAATATTATCAGAAAAATATTTAAACTCTTTCTATTTACAAATAATATTCTCTAGATTGTCTATAGTTTCTACCCACCATCAGAGTATGTTTACATGAACCAACCAGTCTTTAGAAGGCAGAATTAATTTTAACTTCTTTCTTTTTATTATACTATTTTATAATACTATTATTTTCTTTTTTGATCCCCTATAGTGACTTCAAACCAAACCGCTACCAACAAGATTTTTGCTGGATTTTCCATTAGCCATGATTTTTGTTGAGCTGTAATAATGCTAAAAACTTGATATAGGCCTACTGATAGGCTGCAAATACACATAACAGTATGGGAGCACTAGAAGCATGAAAATTACTACACATAATGAGGTGTTGGCACATACCATCCAAAATAGCCCACTGGCCATCGATCTCTGTGTGTTTCAAGTAGGAGTCTTCTATAGTAGGATCGTAATCTGGCACAAAAATCTTTTGGAAAAACTGGATGGTAAGAGCACTCTTTCCCACGCCTCCATCTCCCACAACCACCAATTTATACGTTGGGAGGTTGTCGCTAGGGACCGCACTGGTTGCCATGATAACAGCTACACCTGAGGAGAGAGAGAGGAGAATGTTATCCCTGACCATTATTTAAGCTTAAGCATTAGGTAGATGACAGTTATGAGGACTTCTCGTGTTTTATATGAAATAAAGAAGCTGAAAGTACTGATGAAAGTTCAAATGAGGTTTTCTGTGGTTTGGGAATAGTTCTGCAGAGAGCTAATTTAGGATAAAGGGATGCATTGCAAAGGATATGGTCTAGACACAGACAATGTGGTTCTTTGTAATTGCTGTTATTTTCTGCACAACACAAGCCTTGAATCTTCCAAACCCAAGTCTGTTTTATTTTTGATTACAGTCTAAAATAAAATAAAACAATTTTTTTTTAATTAAACAAAGCTCCATGAAGTTTCTAGGAGAATGTAAGGACGAGAATAAGATGTCAAAATGTTGATGATATTCATATATTTATTTATTATAAAAGATCATTTTTTGCCTTGCAAATGTGTTTTTAAATACAAAGGTATCTTTGATTCTAGTACAGAAGAGGGGAGAAAAAAAATGTAAATATACAAAATGTACCATAAAGTACAAATGCACCATTTGCACTTACATTCCTTAAGCTACTTAAAAAAAAAAAAAAACAATACAGACACTGGCCGTGTAAAACTATTAAGCAAGATTCTTAAGCAAGTGCCCAAATGTTATTATGTACAGACCTATGGTGAAATGACCATTTGAACCTAAAAGTTGTATGAAAATAAGTAAAAACACGTTCTTACCTATAAAGACAATGCTAGGAGCAGAGCGAAGAGTTTGAAGATGTCAGCTAGGCTAACGAGGAAGTGTTTGCCCGGCCCGTGAGCAGGGCAATGTGTGCTATTCAAGAGGAAAAGTCTGTCAGTGGGTGACAGCCACCCCTTCCTGCGGCCCACAATGTAAGGAAGGAGTAAACTTCCTTCCTAATTCCACCAGGCCTGAATATTTGAGTGATCTCGCTTTCATAAGGGAACTATGAGAACCTCTCGACCAAACACACCCATGAGAAAGACCTCAAACTGACCTCTTATGATCACAGTTCATGTACTTTAGTTGCAGGCAATAGGCGGAGTTCATCCAAAAATGAAAATGGTAATTTATTCCCTCATGTTGTTCTGTATGACTTTAAGTGGAAAGTTTTTTTTCTCTCTCTCTCCAGTGTTTTAGCTAAATTTTCTTCATCAGCAAGTAAATTCAAAATAGCTAATAAAGTGCAAAGAACTTATCATGTGAATTCTAACTTTATTATTATAACAAAATAAATAACATTGAGAAATAATCAAAGGGTTGTACCAAGTTAAAATAAATTAATAACTGTACAGTTCTGATTTTATCTTTTCACATTCAGATAAACCTATAAAAGTCAGAATTAAGACAAAAACAAGACACTGACATAAAAAGCTAGACTTTTTGTCATAATTATTTAATGACTTAATGCCAATTTTTACCTTTTAATGTCATAATTTTGACTTTATGTCATTATGACTTACTATCTCATAATTATGACATTTTATTTTCTAATTATGATTTCAACTTAATTTATTTTTCTTCTTATGTGACAGAAATTGACCGCCTTTCATATTTCATATCTGCCTTATAAACCTTTCATATTTATGAATAATTTTAGATGATCTAATTGCCTTTTATGCTCACACAGAACAGTATTGTTTATAGTATTGTTTAAAGTCTTTTATTAAAAAAATGGGTTGGAGCCAGACTGGGACGCAATTTCAGGCCGGGAAATCTCACACTCATCCAGGCCACACAGAAAAAAAGGGGCCAAAATTTTACCTTTTGGGGTACAACAGCTTGTCACTGGAGCAGTACCCTTAAAATAACATCTTTGTACCCGTTTTACCCTAATAGGTACATATTAGTACCTTAGAGTAGTAATTCATACCCTTAAGGTACTAATATGCAGGCCTACACTCTTAAAAATAAAGGTGCTTCAAAAGGTTCTTCAAGCGATGCCATAGAAGAACCATTTTTGGTTCCACAAAGAACCATTCCGTCAAAATTCTTTAAGAACCATCTCTTTCGTACCTTTTTGTAATCTGAAGAACCTTTCTGTTTCACAAAGAACCTTTTGTGAAACAGAACGGTTCTTTAGATGTTGAAGGTTCTTTATGGAACCGTTTAGACAAAAAAAGGTTCTTCTATGGCACGTGAAGCACCTTTATTTTTAAGAGTATACCAATTAGCGGTAAAAAAGGAACAAAGATGTCCTTTTAAGGGTCCTGTTCCAGTGACAAGCTGTTGTACACCAAAAGGTGCGATTTTGGGCTATTTTTTTTTGTATATAGCCTATTATCCACAACAATTTCTGAAACTACAGGCAACCCTATTATTTGTATGGCCATCACATAAAAAAGTCTAAATCCTTAGTCTGGGGCCGTGGAAAATGCGTATATTATCTTAAAAGGACTTAAATACCCGTAAATTTAACAAACCTAGTTTTGATAAAATACACTACCATTCAAAATTTAGTGTTTGTAAGATTTTTTATGTTTTTGAAAGATGTCTCTTTTGCTCACCACAGCTGCATTTATTTGATCCAAAATACAGCAAAGCAGTAATATTGTGAAATATTTTTACTATTTTAAATAAGTGTTTTCTATTTGAATATATTTTACAATGTAATTTATTCCTGTGATCAAAAAGCTGAATTTTCAGCATCATCACTCCAGTCTTCAGTGTTACATGATCCTTCATAAATCATTCCAATATGCTGATTTGGTATTCAAAAAAGAAACTTTATTATTATTATTATCAATATGTAAAACCTGGAGTCATCCGGATTCTTTGTGCATAGAAAGCTCCAAAATCAGCAATTTATCTGAATAAAACGCTTTTGTGACCTTAATTACCACTATACCCAAACTTTGAGGGGGGGGGGTATAGAAATGAACACTTTTATTTAGCAGGGATGCTTTAAATTGATCAAAAGTGTTGATAAAGACATTTATAATGTTACAAAAGACTTCTATTTCTGATAAATGCTGTTCTTCTGAACTTTCTGTTCATCAAAGAACCTGACAAAAATTATGTTTTCAACATTGATAATAAAAAAATGTTTTTGAGCAGCAAATCAGCATATTAGAATGATTTCTGAAGGATCGTGTGACTGGAGTAATGATGCAAAAATTTTTTGCTTTGAAATCACTATAAATTAAATTTTAAAATATATTCAAATAGAAATCAGCTATTTCAAATATAAAGCTATTTCACAATGTTACTGTTTTTGCTGTATTTTGGATCAAATAAATGCAGGCTTGGTGAGCAGAAGAGACTTCTTCTAAAAACATTAAAAATCCTAATGATGAAAACCTTTTGACTGTGTATTAAAACATTTTCTAAAGTGCCTAAATGTCAAAATTAGTACAATATATTTGTTGAAAAATTATTATACTGAACACACTATTGAATTATTAGGTTGTGACTATTATTATTTTTGTGTTGCTGTCTGCTCAAGCTCCCTCGATCCTCCCTGTACAATAAATCCATGTGACTGTCTGTCTGACTGTCTGACTCTGCTCATTTCTTAATGAAACTTTACAATCGATTTTGATGTCCTCTAGCACAGTATTCTGAATGATGATAATAATAGGGTGCTACTCAGTGTTCGAACTATACCGTGGACTTTGGGGGAGCCCACTTGTTTGTTTGTTTTTATATATGGGGGGATTGGGGGTTCGTGCGCTTGCGCGTGCCTCAAAAAGGGGCTTACAATGAATTACAATGAAATACATAACAGCTACAAGTGTATGCACTACTTGCTTTATGCAAGCACTATATAAATCCCATAATTCCTCCGTTCAATTAGGCCTAAGTCATCGAGAGTCACGCAGACATAACAACCCAGACACAACACATAATTGCGAATAACATGCCTTACCTTAACACAGAATCGACCAGAGTCCAGCGTTTATATCTTTTCTACGAAACTTTGAGTTAACATGTACTAAACATGAGTGGAATTTGCACCGCAGCGCCCCCAACACCTTGATGCTCTTGACAAGAATAGCATGTATAGTTATCTTTATTTAAGTGAATTAGGTTTAAATCGCAGTCATGCATATGAATGAATTATATTTTTGCAATTTTACACATAATAATCCACGATGATCACATTACACAAAACTGAAATTTCACGTCAAAATAACACATTGTCAATATTTTTTGAGACGCCCCCCCCCCCATTTTTTTTTTAACAAATCACGTTTTCAGGGGAGCCCATGTCTTATTAAAGGAACCGAGCTCCCCCGTAGTTCGCACCCTGGTGCTACTGATACTGGCCTAACAGATACTAGCAGTTTATTACTCAACTAGGTTAATAAAGACACAACTATCTAGCGTATTTACAGATGAAACGGACCTGCACTTGAAGCCCTGAACAGGTCGGTGATGTAGCTACATCTCACTGCTTCTTCTGGCCGCTTCCTCTCCTTCATCGAGTCCCGCGCATCGACTCTCGCGCATCGGTTCTTTTCGGACGCGCTGGACACACGTGAGCTGATTCGTATAGCGCAGTGCTGACAGTCAAGACCGATTTATGATTTATTATCGAATGACAAAATCGGAAATGATCACTTTGGTACATTGATAAGGCATAAATATAAAATACTAATAACAACAATAATAATAATAATATAAAAAATTCTCCCGGCGGTGCTCCCGATATGGCCAGCCGACCATTTACCTTCTCCAATGTTATTATAAATTGTAGCCTATAATTTATTTTCTAAAGGTATCATTATATGACTTCCACCCAGCGCTAAAGCGTTATAAATACTCTATTACTCAGAAGTTCTCTGCGCTCTTCTCGCCGTCGGCGATGACGTCACCTCTACCGCGGCGTGCTGACGTCGGCGTGCTGACGTCTCCGTTAGATCTGTCACTCAGTGCGGAGTTCTCTTAATTTAATAAACGCTTATGGTGAGTGTAAACAACGCCGACCTGAATCTGAGGGCTATAAACTGACATTCGTGAACGGTTTGTGTCTGAAATGACATACATGAGTGTGATTCTGAGTAGCTACTGATCAATGACAATGATCGTGAAAAACCATTATCAGACTCTGGCAGGAAACTTACCAGTCATGGGTTGGTTGAGTTACCAAGTGTGCAAAAACCCCGACTCCTCGACATCCCTGTATATCAGAATAATCAACAGGCTCTTAGCAAAACAGCTGCCCTTCAGCGTAAATGAGAAATTAAGGCATTTCCTCCGCCCTTATGAAATTACAATGTAACAATCTTCACATCGCAACTGCTGATGCTATAAACAGAATGGTTTCGACGGGGTGGATGCGTTTCTTTTGCCAACTTTTTTGCTTTCATTTTTTTTATTTAACTAGCAGCATTGCACATCTGAAACAAACAACCGTGAATATATTCCCAGAACTTCTCCTAAAACACCGTCTTCTTGAAAACCCGTCCATTGTCACAGAAACGGAAGACTCTTCCCCACAAGCGCCAATGGACTGTTCCTCTGTATGAAGCCTCATCCTCACTTTTAAAGCGGCAGCTAAGTGTATTACTCTACGGTGTTTAGAAGGTGAAGTGTGAGGTGAAAAGACAACATTATATTTGAAAGGACAATAAAAATAACTTTATATTTGGTCTATTTAGCTTAAGAGGACGACGTTTGACAGATGTAATTGTAACTTTTTAATACTGTTAAATAGAAAGGCGTAGGGGTTGGCATTTATCACATTGCAAAAGATGCGGTTGAACAACAGAAAAAATGAGGGGGGAAATGAATTGTTATGGGTCTTTCGGTGCCCAACCGGTGCTCTGACTTAAGTAGGCCTATGAAATTAATCTGTGAGTGCCTGTTTTGAAAGTGTACTTCGTAGAAAAAGATCAAGTTCACTGCATAGGGAAATAAAGGCTTTCGGCTTCTGTTTTGTACGAGACAAAAAGTTTTATTCCTCTAGGAGGCGCTCGGTGGATCTTTTTGGCTTATGCAAAAAATATACCCATTCACACGCGACATACAATAGCCAATAAAAGACGGCGATATCCACTAATTTATGAGTACAAAACGTAGAGTATGTGATTTGTGATTTTTTTCCCCCCACACATTCACAACTCCATTCCCATTTTAGTTGTACGAATTATACACTTTAATTTCTATTCTAATCCTTATTCTATTTCTACGGAGTCCGCAAATCGTCTGTGTTGTCGTAAAACTGTCGTAAAGAGTTCTTGCGGTAGATGTTTCCATAACAGTCAACGTGCTGTCCTTGTGAGAATGAGCACAAAGTAGCAAGTGAGAGAATACTTACGGTTTTATATTTTTAAATGGATATTTTACACAAAGATTTCGGAGAAATTTTAGTTCGGAAAAGAAGGGCTTGAGAGACATAAACTAAAGTGATGAAAATGCACAGCATATTTTTTTTTAAAAGCAAAATGCATTTATGAACTAATTTTCATATAGTTTTTGGAAAATAAATATTTATACATGCATGGTAGGTTATTGATGAGATATAACATTTGATGTGAAATGCAAAGATGATTATTTAAGATGAATAATATCATTTTGTCATTTATGTTGACAGTTTACTCAAGTGATCAAAAGCAAGAGAAGAGATGGGTTCGCCTTTTCTGAGACTCTCTGTGTTTATTCAGAAGTATCGGACACCACTGCTCCTTGTCGGCTGTGGAGGGGTATTTTCTGCCAACATTTTCTATCATGTTTTCCCAGATTATACATACAGAAAAGTGTACCAGGCCTGGCACAAAGGAGAACCAGCCAGCCTGTCGGAGAAGCTTGAGAACATCTTTCAAGAGGTGCTCAAAGATTCTGCTGTCAGCTTCCCTAAAAACTTCAGTGCTTTTGCCGCCTTCGGCTTACACCCGGTAGGGGCAGGTGTTTCATGGCTTCCCTCTGGAGTGCAGATCGGCATCCCAGCCAACTTCAACACCACCACCGATGATCCATCGGGCATCAGCAACCGCACTATTCTCATCAATGGCAAAGAGCTGCAGTGGGACAGTGATTCAGGCACTGCTCTCAAAAACTCCCTGGTGTTCTCTGCGGAGGCACAGAAGTTTGCTATAGCCCGAGAAGTGACCCGACTGGGTGCTGGGGGTCCCGTGTTGCATGCTGCAGTGGCTCCAGCATGTCTGGCAGGGGCTTGTATATATAGCGTAGCCCTCAAGCAGATCTTTGGGCTCCAGGCTGGGTCCATCTTCTTCAGGGCTGGCCTTAATGTGTTTGCTGTGGGTTTAGGGGTCGTGTCTTATATCCTGGCTTCTGATGCTCTGAGCCAGTGGTTGGACTACAGCTCGGACCACCGTGCAGCATGTCTGTCAAGCGATTATGCAAAGGGTGGCTTGGAGTTCTATGACAAAATCTTGACACGGAACAAGACCTTGCGCTCTCTAATGGGCACAAAAGGGGAAGAGATGTACGCCCCCAGTGGAAACTTGTTTCCTGGACATCTGCTGCAACTCAGACACGCCCCTTACACATCTAGACGGGATCAGATTTTAAATCTTTTGAAAAATGAGAACGTATGAACTGTCTGATTATATTTAAAAGCATAGCCTATATGTGCTTAGTTTGTACCGTGTGAACATCATATTGCGATACTGCATTTGTATATGGACAGTGCTTTTGAAATGGTACAACACAGCATTAGATAAGTTGTCTTCCCTTTCTCACAAATAAACAATTTAACTTAAGTCCTTCATGTTCTAGTCTACATCTGTCAAAGTGTCGTGCTGCTGATTAGGTTACATTATAATCAGTAAGAGACATTAGGCTATGTATTATATATGCCAGGCATACATATTTATGTATGCCATCACAATCACATGAAAAACAAAATGACTTTAAAATGTGTTAGCATTTATCCACACAGGTTTTTTTAGTTGTTCAGTTGTTTACGGTCATATTTTACATGCCTACATAACAGTCATAGTGTAAGTGACCGTCAGCCAAAAGATGGATGCCAAAAAGTAGTTTGAGAGGCCTTGCAGGAGCACACGTTGGGTGTGCACATTTCCCAGTCCACTTACTACATACTAGATCACTCATTCTGTAATGACATTTCCAGTAGGTTTGGCTTTCTGCAGTGCAAGTCCTCTCATGTCTCTGTGAACACTTTTTTTTATTTCTCCAGCTAATAGCTAACTTCCAACTAAGTTTTTTTTACCCCATGCAGTTTAGTCTTTAAACATTTGTCATACTGTAAGATTAATATTCTGTTCACTATTACGTTTTAGATATAATACTTATTTCAAGAATTCCTAGCTACTAACATATTTGTTTTATTGCACAGTACAGGGCCTAAACATAACATAGCATTTTAAGATAGTCAACGACATACAGTAAATGCAAATTAATAATTAAAACTCAAATGCATAGTACATTTTAAGGATATACTTCTAAGTAATCGAAACTTTTTAGTGAAAAGCAAGTCATTAGGGAGCATCAGCACAATTATGCCACAAGATGTCACCATTGTCCATATAAATCTGGATGAACAACGGAAATGCCTTCATTGCTTTAACAGTTGGTAGGTTGTATCAGAGTAATCAGTTGTGGCCCACTTATATCAGATATCAAACCATGTTGATCCTAATAGCAGTAATGAATATCTATCTATCTTTCTATCTATCTATCTATCTATCTATCTATCTATCTATCTACTTCACATCCGTCTGCTTGTCTATCAATCTGTGTCTGTCTGTCTGTCAGTAAATGTCCCTGCTCCCCAGGTTGTGACTCCACCCCCGGCCGCTGGTGGCGCTGCGGAGAGATGTCGCGCCATGTTACAATGTAACACTCAGCACAGCTGCTGCTTCTGGAGGGATTGTACGTGCTTCACCGGGCGGGAAGAAGGAGACCGCAAGACCCGAGAAAGTACACGAGACTGGACAGGCAGAGCAGAGAACAAAAGTTTGTTGTTGTGCAGTCATGGAGGAAGATTCTGAAGAATCGATAATGGAGGACAGGTCAGGATTTACGGAGGTATACTCAAGAAAGAAAAACTCAAAACGTAAAAAATCTTCTAAGGACCAGGAAGATAGGGGGGATATGGTGGTAACTACGCAAGATACAATTAAAAACAACGACGAAGCAAAACAGGAAAATCCAAGAGATCAAATTGTACAAAATACTGAGGAGAATGGTTTTAAAGTTATGTTGACATTTGAAAAGAGATCAGGAAAGCATTTGCATCCAATAGGACTATCCAAAGCGATCGATAAAATCATTGGAACAGTTGTTTTGGCTAAATGTTTAGGACAAGGGAGAGTTCTGATAATAGTGAAAGATGTTGGACAAAAAAACAAACTACTAAAGATGAAAGAAATGAATGGGGAAAAGATCACATCCAAAGAGATTGGAGTAGATAAGGTTGAAAAGGGGGTAATATATGGAATTCCAACATATATAACCACTGATGAAATTCATGGAAATATAAAAGGAGGGAAAATTGTTAATCTGAGAAGACTGTATAAAAACAAGGAAGGACAATGACAGGAAAGTATGAGTATCTTGCTGACATTTGAATGGAAAATGCCTGAAAAGGTACAAATGGGATATATTAGTTATCCAGTAAGAGTGTATGTCCCAATGCCATTAAGATGTTTTGAATGTCATCGAATTGGACATGTGGCTGCAGTGTGTAGGGGGAAAGTAAGATGTGTAAAATGTTGAGGAGAACACGAATATGACAAATGTACAGAGGTGAATGGACTAAAATGCTGTAACTGCGGTGGTCCTCATAGTGCAGCATATGGGGGATGTGAGGTACAAATTAAAGCAAGAGAAGTTCAAAAATATAAGGCGGAGAATAAAGTCACTTATGCTGAAGCAGTGAAGGTATGTGGAAGTAAGGAGGACAGGAGGGAAGAGTTAAGGGACAAAATCACACAAGATTCAAGGAACATCGAAAAGGGGGAAACAAAGGAGCCTGAATGTAAACATCAGTGTGCTATAAAATAAAATGCACTAATAATGACAAAAGAGAACTTTCTAGCCTTTATTGTAAAGGTAATTAATGTAACTGCTATGCTGCCAAGTAGATCAGCCAAGATAAAAACAATTCTAGAAGCTGCAACAGAGTTTCTAGGGATCTCTGGGATTTCAGTAAACACGATTCATGAGATTCTTACTCGATCAGCAACAGTAGAAGCTTCCCAGGTTTCTGAGTAGCTTAATGGTGATAAGTGTACTACAATGGATCAGGAGCCTCGTATGCAAATGGTCAAGAATTCAAAAAATTTGTATTAGATTTAGAATATATGCCAAATGTTATTTGTGTACAAGAGTCATGGCTCAAGCCAAATTTGCAGTTTGTATTACCAGGATATAAGTCTATTCGGAAGGATAGAGTGGGGAAACAAGGGGGAGGGGTTGTAACATTTATAAAAGAAGGAACTATATATAGGGAATTAAATGAGGTTAAGGATATTGAATGTGTTGTGGTTGAAGTATATTTTAGAGAAGAATCAATTGTGGTATATAATTTTTATAACCCATGTAAGAAGATGGGTTGAAAAAGATTGGAAAAAGAAATATGGAATTATGGTGTGGTGATTTTAATGCTCATAATTGGTTATGGGGAAGTAAAAATATAGATCTCAATGGGGAAGTAATAGAACAATTTATGGATGATAGAGGATTAGTATGCTTAAACACAGGAGAAGGTACTAGGTTTAATATAACAGAGAATACGGTATCAAGTATAGATTTAACATTAATATCAAATGGAATGGCTGAAATATGTGAATGGAAAGTAAGTAGTGAGAATACAGTTGGAAGTGATCATTTTCCAATTGTATGTAAAATAAATGTAAATAGTAGTAATACAGGGTGTTTTTTGCAAAGAAAATGGATGTATGAGAAAGCAGATTGGAATGCATTTAGCAAGTATTGTGAAACATATAAGGATATAGTTGTAGAAGATTCAGTAGAAACATTTTGCAGCTTTATTACGAATTTAATAATGGAAGCTGCAACAAAATATATACCACAAAGAAATTCAGGACAGAAAAATAAAAATATTCCATGGTGGAAAGAAGAGTGCAGTAAAGCAATAAAAGAAAGAAATAAGGCTTTTAAACAACTTAGGAAAAATATGAATATAAGTAATTTGGTAGAATACAAGAAATCAAGAGCTAACACAAGAAGAATAATTAAGAATGCCAAGAGAGAAGGTTGGAGAGAATTTTGTTCTACCATTGGAAAAGATACGCCTATGGATAAAATATGGAACATGTTAAGAAATATGAGTGGGAAAGGGAAAAAGTCAACTCAAATACCAATTTTAATTGAAGAGGATACAGTGGCAGTAACAGATATAAATAAAGCAAACATATTGGGTAAGGTTTTAGAAAAAGCGCATAGAATAGAATTGGGAGAAGAAATATTTTAAACAAAAATCCAGATATAATGAAGATGAGAAATAGTAATAATAGTTGTATGGATTCAGAGTTTACTATCACAGAACTGAAAGCAGCACTACAAAAATGTGCCAATACTGCTCCTGGGTGTGACATGGTAAGTTATATAATGATAAAGCATCTGTCAGATAGTGTATTATTAATGATACTTAAGTTATATAATAAAATATGGGTAGAAGGAATACTTCCAAAGATATGGAAGCGAGCTGTAGTAATTCCTATTGTAAAACCAGGTAAAAATCCAACAAACCCAGGAAGTTATCGACCAATTGCTTTAACTTCAAACTTATGTAAATTAATGGAAAAGATTATAGTTCACAGATTATCTTATGAGTTAGAAAAGAAGGGTAAATTATGTAAATATCAGTGTGGGTTTAGAGGTAAAAGATCAACTATGGATTCATTAATAAAAGTCAGTAACGAAATAGAGAAGGCAATAAAAATGAAAGAAGTTATGGTAGTAGTATATTTTGATATAGAAAAAGCATACGACACAATATGGAGAGAAGGGTTGTTAATTAAAGCAGCAATGATAGGAATAGATGGTAAAATGTATAATTGGTTATCTCAGTTTTTATTTGAACGAACATTTTTAGTACAAGTAGGAGCGTGCCAGTCATCAGTTTTTAAGGCAGAAAATGGTATTCCACAAGGGAGTGTAATAAGTCCAATTCTTTTTAACATTATGATTAATGATATTTTTGACAATTTAGGATATGGTGTGGGATGTGCGTTATATGTTGATGATGGTGCTATTTGGAAGAGAGGGTGAAATGTACCCCAAGTGATTTCAAGTATGCAGACAGCTATTAAAAAGGTGGAAAAATTGAGTATAGAATGGAGTTTTAAAATGTCAACAAATAAATCATGTTATATGGTGGTCGGTAGGAAAAAAGAAGTTTCTAAAGATATTGAACTACTATTGTATGGAAAACCTTTAGAGCAAGTAAAGGTTTTTAAGTATCTAGGAATTTGGTTAGATGCGAGATATACCTGGAAAAAGCATGTTGAGGAAATAGATAAAAATGCAGGAGGATTTTAAATGTGATGAGGGCAATAGCTGGAAAAGAATGGGGTGCTGAAAAATAATCAATGTTAACAATATTTCAAGCTTTGATAAGATCTATAATAGATTACGTATGCATGATTTATTGTTCAGCATCAGAAACATTATTAAGGAGTCTAGATAGGATACAGTATAGAGCTCTTAGAATATGCTTAGGAGCAACTAAAACAACACCAATCAATGCGTTATTAGTAGAGGCAAATGAAATGCCATTGAGCTTGAGGAGAGTTCAATTGTCTTTGGTATATTGGTTGTCTTTAAAGAGTTATTCTGGAAAACATGTAGCTAAAGATATTTTAAATAATTGCTGGGATACTCAAATAACAAAGGGAGAGGATGTGGATGGAGTATAAATCAGTTAGCAGAGAAATATCAGATAACAGATATAGAGTGTATGGCGAGAGGTGCCAACACGGATCATTCCTGATGTTAAAACTGATCCAGAGATCTTGGAGAAGAAAAGAGAATGGGAGGAAATGAGTGGTATTAAATATAATGTAAATAAGTATATTCAGGAAATATTTTATGCAAGTATGCACATTTATACTGATGGATCTAAAGACCCAAAAACAGGGCTTACAGGAGTAGGAATATATATTCCAAATTTTAAAATATCCATAACTAAAAGATTAACATCTAAATTGACAATATATACTGTTGAAATGGTTGCTATCATAATATGACTAACATGGGTAGAGGAAGTAAGACCAGACAGAGTAGTGGTATGCTCTGACTCTGCTTCTGTTTTAACATCATTGATTACTCGGCAATCTTCTAGAGAAGATTTGATGTGTGAATTATTTACATTATTATGGCGTATACAAAGAAAAGGTGTGGTAGTTGGATTCTGCTGGGTGCCAGCACATGTGGGAATAACTGGTAATGAATCTGCTGATGAATTAGCAAAAAATGCTTTAAAAAGAGAAGTAATAGATTTTAATGTTCCTTTAAGTAAATGTGAAATTAAAACTATCATTAAGGAAAATATTATTAAAGAATGGCAGGACATATGGAATACAGATAATAAGGGAAGGCATTTATATAATATAAAAAAAGGTTAATACTAAAAGAAGTGTAAGTGGTAGAAATAGAAAAGAAGAGGTTATTATAACTAGGATGAGACTTGGACACTAGGGATTGAACGCTTCACTGTTCATAACTGGAGTACATGAGACTGGGCTGTGTGGGAATTGTGGGGAGAAAGAAACAGTGGAGCATGTAATATATAATTGTACAAGGTATGATGAAGAAAGAAAGGAATTAATATCATATTTAAACAAAAAAGGTAAGGTAAATAAGGATTTGGAATACTTATTAGGATATGAGTTTAACAGAGATCGAGAAGGATACAGGATATTAATAAAATACATATATACTGCTGGGTTAAGTGAAAGGATTTAAATATAGAATGCAGATGCTCTATTATATTCTGGATCTTTAGGAGACCACGGATTTAGTCTGGAGGAGCAGAACACGCAGCTCCAGGTGGAGCCTGGGGAGAAGGAATGGGATAGAATAATTTAAGTAGGAATATTTGTGTATATACACGTGTGTAAGAACAGGAAAAGCAAAAACAAAGAAGAAATTGATTATAAATAAACCATGACTGCATAACAGCAAAAGTAGGTGGCGATATGCACACAGGATGTACCCGGGCATTTACGCAAATAAAAAAAGAGCATCCAAAAAACGGAAGAAGTAGAAGAAGAAGCTGCTGCTTCTGCGGGTCCGAGGATTTAACAGCAACGTGACCGGAGACAGCCTGAGAAGTGACCGATCCCGATGAGCCGACTTCCAGAGTGGGAAATGCGTTTTTATTCTGCTGCGAGATCCCTTCCACCGCCCTAGTGGTCCCGTTGAGTGGATTGTAAAGTGTCCTCGCTGACTGGCTTCACAGGATCGAGTTTGTGTGGATTATAGGAACCGGAGGCCCCGTTGAGTTGAATGTGTGTGCTGGGCTGGAGTGGGTCAGTATGAGGCTGCCGCTGCTGCTCTGAGCGGGCTCTCTGCTCCCTGCCTTGGGTCTCTTACAAAATCATATTTACTTATAAAACTGGACACCCTTGGAGCAGTTTATGACGGTAAGAGTCGGCATGTCACTGCTGTTGCTGGGGGTTTTGTACAAAAATGCTGCCTGCTTTCCTGGATACACTATCAACACATTTCAAGTTGTTTTCTATAGTATATTGGTATGTTTTAGACAAGAAAATAACTACATACAAGGAATACTTCTTTCGCATTTTATTTGTAAATGTTGTACCAGAAGATTCAGATGTTGAAGCAGCTTTTTCTTTAGCTGAAGCAGTAGCAGATTGGATTTTGTTGGAGCTTGTGGTGTATTTCACTAGAGATTTACATGATTATTTATTCCATTTGAGAGGATTATCTTAATTTAGCTTTACCTTATTAATAGCCAAGCACTGATGATCCCGGTCATTGGTGAAAACTTTTGGTGATTTGTGAGTCAACGACGTGTTTGTGTGGTCAGTCTCTTTTTCTTTTTAAATGTATTTTGTTTATTTTTATCAGACTTATTTTATGTGTTGTATTGGCAGTGACGTAATGGTTTTTGACAGGGTTTATCATGGTGTTGACAAGACATGTGACTTAATCATTGCGACGTCGTATTGACAGCTGAAAACCAGTTGTTCAGAATTCCTCCTCTATGCTGGCATGGGTACATGGGTGGATGGATTTATATGTGTGTGTGTGTGTATGTATCTCTTTATAGAATAGAATTTTACATTTTACACACACACACAAGAGTTTGGGGTCTCTAATATTTTCAATATGAATTAGTTTTTACTCTTATTCTCACCAAGGCTGCATTTATTTGATCAAAAATACAGTAAATGTTGAGTAGTATTATTGTAACATTCATATATGAAATATACTTTAAAATAAGTCTATAAGATTATATAATATTCTTTAATTTCTTTAATGTGATTTACTTCTCTGATAACAGCTACATTTTCGTTAACCATTTAGTCCTCCAGTCTTCAGGCATATGATCCTTCAGAAATCATTGTAATATGCTGATTTGGTGCTCAAGAGACATTTCTTATCATCACCAATGTTAAAACCAGGTGTGCTGCTTAATAATTTTGTACAAACCATAGTAATTGTTTTTTTTCCCAGGATTCTTTGAAAGTTCAAAAGAACAGAATTTATTTGAAATTTAATTATTTTGTAACATTGTAAACATTTACTGTCGCTTTTGATCAATTTAATACATCCTTGCTGAATAAAAAAAAAAACATCACACTGACCCCATGTTAAAAGGATAGTAGACATATGTGTGAATGGTAAAGATCTGCTGGATGAACTCTTTTTAAATCTATTATTTTTCAGAGGTCTCTGTCATTGTTTGATTTTCAGCAATTCAGGATCTTGGAGATCTGAGTTAGCAGTCCAGTCCCTGTGGGCTGAGTTGATTTTATGCAGGAGCAGTTTGGATGATTTCAGGGTGTCAGCTGTTAGGGGCGCAAGGGCAGCAGCAAGGGCCCTGTCCGGCATTTCTGGGCACCTGAGCCGAGGCCATGTAGAGCTGAATTGGGGGGCTTTGAAGAGGGGGTAACAAGGAGGCAGGTGTTCCGACAGTTGGAACTGGCAGCACCTGCCCATCTCAGTATGGAAAACCACATTGCCTGACCGAGCACATTGCAGTGTTATTTTTGACCTCCTGAGTACAACTCATGGCCAAGTTAATAACCTAATTATGGATCTTTCATGGGATCTTATTACCATGTACTCTGACCACGTCTCGCCAGTTCTCATTGATAACAAATGATGGTCGCTTAATCGCTGTAAAACCTCTTTATACAAGCTGTAGAACTGAAGAAAAAGTGTTTTTGCTTTTACAATTTGGTATTTTGAACAATTTGATTTTATTGTAAATCTAAAACTTACATCCAGTGTGTGTGGATGGACCATTCATAAGTTGAAAAGATGTTTTATGATGCTGTTGAAAGAAGTCTCTTATACTCACCAGTCACCAAGCTATGTTTATTTTACTAAAAAATGGTAAAACAGTTATATTGTGAAGTATTATTACAATTTAAAATAAATAATCTATTCCTGTGTTCCAATTCCAATCTTCAGTGTCACATGATCTTTTAGAAATCAATCGAATTTGCTGATTTGATGCTCAAGAAACATTTCTTATCAATGTTGAAAATAGTGCTTAATACTTTTGTAAAAATCATGGTTTATTTTTTTTCATGATTTTTTGATAAATAGCATTTATTTGTAAAAGTTAAAGTCTTTACTGTGGCTTTTGATCCATTTAATGCATCCTTGCTGAATAGAAGTATTAGTTTCTTTAACAACAACAAAAACAAAAAAATCATACTGACCACAAACTTTGAAACGTTAGTGTACTTTCCAAGATGACACAAGGCCAATCAGCTGTGCTGTGAGATAACAGGCTTCTTTTAACTACCAACTGAGAATTTCAGTGTCTGACCCTCTTCATAACATTTGAAGCGTTGTTGTTTCCGATTTAGCTAATAATCTCCTTGCTGAAATGATTATCTGGTTTGGTATACTAAGTTACTTTACAAATCTTAAGAGAGATTATTGAGAGCTTTGAACATACCAGTGTTTAGAGCACCTCCATGTACACTAGTGGAGCCGATCCTCCTTATACGGAAAGTACGCAAGTTGCGTAGGGCCCCCGAAACACCAGGGGTCCCCTTCCTCTCAAAGATGATTTAATTTTAGTTTTGTTTTTTAATTTGGCCAGTGGTTATGAAAACATGAATGATGATTTATTTTAATGTGGTGCACTGTCACCCTTTCTACGTAAAAATCAGTCAAATCATGTAATGTGAATGTCATAGTGTCTTACTCGAGACAAAAAAAAAAAGAGTTGAAAGCATACTGAGCCGCAGCGTTTCTCAAGCGCTTTCCGTGAGAGCGATTTGAGAGGGAGTGAACACGTACAAAGGCGTTTCATTCATTAATAACTCGTCCCCCTAACCCCCCCCCCCGCTGACACAGTTTTGCGTAGGGCCCCCAGAAGTCGAGGTCGGCTCTGGGTAAAAGTGATTGAAGCTCGTATTTTAATATAACGGGCATTTGTTATGCAGACACCCATATGTTTAACTGCAAGTCAGGATTGTGATTATTCATCTAGGACCTGCACCTTAAGACCATTCACATATATTTAACCATATTCAGAAGCCATCTCAGATCGGGTCTTACAAAGGGGTCATAGGATGCTACATGCTTTTACAAGTTGTTTGAACTGAAATGTGTGTTGCCAGTGTGTGTACACAACCACCCTATAATGATAAAGATCCACCGAGTGTTTTTTTTAATCTCGTTAAATCATTTCCCCTTTCTCAAATCGAGCCGATCTCAGATGGCTGTCTGTGTGACGTAACAAACACGATTGTTTGATTGACACTAGCGTTTTACCTTAGGCCTCTCACTGAGTGAGGTGTCATCAGTCCACCATTGTTTCACTGCCGGAGCAGATGTAGACAAGAATGGCTCCTAAGCGATTGATGTGTTCTGTTGTTGGATGTAATAATGAACATAGCAGTCGTCATTTACTCACGACATCTGAGCCGCTGAAGACGCAGTGGATTACATTTGTTTCTGAAGGGAATGTGCCCCTGATCTACCCAAATGCGTCTATCTTCACACGAATCATTCGTGATCCAGCTTCACCTCCAGAAGAAGTGAGTGTAAGGTTTTTTTTAATGAATCTTTGCAAATCGTCATTCCTAATAACGTGCTAGCTAGCAAGTTTCACAATGAATGCGGCTAAAGTTTACCGTCTCTCTGAGAGTGGCTCAGAAGAGAGAGGCGGGGTGAGCAGAGCTCATTTGCATTTATAGCGACATGCCTAACGCTTGCTGTAGACGCAGCTGTTTTTGACAGGGTAAAACAGACTTTTCATTAAGACTCTAAAGAATCATATCAACTTGTGGAAAATGGGCATCTGATGACCCCTTTAAGAGATGAGCATGCAGGAAAAAGGGGCTCGTTTTGACAGGTTTCCTCTGCTTGTTCTTTTTAATAACAACTTTCTGTCTGAGAAGGTAAGAGATGGATGACTGGCCTCGGTATCATGCATGGAGGCTGTTCTGTCAGCATTGTTGCGGTGTCTGCTCATGTGGCACTGCAAAACGGATCACCAGCCATACATCCCATGCGTTTCAGCAGATATGACGGAAGCAAACCACAGCTGTGTGTACAGTCCATCTGTCGCAGACTCAAAGGTGTTTTACAAGCGTACATTTAATTATCAGTGTTGTGTTGTTTTTGTGAGAGAGGATTTTTTTTGGTTCCAATTTCCATTTCAGATTTCCTAATATTCTTTCAAATCTACATGTTAGATTTTTTTCTTAATTATAAAGCTCAGTGTCGCTTCCTTCTGTTGTCACCAAACACGCGCTCGGCCCTGAGGAAATGAGAGTGTCACATTTTTGTGGTAAGCGCTCCAAGATTATGGGAATAGCTATCTGCGCGTCCTGTTTTACTTGCGCGTTATATCACACTCCGTGACAGGGAATAAAAAAAAAAAAAAAATAAAAAAATCTTTTATTTTGACACTCACTCTACCATTTAAAGATTTAAGGTAGGTATGTTTTTTATTCAGTCAAGGTGTCATTAAATTAAACAAAAGTGACAGTGAAGGCATTTATAATGTTACAAAAAATTATATTTTAACCTATCAAAGAATTTTGATAAAATATGTAGCACAATTTTCACAAAAATATATTAAGCAGTACAATGTTTTTACATTGATAATAGGGCTAGGTAATTATAATTTTTTACTGGGGGTTCTTCATAATTAATTTAAGTTGCAATAAACCTTTAGCTTTATCTAGAATATAATTATGTAATTTAAAGTTAAGCTTAGTATTAGAACTTTAATATCCTAAAAAACGTTGCATGTAATTTAAGTGTTTGTATACAAATAAGCTAATTATAACCTTAAATATGAATATAGTACCAACTGACTTTCATGTATATTTTACAGCATTAGTTGAAAGATTTTATTTTGTACTGTACCTGATTGTAATAGTATTTTACAGTATTACTCTTTTACTGTATTTTTGGTCATATAAATGTAGCCTTGGTGAGCAAAAGAGAATTATTTTAAAAATCTTAGCAACCCTAAACTTGTGAAAGGTAGTGTAATTCAGGTGTACAATAAAGCCCAAAACTGTATTATGAAAGATAAAACTGATAAAGGATAAAAGACAAAACTGAATTATAGAAATATTAGTGTGGTTATAATTTCCCTTCTGCACCAGAAGATTTGATTGAGAGGGGTTTATGTTAAAACCTGTGGAGATTCCCTACTGCATTTCAGTGGCTTCTCGTCTGTCTGCAAGTAAACTCAGACAGACAAAAATAGATGACCTCCTTTTTTTCATCTATTTTTAATGTATGGCTCGTGACACATCTCAAAGAGACAATGAGACGTTTTAAGCATTAATGAGTAAAGTTCTCGTGTTTTGACGGAAAGAGGAAGAGTCATTTGAAAAAGTCCACCGCACATGAGTGTGTCTGTTATGTGTAGATCTGTAGCCCTTTGATTGTACAGCCTGTTCCCTGTGTTTGGACAAGTTGTGCATTAAAGATTTTCACAAGACATCTACAGCTTTGGAAGTGTGCACATGACTATTATTATGTAATATTTGATGTTTTTTTGGCTGCATTTATCATTGTTATCGGTATGGCTTTCTTTTGCTCATAATCATGTCATGCAACACATAAAGATAATTAAAACGATTTTTAATTATTATATAGATAGATTGATTATTGGGCCCACTGTATTTGGAATGACTGAGTGGAAGGGTAATATGTTAAAAGTTAATTAAGTGTTAAAGATAATGTGTACCAAAAAGTGCACTGAAACATCAGTCAGTAAGGTTTTTAGAGCTTTACGAATGGAAACCTTTTTTACGGTGCTGGGTTAAAATATGCTAAAAACTAAATAGTGATATGTTTAAATCAATAATAAACCCATTATAGTGGCCTGATAGACCATTGTACCACGATACTGTACTTTTTTCATAAGGGTGAATTTAACCAACAACCATCACCAGACTAGAAATTGTGGTGATGTGGTTATACATCTGCAATAGCAGAGTTTTTCATTGTTGTCTCAACATTTTCAAAGCAGTTCTTGTTGTACCATATAAACTAAAAGTCTTTAATACCTAAAGTGCTTTCCCTTAAAATTCCCTACTGTCCAAGCTGTTTTTCGTTTCCCCCATCCAAATTCAAACTGTTTTTGAAGCAAAGCGGTTGGAAAAATCACTCTTTTCCTTTTTTTTTACTTCCTCCAGTCATTGCATTTGTGGTTGCTGTGCCAAATGTAGCCAGAGGCTGCAAAAAATGTCAAGCTTTTTCAGAGATTGGCTGGATCGTGCTGGTAAGATCTGGTTACACGCTCCTGTGGACCTAGTTTGAAAGTGTGTATACTCGCCTGAGTCAGGAGGTACGCCCACTTCCCCTCCCTGGTCCCCGCATGCCAGAGAACACACTCGCAGCACATTGCGCTGTTTATGTGGGCTGCCATTGGTCGCTTGCTGTAGAGGAAAGGTCTGTGTTTGTTCTCCCAAAATGGGATTTAAACAAACTGCAAGCTAACACGCGAGGCAAACTTACCAAATGCTTTATTCTTCATTAGTATATGCAGACTATTCCAAGCTTGCAGTATTTTCCTACTCTGTCTTTTTGCAGTTCTGTATTATGTGTCTGCGGTATTATGCTGCATTGTTGCAAATGTCTTTTGGAGAGAGTATTTGCTTTTGTTTTGCAATGTTCAGCAGTGTTACTGTAACCTTAAACCTCTCTAACTTTAGACCGAGGGAGTCCTTTTGCTAGCAGTAATTCTGAATGATGTCTGTGCATAATTGTGGTCGTCCTCCTGCTGTTTCAGTTCTGGTCAGAGGTTGACTTGTTGACTGATCTAGATGTGCTGGTCCCATTTTAACACTTTCTAATATAAAAGTAACAATTTCTGGATCCACATACTCAAGGCACTGTATAATTCAGCCACTTTACAAGGGCCTTTAGATGTTTGAAGGGCCTCTAGATGGGTTCATATTGTGAGAAAGCTAATTTTTCCAACGAAACAAGGGAGTATAATGTATTTTGTAGAAATGTAATGTAACTTTCATGGAAACCCACGGAGCCAGGAAACTTTAACAAATGACTGCCCACATTTACACCAGAATTACTAATCAAAAGAAGATAAAGTGCTAAAGAGGTTACTGTTTGTTGAATATTAATGCAGCAAGTTGCTTGGCAACTATAATCAGCCTATATTTAAGCTAATGAACTATATTGGCAGAAGAAGTGTTTATTTGTATACAGTATTTGCAAAAGGTAGCATAATGTTTTATGCTGGTTTGTTTTAAAATAAAATAAAATAATTCTAAAAGTTGTTTTAAAAACTGCAATTAATTTACTTTGACCTGCTTAATTTATAGACATTTTGAAACTTTGAAGAGCTTTCATTATTTGGTGTTTTTTTTTGTTGTTGTGACATTTCATTATTTGAAATAGTAACATTTTATTATTTGGTAAGCTTTCATTATTTGGTGTTTTTTGGTAACTTTACAGTAAGGTCCTGTTAGTTTAGTTAGTTTACATTAGTGCAATGCGAAATACAGTACAGTGTTAACATTAATAAAAATACTACTGTTCATTTTTAGTTCACATTAGCTTGGGTCCAATAAATAATATGGTAGCACATTGCAGTAAAGGTCCCGTTAGTTAATCCATTAACTAACAATTATTGATCTTTGTTAATGTTAGTTAACAAAATTTCAACTGTTCATTGATCAGTTGTAGGTCTATTAAATACCATTAACAGATGCAGCTTTTGATTTTAGTAATGTATTAGTACATTTCAAACGTAACATTAACTAAGATTTATAAATTATTTATCATTGTGTCAGTTCATGTTAACTAATTAAGTTATTAATAATGTCAAAAAATAACCTTATTGTAAAATGTTACCAATAAAATTAACAAATGCAACATTTAATTTTTATAATGTATTAGAACATTTTGAAATTAAGATTAATAAATGCTATATTTCATTGTTAGTTTATGCTAACTAATGTTAAAAGTTTAAGCTGGGCATATACATTTATCACTATTCTTTTGCTGCCTTCTAAACACTTATTTCCTTCAGGTTTTTCTAGTTATGTATTTTACACCTGTTGTCGTATTTATGTTAACACTGTCTTCTAAAACAATCACTCAAAACTGTACGTTAAAGTGATTTTGCCATAGCCTCTGATGACTTCTTGCTCTATTTAACATGGTTTTTGCAATGACATTATTATGATGAACTAATCCAGTTTGTGCCTCTTTGATGAGTCACAATTTCATCTGTAGAGATGCTGCAGGCTAATGGTCAGAGTAACATGTCAGTCTCCTGAGTCATCTGTAGCTTAAGCAAGATGAATGGAAGGAGCTGTGATGAGGGGATTTCCAACATGCAATAGATCCCTGCAAAGGGCTCAAGGCTCAAGTTGACCGTGTAGTGCACACAGCGTCTATCGATCTAGGCGTCCATCGTCTCGGGATGTAAAATGAATACAGAACATTTCACTTGAGCTAGCGGCCTTCTCAGCTGTAGTCTCCATTACTAAAGAGCTGGAGCCTCTTCTACTGTCTCCAGCCCAGGGGAGGCATTCTTCTCTCTAATGAAGTGAGGTAGATTTGTTTACAGGATATTGATTGCAGTGGTATTCGTCCTTTTATTCAAGTAGCTTTGTGTTCCTGGTGAGTGGTTGTATCTCGGCGGAGAGGCCGGATGCACGAGCGGGAACATGCAGGGTCCATGTGTCCAGAAACTCACAGCGTGATTAGAGCAGACAAGCTCTTAGCAGTTAAACCTGCTAAACTACGATGGAAACACATTTACCGAATAAATTCCACCATTCACATAGAAAAAGTCATGTGACTTTGCGCTATGAGATGGGATAAATTGACTAAACAGTGGAGCGATCTCGTTCACAGCATCTGAAATTTTGTTTTGGTCATTCTGAAATGCCTGAGGAAAGTCTGTCATCAAAGTATTTCTGTATAATTACTAACTTACATGACTGCATTCCCAAACAGCAGGCATCCACCTCTAAAAGCAATGACCACATTTATTGTGTTACGTCTGGTCTCTCTGAAGCGCAAGTAATTTATTACAGATGAAAATTATTATATTCAGTGGCTTCTCCTAGCTTTCTTAGAGATATTTTGTGCCAGTTTATCAGGAAGTGTCAATTTTGTTCTCTTTGACTCGTTCGATAGAAACACTGCTTTATTCGCAAATGTTTTATGCAATATTCCATTTTTGCACACAGTTTACATTCGCATCTTTGGATGGAAACATAGTCTAGTAGGGATGCATGATATATCGGCCACCATATTGGTATCAGCCGATAAATGCTCATTTTTTCTGTTATCGGTATCGGCCCGATAAGAAAATTTGGCCGATATCTTAAAGCCGATAAATAATGCATTATTTCCTTCAGAGACACTTCAGATGCGCGCTGTTCGTTTGCAGCCTTTTGTGCAATTGTACGTTGTAATATTGTGTTTATTTGATGTATATCTGATTTATCTCTTATAGAATGCGTTTGGTTAAGTTAAAGAGCGCTTCAGTTTACAGGTGATACACTCAAACAGCAGTGCACAACATTAATAAATATGATTGGGAATGTCGTGTATATAACATTCTAATTAGAACATTATTATAATAAAACGTTGTGAATTCTTTGGTTTAGTTGCCGTGTTTCAGCGCGTTGTTATGGGAAGAGCGCATCCACAACAGGATCACACATTCTGACTATAGCACGCAATAACTGCATCATTTTGTACATATATAAGTTGTAATATTATGTTTATGTTGTATTAATATTAATCTCAGGATGCATTTCCTTGAGTTAAATAATCTGCCAGCAAAACGCTTCAGTTTACCGTGTTCATTCAGCTCTTCAGCTTCAGCATGCGCAGCTCAACGGCTGCTATTTAAAACAGTGGTATTAATTTGTTACTTTTTCAAAATCATTGATACATTATTAATAATAACAACCACTTGTATTTTTCTATTATTATTTTCATCAGCAATATGGTTTAGTAATTAAAATCATTTAATTATTGTCCGTGCAGAGGCTATTCGTTTTATTGATCTATGGTGCATTAATTTTGATTCTTTACACGTGTAATGATGTCCAATGACTTGTTTGCATTATTTATGCAATATTTTATTTATTTGTAAGACTTTTTTATGACTAAGTTTGGTAATGGGAGAGTAAAATTATTTTTAAAACGTACACCGTTCAAACTAGGCTGCTTATGTTGAAGTGTTTGGGATGTGGTTTTTAATGATGAGACCTTTTTTGTAATCAGGCTCTCAAAAAGTATATAAAAATTTGGATATAGATTTATCGGCCAACATATCGGTTATCGGCTTTCAAAAATAAAGAATTATCGGTTATCGGTATCGGCCAAAATTTTCATATCGGTGCATCCCTAATAGCTAGTGTAGCCTTTTGCCACATCTTGCTATTTTATACCTGAAAACGCACACAAAAACGTTCTGGTGTGAGCTGCTAATAGATGTGAATGTGACAGTAGTTTCACTTGGTTTTGATAATTTGCATTTTCTGTGTTTCATACCCACAATTATCATCTCCAATAAAATTGGTTTTTAAATGAGAAATGTTATTTTTTTGTGTTAAAATACTTGTTCTTTCTCAGTTTAATGTGCAGAGACTACTATAAATAAACCATTCGTAGGTTGATTTCCAGAAGATTTGTAAGTAATGTGGATGTATGGCACTTTTATAACATGTGAACATTCTTGCTCAGTATGTTTGATATTAGAGAATTATTTAAAGTTTATAATAGTTATTATAACATGATATGAATATATCTTAATTAGTGCTGTCAAACGATTAATCGCGATTAATCACATCCAAAATAAAAGTTTTTGTTTACATAATGTGTGTATACTGTTTATTATGCATATATAAAGACACAAACATACAGCATATATTTAGAAAATATCTACATGTCTTTACTAGGGGTCGACCGATATGTGTTTTTCAGGGCCGATACCGATTATTACAGATCAATTAGACCAATAACCTATATTTTGAACTGATATATACAGTATGTCTTGTGTAAAAATGAAAATGAATGTCAAAATTAATACAATATAATAATTGGTGTTAAAATGTTAATATTTAAATAGTATTTTTGCGGCTTAATATTTACAGGTACTAGTCCATATCGTGACTCCATTTAAGTGTACTGACCTACTTTTGATTAATTCATCCAAACTTTGACAAATTCCGTGACATTCCGCATCATACAATTTACGTTGAATGATGTTTATACCATTGTTTGATGCAACTACATGCCCTATTTTTATATGAAAATAAACAAGCTGAAAACATTCTAAATGAAAATTAGTGCGTTTCTATAGTATTAAGCCTCAAATGTCAAATATACATCGGATTGGTTTCTTCTTTAAATTATAAAAAAAAGTAAAAATATGAATGGCATTATAATGTTATACTAAAACAATGGAAAAACCCTTAAGATAACATGTAGAAAGAAAAAAACATATCTTAAGCGTGCAGAATAACATAAGTGGACTTTGAACGATTAATTGCCGCTTTGAATGATTACGTAATTGTGGCATCCATAATTGTAATTGCGATCAGAAATTCGATTAATTGTGCAGCCCTACTCAATAGGATGCTTGCATGTCAGAAACTTGCACTGGTGCAACCAAATGAGGTTTACAGCATATAAAGGTTTTCACATTGATATGCTGTAATTTGTGAGTGAAATGCTTGTTCCGTGAGCTGTGAGTTATGTAGAATGTAGTGGAAGCCTATTCAAGCACGCTCATGTGGTTAGGTGACGTCCCCCGAGGGAATGGACATAGAAAGGTTAGCTTGCGTAGGAGGATGAGCTACACTGAGGACACCTGCGCTTTGTAGATGCTTGCTGACCTTTGCGCTCAGTTTGTGTGCTTTGAATGCATTAAAGCTGATTTTTTTTAAATAGACTGTAGTAAACCATTAAAGATGCCATTTGCCTCTTTGTTTACACCATTTTGAGTCCCTCAGCCACTGGTTCAGCATTATGACACAACAAGAACATTGAACATAGCATCTGTCCTGCATTTGTAAACTGTGTCTATCTTTCGTAGTTTGCCCTTTTGTATTTTATACTCTCCTGTTTCTTTATTATTGACTTCCAGCAGTGCACAACTAATTCGTTAAAATACCAGTGAACCCAGAGATTCTTAAATCATTAATAAACGTGTGAACAACAGAATTTAATATTACTTCATGTCTGCAAAGGGCAGTGTCTTTCTGTATGTGTTTTAAATGCAAAGGCAGCAGGCAGGTGAGGTACCTTCTCATCAGAAAGGTGACAGGCATTCAGGCATCATGCAAGGTGCACTCATACTTGATGGTCTGTTATGCTGAAACGTAAGCCTCCTCACACAGTTCTAGACTGTCTAATATTTTCACACAATGATGACAGGTCATCTGTTGTTAGTTCATAAGCATTCATTTTACATGATCTGTCTTGCTTGTATAACATTGTGAAAGTAAAATGCTCTTCGAAACTAGGCAATGAGTTTTTATTTGATTTATTTTTATTTTATTTTACTATGCTTATACCACACATATGCGTTAGTATAGTGTTTCCTATTTTTTTGTCCACAAAATACCTTGAAGCTTGAATGCCCAGAAATCCCTGTGAGGTACCTTAAAGGTCAGAGATATTTCACTTTGACCTTTGCATGACTGTAGATCTATGAATGAACATGAGAGGAGTTCAGGAGTCTCTGATGGTTGTGACCTGTGCACATGTCAGAATGCTGCTTTTAAAAAGTGCTTCCACATGGCTGATTTTACACACAAACTGCTCGAATGCTCTGTTCATCTGAATAAAGCACAACAGATCTTCTAAGATAAGACAACATGAGAAATGTGGAAAAACATATAGATTGATAATTGAATCTTTTAAAGGTTAATTTGGGGAAAATGTCAGTGGTGTAATTATTATGTAAAGGCCAATTCAGGCCTTTTGGATCAACAATTGAGACTATGTTCCCCTTTTCTCAAAAATTTGAGAGTTAGGCTATTTTTTCACTTATCAAGTGTATTTCTGTGTGCAAGCAGCTCTTCTCTAAGTCCATTCTTCATGTGCCCCGTTTGCTGAAGAAAAGCTGTGTAAGACGGTAGACCCCTAAGGAAATAGATATATTTAGGCACAAAGTAGGCTGTACATAAAAATATCAGTTTGTCATGTGTGCACATAAGTTAGCGTCTGAATCAGACTTGAAACGCTGTGATCTAGTTCAACCAGTACTATCAAAATGGGCTCTGCAGCAATTAAATATTTCTAATAATAATTATGCACGTTTTAAACAAGTTACTGACCTGACCTGACCTGTTATATTATTCTGGAATCACAGAAGCTTAAGTAGATATTTTTGTGTTACAGACTCTGGTTGGACCGTAATGACCGCACGCTTCCGGTTGCCTGCAGGCAGATCCTACAATGTCCGGGCGACGGAGCTGGCACGCGACAGGCAGCGTACCGAGGTGGTCTGCAACGTTTTTCTTTTGGACAACACTGTCCAGCCTTTTAAAGTCAATGTAAGTACTCCTTTAAAAGTAATGCGAATAATTCAATTTGTGTTGCTAATCTGTTTCTAAAGTGTTCTGACCTGTATGTTTTTATAGCATGTTGCTATATGGTTGATGGTGTGTTCTGAGTAGTTGATAGATTACATCTGAATGCGTACTAATCGGGTGTTCTGGGTGGAGCCTATGCACGTCCAAGTCTCTGTGATATTTTGTTCTTTTGTTATGGCTTGGGTCCCTCTTTCAGTGTTAGTCGGTTGTGTCCCTCAGATGAGTCTGATTATTTGTAAAAGTTATAGCTTATCCCTGCTCTGATCAACAAGCTTTGAGGTAATTTGAGGTATGATTCATGTCTGTAATATGGTGCAAGACCAGTTACGATGTTTAGTAAATGTGGGGTTTTGTTAAAATCCCTAAATATATGTATGAGCAATAATAATAGTGATGCTTGCTTTAGCAAACACTACTCTACCTTCTGTCATTAGCAAACACCAGTAATAATTCTAATATCACTTATACTTGCCAGTCAAATGTTTGGTGTCAGTATTTTGTTGAGAAATTAATATTCAGCAAGGATACATTAAATTGATCAAAATTGACAGAAAAAACATTTCTACAAAACAAATGCTGTTTTTATTTTAATAAATGTTTTATTGTTTGAATTATTATTCATCAAAGAATCTTAAGTCAAGTCAAGTCAAGTCACCTTTATTTATATAGCGCTTTTAACAATACAGATTGTGACAAAGCAACTGAACAGCATTAATTAGGAAAATAGTGTCAATAATGCAAAATGACAATAGTAAACACTCATTTTTCAGTTAAAGACAGTTCATCATTGAATTCAGTGATTTCAACATCCAGCTCAGTTTAAATAATATCTTTGCAATCATGTCATCGATATCGCTGGAAATGAAGTGTCCCCCACTAAGCAAGCCAGAGGCGACAGCGGCAAGGAACCCAAACTCCATCGGTGACAGAAATAGAGAAAAAAACCTTTGGAGAAACCAGGCTCAGTCGGGGGCCAGTTCGCTGACAGCCGAAACCAGCGTACGGAAAAATCAATTAAAGATGTAATCAGACAGACGATGAACACTATAACAGCAATTATTATATGATGCAATCAAATTTATAGCAAAATGTGGTAGTTCTGTATTTTGTTTCAGGGTTGGCATCATCTTAGGTCCTCTGAGGGGTTGCATCATCTTTTCTCAGGTGTTCTGGATCCAGACTGAACTTGTGTAAGATCTAGGTACATCCCGTGGCAAACACAGAGAAACAATTACAAACATAATTAGCGTAGCTGCTGTTCCAACCAAGCAAAAATTATTTGTTTAACCCAAACTAACGAATAATAATGTGCATTTGATTAGATATAACTGCAGTAAAAGATTATGACTGCAGTAAAAGATTATGAGATACATTATTTGAATGCTCGGCCAAAGAGATGTGTCTTTATCTAGATTTAAACAGAGAGAGTGTGTCTGAACCCCGAACGGTTAGGAAGGGCTCTTCCGATCTTGGGAGCCAAATGCGAAAAAGCTCTACCTCCTTAGTGGACTTTGATATCCTAGGTACTACCAAAAGTCCAGAATTGTGACCTTAGGGAGCGTGATGGATTGTAGGTGGTAGAAGACTAGTTAGGTAAGCAGGTGCTAACCCATTAAGGGCCTTATAGGAAGTAATAATATTTTGTAACTGATAAGGAACTTAACAGGTAGCCAGTGCAGATACTGTAAAGTGGGGTAATAGGATCCTATTTTTATTGACCTGGTAAGGACTCTAGCCGCTGCATGTTGGACTACCTGTAGCTTGCGTATTGAAGATGCATGACAACCACCTAACAGTGCATTACAATAGTCCAATGAATGCATGAACTAGCTTTTCTGCATCAGAAACAGGTATCATGTTTCGTAACTTGGCAATGTTTCTAAGATGGAAGAATGCCGTTTTTGTAACATGGGAAATATGATTTTCAAAAGACAAGTTGCTATCTAATATAACACCCAGATTTTTGACTGTAGAGGAAGAAACAGTACATCCTTCTAGTTGCAAATTGTAATCCAAGATATTCTGTGTAATGTCTTTTGGTCCAATAAGTAATATCTCGGTCTTATCCGAATTTAATAGGAGAAAATTATTGATCATCCAACGTTTAACATTTTTTAACAAACTCTGTTAGCTTAGATAATTTAGAAATTTCATCTGGTCTTGTTGAGATATAGTTGAGTATCATCGGCATAACAGTGGAAACTAATCCCGTATTTCCTAATAATATTACCAAGTGGCAACATGTATATCGAAAGTAGCAGAGGACCTAGGACAGATCCTTGTGGCACTCCATATTTTACTGGTGATAATTGAGATGACTCCCCATTTAAATGAACAATGTGGTTGCGATCGGACAGGTAGGATCTAAACCGTCTTAAAGCCTGACCTTGAATACCTGTATATTTTTGTAATCGATCTATGAGTATGTCATGTTCTATAGTATCGAATGCAGCACTAAGATCAAGTTAAACTAGCAATGAGATGCAGCCTTGGTTTGACGCTAGAAGCAAGTCATTTGTAATTTTAACTTTAATTTTAAGTGCAGTTTCTGTGCTATGGTGGGCCTGAAACCTGACTGAAATTCTTCATAGAGAATTTTTTTGCAGGAAGGAGCACAATTGAGCAGACACAACTTTTTCTAAAATTTTAGACATAAAAGGAAGATTTGAAATGGGTCAGTTCACTAGGCCAGTTCACTAGGATCTAGTTGTGGATTCTTAATAAGAGGCTTAATAACCGCCAGCTTGAATGTTTTTGGGACGTGACCTAAGACAACGACGAGTTAATAATATTGAGAAGCGGTTCTTCTGCTACAGGTAACAACTCTTTCAGTAATTTAGTGGGTACAGGATCTAATAGGCATGTTGTTGGTTTAGATGCAGTGATAAGTTTATTTAGCTCTTCCTGTCCTATAGCTGTAAAGCACTGCAGTTTATCTTTTGGTGCGATGAATGAAGCTAAAGTATTATACGCTGTAGAATCTACATTTGTTATTGTATTTCTGATTTTATCTATTTTATCAGTGAAGAAATTCATAAGTCATTATATTATTAAACTGTGTGGGAATATTTAGATCGGGTGGCATCTGGTTATTATCTGGTTATCTAGCCACTGTGCTAAATAAAAACATAGGATTGTTTTGGTTATTTTCTATGAGTTTGTGGATATGCTCGGCCCTGGCAGTTTTAGAGCCTGTCTATAGCTGGACATACTGTTTTTCCACGCAATTCTAAAAACTTCCAAGTTAGTTTTTCTCCATTTGCGCTCAAGACTACGAGTTTCTTTCTTGAGAGAATGGTATTACTGTTGTACCATGGCGCAGTACGTTTTTCTCTAACCTTTTTCAATTTGATGGGGGCAACAGCTTCTAATGTATTAGAGAAGATAGTGCCCATGTTGCTAGTCATTTCGTCTAGTTCATGTGTACTTATTGGTACACAGAGCAGTTGAGATAAATCAGGCAGGTTATTTGTGAATCTTTGGTGGCTGGAACAATAGTTCTGCCCGGACGATAACGCGGAGCCATATAGTTAATATTAGTAATACGCAGCATGCACGATACAAGGAAATGGTCAGTAACATCATCGCTTTGAGGTACGATATCTATATCAGTAAGATCAATTCCATGCGATATAATTAAATCTAGCGTATGATTAAAACGATGAGTGGGCCCGTGACGTTTTGCTCGATTCCAAAAGAGTTTATTAGGTCAGTAAACGCAATCCTAATGCTTCATTTGTATTATCAACGTGAATATTAAAATCTCCGACAATTAGCGCTTTATCAACAGTAACCAATAGGTCTGAGAGGAAATCTGCAAATTCTTTTAGGAAATCTGTATACGGCCCTGGTGGTCTATACACAGTAGACAGAGCAAGAGATAAGTTTGATTTCTTTTGCATATCTGACAGTGTAAAATTAAGCACAAGTATTTCGAATGAGTTAAACCTGTAACCTGTCTTCTGAGTAACATTGAGAATAACACTATATATTGCTGCAACACCGCCACCACGGCCAGTCTGACGGTGCTCATGCTTATAACAGTAGCTTGGTGGAGTAGACTCATTTAGACCAATATAATCATTAGGTTTTAGCCAGGTTTCAGTCAAGCAGAGTACATCAAAACAATTATCTGTGATCATTTCATTTACAATAACTGCTTTGGGTGAGAGTGATCTAATGTTTAGGAGCCCAAACTTTAAAAATGGTTTTTGTTCATTTATTTTAAATTTTTCTGGTTTAATCACGATCAGATTTTTTCTAGATCCTGCATTAAATTTATATTTTGACCTCACTATTCGGGAACAGACACAGTCTTTATAGATTATACAGCACAAGTACTTCTATCATTTAAACGGGTATAACAAAAGTCATCAGGGCAGATATTTGAAATTTGACTTACTAGTCATATGGAGCGAAGCGTCCTGGAGATGTTGTCCGACATAAGCTCCGCCCCCACTCTGCTGGGATGCAGACCATCAGCGCGAAACAGCCTAGGACGCTCCCAGAAAAGATTCCAGTTATTAACAAAGAGCAGTTTCTGTTCTTTACACCATGACAATAACCATTCATTTAAAGCAAAAAGCCTACTGAACCTTTCGTGTCCTCGTCGATACGTGGGAAGCGGTCCTGACACGATGATCGTCGTCGCGGGCGATGTGCGCCGCACCGTCTCGATCAGGCTCCTGAAGTCCCTCTTCAGTGTCCTCTTAACAAATGTATTATGGATTCCACAAAAATATTAAGCAGCGCAACAATAAGAAGAAATGTTCCTTCAACACCAACCTGCATATTAGAACATAAAATAATGCGTAATAATATTTTCCAGTATTACTGCTTTTTTCTGTATTTTTGATCAAATAAATGCAGTCTTGGTGAGCATAAAAATCTTACAGACCCCAAACTTTTGAACAGTTTAAATAACTAGAATTGCCAAATTCATTGTTGATTGTATATGAATTAGGCTACTGATCTGGCAAGCCTTATATATTGATTGTTAACCCTCAAAGATGTTTAATAACTTTTAAACCGCTAATCAGAATACTTTAAAAGTCTCATAAAAAGGAGATTCACTGCTTTTCAGAGGTATCACATTTGTCTCATTTGGACATTCAGAGGCTCCATAGTGAACGTGATTACGTCATCACATTTAGATCAGCATTGATTCATCAAAAGAAACCAATGCATTTTGTTCCCCTGAGCCAAACAGGAACGATTGTTGAAGTTTAGTCCTACCCCCGTGCCCAGATTGGTTCAAACTGTTATCTATTCAACCAGTAAACATAGGTTTTTGTCTTTTGAACCACCAATTAGCATGTTTCTTTGGAAATTGGAATAAACCTAAAGTGAAAGTAAAGTGTGTCATGCGTGTATGAAAACAAGCACTAGGCCTGTCGCGATAATTAAATAACCATCTAATCGCGATTATTGTGCTTTTTATACAGCACAAGGAGGAGTCATACACCAAAAGAAACAAGAGCACCAGGTTGCTTTTCATGCACTGTATAGCCTATATCATCTGAAGCCATTCCATATCTTAATGTGAGGGACAGAATGTATTTACGTTGTTAAATTTAAGTTTACAGAAATCATTTCTTCTGCTGCAGCTGTCAGTCATTCTCCGCTCAGCATTCAAACAGCATGTCAAGTTCAGTTATGACAGTCAGCACGGTAAAACTCTCTCTCCAATATTCCCATTATAATACCTGATGTGTAGATAAAGGTCTGGGGATTCGCATAAAATGACATCTTGCTGGAGTTCATTGCTCTCTCGTTCTCTTCTCTTTGTTGTACCATGTGGAGTGCAGCGGCTGTGATATGTAGCTTCAAGCACATCCATTCTGACCCTAGAGTGATATAAGCGCTGCGACTCCAGTTGCTATCAAGCAATCATTATGCACCCTTTAGGGATGGTTTGGGGGGGGGGCATAGCGCTGCGACTCAGGTTGCTTCAAGAAAATCAATTCTGCACCCAGAGTGCATAAGCGCTGCGATCCCATGTTGGCTTCAAGAACATCGTCTGCACCCAGATGTGCTTAAGCGATGCGACTTATGTTGCTTTAAGCACATCATTCTGCACCCTAGATGTGCATAAGCGCTGCAGGCTCCATGTTGCTTCAAGCACATCATTCTGCACACCAGATGTGCCTAAGCGGCGGCGATCCATGTTGGCTTCAAAGCACATTATTTTCGCACCCTAGATGTCATAAGAGCTCGACTCTTGCTTCAAGCACATCATTCTGCACCCTAGATGTGCATAAGAGCTTTGTGCAGCTCCGTTTGAAGTGTTTCACATTATCAAAGTTTTGCACACAGAAAGATTATTGGAAGCCTTTCTTTTTCTCATGATTTCTATCTTGTTTTCATGAATGTATTTTGTAAGAATACATATAGTTAACAGAATAAACATGTTTAAATTGTATATTGTGCACCAAAGATTTTTTTCAAGATATTGTTTTTGCTGCTAAATTATACAGTAATATATAAATAAATACTCTTATAAATACTCTATGTAATCTTACACTGCAAAATAATAACTCAAAAAAGATTAAAAGAAAACATCATAATTATTTACTGAACCCTTAAATAAATCACAATTATATAATGAAAGCATTAAAAAACAGACAATCATGATAATTGGCATAATCGCCAAAGCCCTAAAACAGACAATTAATCATAATAACCGTGACTATTTTTAGACAATTAATCGTCAGCCAAATTTCATAATCGTGACAGCCCTAACGAGCACAAAATAACACATTTGCATGAGAGCACTCTCTGACAGAGCACTTTGGCGAAAACAAACCAAAAACAAGGATGAAACAGCGGTGCATATCAGATAAAGCACTGGAATTTGTTTTCGCGTCGCTAGGCGTTGTTACGGTAGAATCGATTCCAACGCAGAGTACTGCCAGTGGATCGATCCATTTGGTTGTTATATTATGTAAATAATTCTTATATAGTGTGTAAAGTTTTTTTCCCCCTTTTTTTTTGTTTGTTGTTCATACTCGGATTGAAAATATATTTCTCTGAAAAAAAGGTCACTCTTTTTTTACCGTGTTTTGTTATTATGTAACATAGGGCTGGGCGATATGGGCAAAAATTCATATCTTTGTATTTTTTGGCCGATTTGCGATATACGGTATACATCTCAGTATTTTCACTTTTGTATTTGTATTTAAAAAAATCTGTATTTAAAGGGGTCATATGATGCGATTTCAATTTTTCCTTTCTCTTTGGAGTGTTACAAGCTCTTGGTGCATAAAGAAGATCTGTAAAGTTGCAAAGACTAAAGTCTCAAATCCAAAGAGATATTAAAAGTTAAGAGTCAGCCACGCCTACCTAAAACGGCTCGTTCTAACACGCCCCCACATATCTATGTCACTATGTGGGAAGATTTGCATAACGCCGCCCAAATGTTCACTCAAAGAAAGAAGGTGTAACTTTTATTCTCGCTGTAGTATTGTTGCTGCCGCCATGTCGTGAAGGCGCTGTGTGTTTCCTTGTGAAAGCGAAACTACCTTGTTTGGCCTTCCAAAAGAATACGATATTCGCTTCGTCATGCCTGGAGCTGATCCGTGCTGGTCGCTGAGGAAATACATCAACTTTGCGCTCAGATTTTTAACTGGTGCAAAAAAACATGATCATATCAACTCCAGTTTTAGTGTCACTCCACTGGCTTCCTGTCTCCGTTAGAATTCAATTCAAATTTTTGTTGATTGTTTTTAAAGCACTTAATGGAAAAGCCCCATCATACATTTCTGATCTTATCTCATTTATTTCTACTTCTAAGTCCCTCAGATCTGCTAATAAAGCTCTTTTATATGTCCCACGGTCATGACTTAAGTTTAAAGGTGACAGAGCCTTTGCGGTAGCTGCTCCACGGTTATGGAATCAGTTACCACCTGACATTAAGAGTGCTCTATCTATTTCGGTTTTTAAGTCTAGACTTAAAATGCATATTTATTCTATGGCCTTTCCTGATTTTTAATTTATGGATTAGTATTGTTATCTTGGATTTTAATTTGTATTGTATTTTATTTTATACTTTACTGTATTTTATGATTGTTTTGTACAGCACTTTTGTCAGTGTGAATTTAAATGTGCTCTATAAATAAAATGTACTTACTATAAAGAATATATCGATATATCGTACAAACTCGAGATACCGCCCAGCCCTAATTTAACACTTTCTTGCTGCTCCTAAAAATTTTGGATACCTTCTAGTATTGTCAGTAAACAAATATACCGTTTTTCATTGAAAAGCGACTTTAATAATATTGTAATAAATGGCTATAACTTGCTTGGGGAATGTTATATATAGAAAATTTTAATTGAAAGGTATAACACCCAAATACAACTTTCTAAAGAAAAAAAATTTATTATTTATTCTGGAAATTCATTAATTCTTAGAGAAAACAAAAGGAAAATTGGAACTTTAAATCAGCTAGACTGAAACTTCAAGTTGTCCTATTTATAATGATATATGGCGCTTGATGCTGACTGCTGATCAAGTGGTATTTACCAGATGTCACATAGGTCATACAAGACTGACTCATGCATTTTGCTTAAAGTTGAAGACCCTACTCAATGCATGTTCTTCAAGATTCCCCTTTCTGCCAAACATATTTTATTGGACTGTCCCGCTTTTAATGCATGTAGAAAACTTTTATGACGTGAACTCACTTAAAGAGTTATTTAGTTTTTAGTAAAAGTTGTAGAATTTTTATCATATTTGAATGTAAAAAATCTTGTGTAATATAACTTGAGTTTGTTTGTTTGCTGGGTTTTATTGTATGTAAATTGTATTTTGTATTGTTTTTGCCATGAAAATATCCTATGCTGACATGGCATTAAATAAAAATATACTATTATTACTACTGATGAACAAAGAAAAGTACAGGCATGTCAGGTGCACCAAAGATATTCTAGGTCTTTAAGGGTTAAAGTTTTATTAATATAATTTATGTTTGTTTGAAAATTGCCATCTTTGTGATGTTTTTCCATGCATAGTAGTCGGCATATTCTACATAGTGTTCATGTTCCAGCTAGAGGATGGTGGTGTATCTTCTGCTTATAGAAGGGATGCATGCTTGACATTCCGGCCAAATGAAAAGTGGCCCTCAGGGTTCCAGAGATTCATGTACATACTTGCACCTGCAATATAAAGCTGCCATGACACACCCCACACACGCGACAAGCAAAAGCACAAATCCCCAGCTCTTTCATTTGCTGGTCTGATTGCAAAACCCATGTGTTTGCTCATCCTTGTCCTCAGTGTTGTGCACAGTGTTGTGTAAAATGGTCTTTATGGAGAACTGTTATGTCCTGACTTGAAATAAGGGCTCATGCCAACATTGAATTAAAGGTTGCTCAGGTTTTCCTCGGTGGTTATTACCTTTCCCATCAGTTACATTGCCCAAGGATTTCCTGTGTGTCAGGAAGTATTTCTGTATTGAAATGGAGCAAGCAATAAACCTATAAACATCACATGACTTTAAACAGCTGCTGATCTGTTAAATGAATCAAGACGTTCTTACTTAGTTGTCTGTCATGCTGCTCTCTGATTTGTAACCAACATTTCCAGGAAAGCCAGTCCTCACGTAACGGCCCCATTGATCAAATTTACGAACTCCTCTCTGGTCTCATACATTTTTGTGCCAGACCTCTCGGTGACCTAGATAGTCTGGCAGCACAGCGGGCCTTTGATGAGTATAGGACGCACATGGAACTGAAGCACAAGGTGTAATGGAGGAGAGATGGAGGATTAGAGGTAAATAATCAGGAGGGGGCGAGGTGTAAAAAAAACAAAAAAAAACAGGAAGGCTGTTATTTGTGTTACAGAAGTTGATGATGTTGATGTTACGGAGGGGCCTTCATAAATATGTCTCAACTGTGTGTTTGAAGAGGTGCATGCTACGTCTGGAATGCAGAGAAGAAACCGGAAATTTGTAAATATTAGACTAGATTGCTGCATTGTAGCGTCTTTCTTAAAGGGGTCATATGATGCGATTTAAATTTTTCCTTTCTCTTTGAAGTGTTACAAGCTCTTGGTGCATAAAGAAGATCTGTAAAGTTGCAAAGACTAAAGTCTCAAATCCAAAGAGATATTCTTTATAAAAGAAAGAAGGCGTCAGCAACGCCTACCTAAAACGGCTTGTTCTAACACGCCCCCACATGTCTACGTCACTATGTGGAAATATTTGCATAACGCCGCCCAAATGTTCATGCAAAGAAAGAAGGTGTAACTTTTATTCTCGCTGTAGTATTGTTGCCGACGCCATGTCGTGAAGGCGCTGTGTGTTTCCTTGTGAAAGCAAAACTACTTTGTTTGGCCTTCCAAAAGAGGACGATATCGGCTTTGTCATACCTGGCTGATCCGTGCTGGTCGCTGAGGAAAAAAATCAACTTCACGCTGTCGATCGCCGGATAGGCTTTAACCGTGGACGAAGCGGAGTCCAGCCAGGGGTCGTCAAATGTGGTTGCCTCAAGCCCGCCGGCGCCTTTTTCTTTGCGTACTCAAAGCCGGCCTTCGTCACTCTAGCGCTGGGCCTCTGCTCACTCTAGCCCGCTGTGTGTTTCGTTGTGAAAGCGAAACTACTTTGTTTGGACTTCCAAAAGAGGACCGCCCAGAAATCAGTGTAGTTGGTTACAACACGGTTTCCAGACACAGTTCAACCCAAATATTCAAATGGTGCAGCACATTTATGGAGGCTGTTCCTGATCCTGGTAGAGTAGGGAATACAGTGCGGCTGTTCTGGACTCCACAGACTGTAAGTATGTTTTAGATTTAAAGGATGTGCCAATGATGAGTCAACGCGAGTCTTTGCGCAGTGTAAGAGTAGCGTGGTTGTGCTTAATTTTCTCTGGTCACAAATGCAGATATGGTTTTATGTTAACTCGTAAAAAGACAGTATAAGTCAATATAATCCGTAATTATGTCCCCACTGGATGCAACAAATGCCTAATTTATAATGGGTTTTAATGTTTTTGTCTCGTCGCTCCAGCCGGGACACGGCATCACAGTATGGTAAGGGGGCGTAACATTTCCGTCACACGTTTGAGATTTTCATCCAATCACAACGCACTGAATAGCTGGCCAATCACAGCACACCTCTCTTTTCAGACCGATGAGCTTTGTAAAAATCGACACGTTTCAGAAAGGCGGGGCATAGAGGAGAAACAATAATGTACAGTATCATGTGGAAAATAATGTGATCCAAGCCAGTAGGGGCCCATTACCTGGACTGAAACTCTCTCACGCTGGCCTAGGATTAACAGGCAGTCTGTAGCTCTGGATGCATTTAACATGCATAGGTGGCCTTAGTGCTTAAAAGGAAATTTGTTTCATAAGCTGAGCTATTTTGATGAAAAATTATGATATTGCATTTTGCTTTCGAAACATGCACTGTTGAATCTTGCACAGTAACCCCAGGAACATGTATTAAGAAAGCAAATAACATTATGATTTCATGCTGGCTATGACAGTGGCCTAATTGTCCAAATATTTTGTGAGCCTCCTTTGCAGTACCAGTCTTTCCTTGGTATCAAAACACAGACGTCATAACTAGACTGTGTTTTCTGCCTGTTTCTTTGGTTGCCGTGTGTAGATGACTGGCTGTCTTCAGAACACTCACAGGCTTCCTGCAGACCTCCGATCTCTGGACAAGCTGCCGCACGTCTGCTAACATTTCTGTCGTTCCACTCTCCTCCCCTGCTCTAAAGTTGGCATGAAATGTAAATTCACCATATCTATTTTCAAGATGTATGTTATTGATATTATTGTGAACAATTCATCCGTGCATGCATCGATTTTTTTTTTCTTTCACATTTGACATCAAAATGTAAAAATGTATCTTCTAGTAAAACAATAGCCTTCTCTCTGGTGACATATGCCGGACTTATCCAATCATTTAATCTGCTTGAACCCCAGCATTTTCCTAAAATTGCCTGCTAGCTAATATTCAGCCTTTCTGACTCCATCCAGTCAACAACTGAAGGATAGAACCAACCAAGTCCCTGCCTACATTTTTTTTTCTTTTTTGATAATCTGATGTCCCAATATGGAAGAAAAGAGCTGTCACTATTCCTGTTTCATTATGACTTTCATGTACATCATCACACAAACACATTCATTAGAAATGCCACAGTGGAATCCCACTTCCAGTTTTGACCATTAGTTTTGTAAACTTCTGTTGAAAATGCACACTTAAACAGCCATGAGGTCTGAGACTGCAGCAGATCTCCTCTCAGACACTTTAATTAGTGTGTAAATCTACACAAAAGTGCTGAGTGCAGGGGAAGGAAACACAAGAGTCCGAAAGTCCCGGAACTTTGTTCATATCTACATCCTAAAAAAACATTTAGAAGAATCAAAGCCTATATAAACACTTCCTGTTTTGGATATACCTAAAATTTTCCCACAGTTTATACATTGTTTCCTTTGCTGCTGACATTGTCTGTAGGGGCTACTTATGGTTATGGCGCATACTTATGGTTATGTGGTGCTCAAGCATGGGATATTTATTGGACAAAATAAGTTACAGACTATGCCTTTAAGACCTGTTTGTTATTAATAATTGTTCTTGTGCTGATATATAAAACAAATCACATGTTTGAACTAGGGATGTAAATTTTCGATCATTTCCATGATCGATCGTCGTTTAAATTAACGATCAATTAATCGATTAATCGTTAACTTTAATGCAGCAAAATGCGTCAATGCAGCCCGGCATGACAGGATGTGCAAAAAAAAAAGCTTTCTCACCCGATTTGAAGGGGTTTTAGTCTGAATAAAATGCTAGTAGCAGGATTGTAAATTGAATAGATGTGATTATGATCATTTGATAAAATGAAGAGAGTGCGCCGTACGTTTGAGATCATTTTACTTTGTTGACTGTTTCCTATCCCGTCACGGAGACCGCTGAACGAGACTCTTTAAATGGTTTCGTGGTGCTCGTTATTGTATTTTAAAACACAATTGCAATGTTTTCAACTGACATTATGGCATTTAAAATAAAATGTTCCCAAACGTAACTGTGGCGCGTGTGGCTGTGCTGCGCAGTCAGTGAACCGCTTCCATCAGCGCTGCTGCAGCAAAACACACTGTTGATCACATGAAACATTATCATGTGAGTATTATGACCAGTACTTAATTTGATCCTGCTGGATCCTGTTCCGGAAAATGTCAGATTTAAAACTGCGTCAGTAGCTATTGTTAAAAATCCGGAATTTACAGTGCATTAGATCGTGACAGGGCATGCTTGTGTGCATACGAGAAGGAGCGAGCGCTGGTTTGGCTAGATGTGTTTGGAGGTTATTACCAGAGTCTCATCGGCACAATCCAAATGTTTCCATATTCGCAATGTATTCAATGTTAAACTATTATTTATAATGTAAACTATGCTTGTACTTTACACGCATTCACATATAGATGGAAAATATCCTCTTCACATGAGCAAAAATGTGCTTTGCATACAAAGTGGACCAGTTATACCACGTACTATTTAAATTGACCAGTGTAACCTTTTTTTTTTTGGTTGACTATTTTATTTTGATAATGAACAAATTTCCACCGTTTGGGATAAGATTAAGATTTTTAATGTTTTTAAAAAAAGTTCCTTGTGTTCATCAAGGCTGCTTACAGTAAAAAAACTGTAGTATTGTGAAATATTAGTAGAAAATTTTTATGGTTAATATATTTGGTAAACCATAAGTTATTCTGTGATGCAAACTGAATTTTCATAGCCATTTATCAGTTCTCCCGTGTCACACAATCTTCAGAAATCATTTCATATGCTGATTTATATCCAATGTTGAAAACGTGTGATTGCTTAATATTTTTGGAACTGTGATACTTTTTGTCAGTATGCTTGATAAAAAGTAAAATAAAAAACATTTATCCAAATGGAAAAGCTTTTCTTACCCTATTCATAACTTTTATCAATTTAACATGTCCTTGTTGAAAAAAAACACATTTATTTCAAAAAGAAAAGAAAAATTACTGAACCCAAATTTTGAATGATTGTTACATGACTAGGGTCCCGGAAGGGATTTTAATTGCAAAAACAAATTTCTGGGTTTTGGATTGTTTTCCTGTAAAATGATTATACAGGCTCATAGATTATATATGTCGATTATGTACAATGACTGCATGCTATTGGTCCAAACGTATTTTTCCCTCATTATCTTCAAGTATGAAAGCAATAAGAACACAAAGCCTGTGCATTTTACTCAATTTAGAAATATAGGACATGTCTGGGAAAAAGAGGATATACTGTATAGTCATCCTTACAAGACAATATAGTTATGCCACATACATTACAGGAAATTCAGTTTGAATGTTTCAATTTGATCTCGAATTTTTTGTTTTTTTTTTTTTTGTGTTTTTTTTATTTTTTTTTTTTTTTTTTTTTTTTTTATTTTTTCTTTCAGTAGTAGTGTGTCCATGGAAATGTCATATGCAGTTCTATTTGTGCTCCATTTTTCTGTATTCCTCGCACACTTTGCAGCTCTGCAGAGGCGTTAGACTGTCCGTTTTTTCTCGACTGGCCTGTCATTCATTCTGCTTGATGTGACTGTTGCCATATTTTGTTTATTGCGCAGCACAGCGTGTATGTGCTTTGAACTGTCTGTCTGTGTTTCTCTGAACGCATGTGTTCAGAATATGCTGTCTTGGCATTTCCAAGACCATTTAAAAGGGTGAAACAGGAAATAAAAGCACTGCTAAAGCCTCAGCTCTGCTGTCAGGATGCTGTATCGGATCTGACAGCCAATAAAACCGGCCTGTTACATCTGACTTTTTCTAACTACCAAAGTGGCCTGGCCCCTGGAAAGATGGGCATACTTCCTGATTTATTTAGCTGCTGATGTCAGCCACTCAGTTGCAAAGATGGACATAATTGTTGTGACAATGGCAACGTTTAATGAGGTTTTGCTTTTAGTCTACAGCCTGATTCTTATTTTACACCGTGCTCTAGGTTACCTTTTTTGGTCCCACTTTATATTAAGTGGCCTTAACTACTATGTACTTGCATCAAAAAATAAATACAATGTACTTAGTGTTCATATTGTATTGCAAAACACTTCTGCTGCTAATGAGGTGGGATATATACGGGTAAGGTTAGGGACAGGTTTGGTGGTATGGGTAGGTTTAAGGGTGGGTTAAGGTGTAAGGGATGGGTCAACAGTGTAATTGTACATGTGATTACAGAAATTAATTACAGATGTAATTACATGCAGGTATTTTTAAAATATAAGTACAATGTAAAAACATGTATGTACACAATAAGTGCATTGTACCAAATGATTAATTTAAATGTAAGTACATAAGGCCACCTAATATAAAGTGGGACCCCTTTTTTATTACATTCTGTATTAACTGGACTACATTGCAAAATGAATTAAAGAAATCAGGATAGAAATATATTATTGTATAGTAGTATTGAAGTCAGTATATTTCAGAAGGAGATGATTGTATTCAATAAAATTAAGTGATTCAAATATTTAATATTAAATAATAAACTTAAAAATCTATTCGAATGACAAAAAATATAACAAAATATTTCAATAATCCTTCAACATTTATTTTTTAGGACTTACATGTTTCTCTCTATCTCTGTGTGTGTACATACTCTATAGAAACACGATCAAGGACAGATCCTACTGGAAGCTGTCTGCAAGCACCTGGAGCTGACCGAGAGAGATTATTTTGGGTTGCACCTGGCCGACGACGACTCTGATAGCCCGGTGAGTTCAGAGGTAAAGCTCAAAGATGTGCTGGAGCCGAGCCAGTCTGCCCTCAGGGATTCATGGAGGTTTTGCTTGGAGCATTTGAGGATAGAGTGTGTGAATGGCCAATATTCTTGAAGTAGGTTCACATTTAGGAATGTAGGACACACAGTGGTTCAGGATTAAAGATCCTGTGAAACATCTTCCCCTTTTGGGTGGCCCAACTCGTTTTAAACACCACAACAACATTGGTGTATATATTAGTCACAAAAAAACTACATTATGCAGTCCTAACCCGAACACACACATTAATAGATGCCTTTGTGTTGTATGTATACTATCATTATTCATGTTACACCTTCATCAGTCTACCGGTAGGCATCTACCAATCGCTCGATCTGTGGTGGAACAGACTTTGTAGTTCTATTGATTCAGCTGAAACTGGATCAAAGTTAAAGAGTTTTTTACTCCACAAACACACTCAGTTTGTCTCTTTGTGTTGTAACTACAGATAAGTTCATCTCCACCTCCCCACAGCAGAAAACACAAGCCTATTGAATTATTGAGTGGCATTAGGTTGTGTTGGACTGTTGCCATGTTATTAAGGTTTTTCTTCCTCTCTCTCTACCTCTGTCTCTCTCTCTCTCTTTCTTTCTTTTTCTACTTCTTGTTCTTTCTTTCTTTCTTTCTTTCTTTCTTTTCTTCTTTCTCTCAATCAATAATTTATAGAGGTGGCTGGATCCAAATAAACCCATAAGGAAGCAATTAAAAAGTAAGTAATTTTATGAACGGCACCAACCTAGGCTGTTGTTTACCACCAGCCATTGATTATTCTTTCTGCTTTGTATTTGTACATCTTTGTACTTACACAATGTTCTGATGAATTAAATGCTAGGGGGCTCTCCACATCATCTGAACTTCCGGGTGAAATTTTTTGTGAGTGACCCCAACAAACTTCAGGAAGAATACACACGGTGAGTGGATTTCAGCTTTGGTGTATAAAGACCTTAAAAATGGTTTAAAGGATAATGTGCATATTCATTTTTTGTCTAAGCTTTTAAGTGTACACTATAGAATTTAAAGATCCTCAAGGCTAATAGACAAAATCTAAAAAGAAATTTGATGTCATGGATTCTTTATTTTATTTCTTTTACATGTATTTATTTAGCAGACTTGAATCTCTTATGTTGTAATCCTCATTTCTAAGGAGGATGTAAAAGAAGTGCTGTAATACAGAGACCAAAAAATAGTTCAGAGAAGTACAGGCTAGAACTGAGATGAGTAAAGCAGTACATGAGTAAAACTACAGTGATTGACCTCCTCACTTGAATTGGCAGTGGTGATTCATAGTGAATCATAGTGATAATGTCGCATTATCTCTTTGTAGTGTTCTTGTAGATCAAACAGTAGAGAATGTCACGAATAATGCCAAGTTCATCATGGGTTCAGTACCCAGGGAATGCATATACAAATAAAATGTATGCCATGTAAGCCACTTTGAAAGAAAGCAACTGCCAAATGCGTACAGCAAATGTCAATGTCAAGGAGGAAAACTCTGAACTTGGTGAAAAAACAATAGAAGTTGTTCAAACAGTAGAGCATGGTCATGAGTTTGCTTCCCCATGAAAGCAAGAACTGCTAGGTCATTTTGGATAAAGGCATTTGCCAAATGCATAAATGTAAATGTTTAAATCTTCATGCTATAATCAAATTAGACCAACTTTGTACACCTCGTAACCATGTCTTAGCTTTGGTTTTGCTTGGTTAGATAATAAAGCAGTTCTATTTAATGTTAGTGAAGGTCTTTGCACACTGAGTCTGAAATTTCGTATGTGGTTTTTCGTATTTGTCATCCTAAAAATTTGTCACGCACAGAAAGCTTGCACACTGAGTCCGATGCGTATTAATAAATTAAATTGCAAAACAGTACTAAATGGAGTCTTCAAGCAGTGAGGATGATTTTGTTGTCGTCTCACTTCTTAAAAAAGAGCAAGAAAGGAAATATTGGGTCCATCCAATCCTGAGATACAGAGAGGAAGGAGAGTTCCCCCTCCTTATTAAGGAGTAGCGGAATTATCACGGGCGATTCAAAGTTGAACCTGACAATTTTGGCGTTCGCTTGTACGGTGGCTCTGAATTGTCAAAACACCTCTCAAAATGCTTGCTACGGATGCGAAAAATGCTGAAAATCGAACCTGATCCGAATTTTTTTTATGACGGACAAAAGTTTCGGAGGCAGTGTGTAAACGTTATTGACACAACATGAGGTCGTATTTATTTTTTAACATGTGAAAATTTCGGACTCAGTGTGCAATGGCCTTTAAACTCCAGTACCTAAACTTTACTGCTGTACAGTATGGCATGGCATTTTATGTAGGAAGTTTGATTTAATATTTATAATTTTTTTTATATTTAACAATTCACCTCATGAACAGTACATCGGAGTTATTTTTAGTCTAGTGGCTCACAGAGATTATTTGTCTGTTCTTTTTCATCTTTGTAGGTACCAGTATTTTTTACAGATTAAGCAGGACATACTAAGTGGAAGGTGAGCTGGATCATGTGTGGCTGTTTTTAACTATAAATCTCTTTCTAAATCCAGTTTAAAAGTAGGTTGATAAATGATCTGTAACTATGTAACTTTATCTCTTCGATATTCATCTTGTGATAGCACTGCAGTTTGTGCTGCTGAATTTGCATGCTTACATGTTCTTCGATGTTTACTTAAATACAGTAATTTGGTTTGATCTCCAACATTTTACACTGTTAATTTAATATAATTTATATCCCTCCCAGACTGCCCTGTCCGCACAATACTGCCGCACTCCTGGCATCATACACTGTTCAGTGTAAGTATGAGCCATTCGTTGAAAAGAATGGCTGTAGGATCTACATGACAAAGAAGCCACAATCTAAATCAGTTTTTTTTTTAAGCGGAACAGTATGTGACAGTCAATTACATGTGGTTCGCTTTAATTCTGGTTTGGTCGCACTAACTTTAATGTTACAATTTAAAACCTTTTTAATGTTATGTTTGGTGTCGAACAAGAGGCGCCTGTAATTCTCTATTTCTTGAGTGAGAGGAATTGATAGCAATCTAGCATAGCAGCAGAATTATAATTAAAGCTGTTTTCCGCCAATGTAATGTCCCACGTTTCTTTCTGATATATTACGGTATCATGCAAACTCAAATCCAGTACTGAGCTTCCAAGCAAACCACCAAAGTACAACAGCGCAAGCTCAGCACGGCACATTCCATCTGTGCACAACCTCAACGCTTAACAAGCACTAGCTTGTAAAACGGGAGTAAATGCGAGCAAGAAATCTCTCTGAAGTACAGCAGGCACTAACACAGCCCAGCACATCTTAGTTAACCTAATAGTGCCCATTCGAAATGGAGCAGTGACATGGCATATCCCGGGCCCTCGGGGGTCCGCTTGCCAGATTGAGCTCAGCAATGATGAATCTTGACAGATTGTTGTCGTGAGCACATTTGCTCCGGTCTCTCCTGGGCTTTTAGCATGCAGTTTGGGCACTATATAGGTCAGAGGGGATTCTGTTGGGCCCGGTTGCATAGGACAGCGCTATCTATTGCAACTCATTTAGTTTGTTTTAGGGTTTACTGACAAGCTGCCATAGCGGCAGAATTGATGCTAAATGCTACATTTGAGGGGATTTTATTTGGTCAAAGAATTACTGAACGCTTACATGATGATAAATATTGTTTAATAATCCTAAACTCTTGAATAGCTTGAAGCATTAGTGTGTTTTATCTTTTTATTTTAAATGAATGAGGATGATTGTAATGAGATTCCAATGCTTGGCTTAAGTGAAGCTGAATGTTTGGTCTTACAACATTTGGCACTGGTCAACATCAAATAAGACTGCCCAACATGATAAAAAGGAAAACATTTTTTAAGTAATTTAAAATGTGCAAACAGGTGAAGAAATATACAACATGTAATTCATGTTGGGTTTATGTATTTTTGAAGAACATTTATATTATTTATCTCAACAAAACTTTTGATTTATTCACTTTAAAAAAACTCTTACGTGCTATAGCCTCAAACGTACATATATAAAATATATAGTCTATTTTTACATTCATACACTTTGAATTAACAGGACTGTACACATTTTAATAATTATTTTCAATGATTTTTTTCTAATATGCTATTCTATATACTCAAATATAGTATACTACAATTCAAAAGTTTGGAGTAGGTAAGACTATTTTAATGTTTTTGAAAGATGTCTCTTAATACTCACCGATGCTGCATTTATGTTTAAAACAGAAATATATATATATATATATATAAAATTATTATTTTTTTAATATGTTTTTTTGGAAAAATAAATGTAGTTTATTCCTGTGATGGCAAAGTTGAATTCTCAGCAGCCATTACTTCAGTCTTTAGTGTCACATGAACATTGTGAAATCATTCTAATATCCTGATTTGGTGCTCAAAAAACATTTCTGATTAGAACAGCATTTATTTATTTATTTATTTTTGTAATGTAAAAGTCATCACTCTCACTTTTGATAAATAAATGCATCAATAAAAGTATCAGTTTCTTTTTAAAAATAAAAAAGTCTGTATTATTGTAAAAATTAGATACATGCAGTTTTGTAGGGCATTTTGCTCAGATTTTTTGGTTACATAATGCTCTATGTAAATCACACACAAAGCAAGGGATTAAGAGATTTAGGCACCAGTGTGTGTCCACCAGTGATGGTATCCCTTTATATATATATACAGTATTAGGTGACCTGGTCTGCATGTTGTACTGTCATGATTCACGGCTGTTATCCGTAACGCTGTGCTTGTATTGTGTGATTCAGCTGAGCTGGGTGATTACAGTGAGGCTGAGAATTTGCCAGGATACCTGTCTGAGTTCTGCTTCATCCCCAACCAGCCTCAGGGCTTTGAAAAAGAGGTCACCAAACATCACCAGCAACACAGGTAAGAGTCACCGCTCTAAACTTGTCACTGCACTATTCTAATAAAAAATTCCTATTTCTGTCAGAAATGTTGCCACAGTGAAGGAGTCTTGTTGATTTCACATATGGCTTTATGAATATTCATAACTGTTAGTTAACATACTCGCGTGTGCTTTCTCAGCGCTCATGGCTCAGTACGCCCACACTAGAGCTGTGCTTAGAACAGGAAGCTCATTGTCCTCCGCATCTTAGCCATACTAACAAATTGGGGGATTCTGAAAGGCACCAATTTCTGTAATTTACACAAGAGTTGTGTACACCCACTTACCTCTACTTCACTTGTGATGTGAATCTGCAGCACATGTCTCCATTTTGACTCTTTATTCTCCCTTTTTTTCTGACATGGGCACAGTGGACTTACTCCAGCACAGTCTGAATTCAATTACCTGAACACGGCACGGACATTGGAACTTTATGGAGTGGAACTGCACTATGCAAGAGTGAGTCAAAGCTGTTTCATTGTGTATCTACACACAAGCCTCTATGCTACAAATAAAGTTAATCAATGAAACCGCAAAGCTCCTGTATGGCTTTAGAGGACTATAATCACCATTTGTGCTTTCATTGTATGGAAAAGAGAAGTATTAACATTTTGCATAGCTTTTAAGTTATACAGGCTTGGAACGGAAAAAGACAAATTATCTTTTTAGAGTTTTCATTTTTGGGTAGACTAACTCTTTGAACAATATTACACAGCACAGTTTCGAAAATGCTAAATGATCCTCATTAATAATTTCTCTTTTTTCCTCTGTTCTTGCTTTCAGGATCAAAGCAACACAGAGATTTTCATAGGCGTGATGTCAGCTGGCATTGCCATTTACAAGAACAGGGTACGAATCAACTACTTTCCATGGTAAGTGAACTTGCCTTATTGGTGTCATTCGTGTTGAATTTAAGTCATGAAGTGAAATGAAGCTGAGGTTGCAAACGTAAGCCAGTTTGAATATAATGCATTGCTGTCAGCTTGTCATAGCGTCATTTCATACTGTTGCTATGATTTTTTTGTGTTTGTGTGGTCTGCACATTACACTGTTTTAACCAGGTGTGTTTCAACCAGATCATTTGTCTGCTAACACTAAACGTTTAAATGCTGCACAACGCTGCATAATATGAGCCGTTCAGAACATATACAGTGTTTTATATAAGATTTTGTTGTGGGATCCTCAGCATAAAGCAGCAGAAATGAAAGCCAGACAACCAACAAACTGTCCTGTCGCTTGTTGTGGCTGCAGAGATTTATATGGTAGTGAGATCTCCTATTCATTTGTGGAAGAATTGTTTTTATTATTATTACTATTATTTATTTGTCATTAATGATCTTTGATTATTTTTTTGGACCTTGGTTTTAATATTGCTTGTAATTATTAACTGATATTATTAACTAAATTATTATATAACATTTTATAAATAGTTACAGTTTACTTATATTTACTTACGTTTTCCCCCTGTTATTAAAATGTATTTATTTATTGAATAAGAGGTATTTATACAACAATTTTTACCAATCACTCTAAATTGTTCTCATACTAACTACCATATTTGCATTTAAACTGTTTAACAGATTATTGGTTGAAAACATGATAATTTACATTTTTAATTTAAATTAAGATTAAGAAATATAATATTTTAGATTTGTTTATTAAGCAACTAATTTCATTCTTAAGGGGTTAATACCCATGGGGGTTTCTAAATTTTTAGTCCGGCATTTTTGTTGCCCTAATTTTCAAATTGGTGCCACCTAAATGAATCAATGTCCCGGAAAAGAGCACCCCAAGCCTTAAATGCAAAGCTTATTCCCCCTCCATCACCAGGCTGTTTTTCTGGCACTCAAGCCCAGCTGCTTCTGTAGCCGTAGTCCAAGCATCTCCCATTTGAACATACATGCACAGATGCTTTCCAGGCAAACTATGTTTAGCCCAGAATGATACAGGGGCTGTTTGCCTTCGATGTCAGCCAGCCTCTCAGTGCCAACTGTTGCATTTTGCTTATTTTATCGTTCACCCCGCAGTTCAAAAGTGATTTGTTTAAACTGTGTATATATCATACTATGCTTTCTAAAATAGAAAAATATGTGAATGCCAATGAAGCATGTTCTTTAAAGGGGTCTTCGGATGCGACATGCACTTTTACAAGTTTTTTTTTAACTGAAATGTGTGTAGTGCGTGTACACAACCACCCTATAATGATAAAGATCCACCCAGTGTTTTTTTTAATACTGTTAAATCATTTCTCCTTTCTCATATCAAGCCATTCTCAGATGCCTGTCTGTGTGACGTCACACAGACCCAGGCCCCTCCCACGATTGTTGATTGACAAGGCCGTTTTATCTTAGACCCGCCCCGAGTGAGGTGTCATCAGTCCACCATTGTTTCACTGCCGGAGCAGATGCAGACAAGAATGACTCCTTAGAGATTAAGGTGTTCTGTTGTTGGATGTAATAAATGAACATAGCAGTCGTCATTTACTTCCGACATCTGAGCCGCTGAAGACGCAGTGGATTGCCTTTGAGAAATTTTAACCAAAGTATGTTATTAAACCACTTTAAGCTGTATTCATTAAGACGCTAAAGAAATCTTATCAACTTGTGGAAAATGGGCATCCGATGACCTCTTTAAAGACAATTGAAGTTGAGTTTGACCTACCTCAGTCATTGACTGTTTGTGAGTTGTACAGTGTTGTGCTGGGACTGTGTGCCAGAATGTATCATAAGTGGTTGAGGCTGCTCCAGCATGTGTTTATTCAGACATTTAAGAGTGTGTGTTGTGTAGAATATATTTAGCTTCACTATGAGTCATATTTTAATAGGAGTGAAGCTTAGAGACACACAAAGGGCCGTGAAATGGGTCATGGAATTTTAACAGCTCAGAATAAGTGTTTGTTGCTGCTCTTGAAAATGTGTTTTTGTTGTGCCAACAATTTTTGTTCTTCTACTTTAGGTTGAAGATTGTAAAAATATCTTTTAAATGCAAGCAGTTTTTCATCCAGCTGAGAAAAGAGGCGGTAAGTGGTACACTTTTTTTTTAATACTGTCATTCTTGATCAGTAAGGCAAAGCAACATAAAACGGCATCCAGAACATGTTTAACTTTGGCCATGTAATGTATTTCTGAGTAAAATAGCAAACATTATTGTTTGCTAAGGCATTGCCAGCTACCTCACAATATGATGCATATTGCAAAACAAATGTCACAATTCACAATGTGTCTCAATATCATAATTAGGCTGTGATTGAAAATGTAGGGCATGGTATGGGTGCACAAACACCCTGTTAGCTGATTACAATTTGTAAAATCATAAAATGACCCCAACAGATATCACCAGTCCCATTTACAAAACTGCAGGGAGCAGTAATTCCCATTAATAAACCATCTTGCTCCGGCAATATCAAATTAAAGAGCATATTGGCTCCCATAGCACCACTGATCTTTGTTTATTTAAAATCCCTCTGTAATTACCTTCCTGCTGTCAGTGACGATGTGCAGAGAGATAGAGACTCTTTACAGCTTATTAATTATGGAGACTAGATGATGCATTTTGCATGCGGCGGAGCGGGATGAGACCTGACATTAGAGTCGCACCGATTGCTGATACACGACGAGAACCTGTGTGTCTGAACCAGTTCTCCACAGCGCCACAGACCCTCTGCTGGAGACCTCAAAACACCCTGGCGGTGTGAATAATGCACAGGGGCTTTTCAGAAGCAGTTGTACTAAAAGCAGAACTCAATGATGTCATGATCCATAATTGATGCCCAGATGGCACAGCTTGGCTGAGTGGGTACGATTTCCTTGGACCTGGGTCGCAGCCTCTGCAATTTGCAGAACCAAAAACAGTCTGGGAAGTGCATTTAGCCCCCTCTGGAGTCCCCAGTGACCAATGGAGTCTTGCACATTGGTGTGTCAGTCCTAATAGGTCTCTCCTGGATGGCATGACTGGGCTAAATTTCTTGTCTGTGTGTTCGTCTTCATGCTTTACTTTGCCAGGTTTCAACAGAGGCCCTGTTTCATTGACAAAAACATCAGTTCTCAGGAATGTAAATGTCACCAACATCTCCCATGTTTTGGGTTAAGGATGCAGTGCTTGGCTATGTGTCGAAGATCGTTTCGCCTTCCTTATCTGGAAGGCAGTGCCCTGCTGTTCTGAATCACACCGCAACCCTCTAGAGTAAGACGGCTTGGTCCCGTACTTCAGTTTGGGCTCCAAGTTCAGATACTGGTAAGATGTTCCTCCAGTGGGCCCAAATGTAGTGCATGTCGTTTGAGGAATTGCAGCTTGTTATTATGAATTGCTTTCAGGTTTCAAAAGTAAAGATTTTTTTCTGCTTGCCTTGTCAGGCCATTCGTTAAGATTTTGCCTTGCCCTACCATCTTTTTCACTTCTATAAACATACAAAATTATGCATTTTTAAAAATGTTTATAAATTTAAATATATAAATGTATCTTTATTTTTATTTATTTTACATTTATTTAATATTTAAATTTTAGATTAAAAAGTTATTATTTTTAATACATGTTAAGTTTATTTGTTAAACTTAATTTAATGTTAAAGTGCAATAATATCTGGAAAAATATTATATGGAAAATGTATTATAAGTATTATTATAATTATATAGGAGTCAGCAGGTCATTCTCATGGTTGACCACTTTGTGTAAAAAATTGTAAAGTTGTTTTACAAATTCCAACCTTCCAAAACATGAATTTTGTGTGGTATTAATTTTTAAAGCATAAAGTCGTAGAATTGTATTTTATAATTTTTTTAGTCTTGTCATCTGCAGTAGTCACTTGTGTGCTAAGGGAGGCCACAGTCACCAAAAGGCTTGAACTTAGTCGACACTAACAAATACTCTAGTACAACTTGAGGATAAACTTTTGAAAAATTGATGATGCTCTTTTAGCCAGTTTTAGATATATGGAAACTAGGAAGAGGAGGTGATCAATAATTCATCTTGCGATGCTTTTTAGATTTATAAGTGTTTATTGGTTGTCACTATAGTATAGTAAAACATATTTGAACTCTGGAGCTTTGAGCACTAAGAGCCTCATATAAAAGCATCATATGTTATGAAATTGAGAAATACAGTTCGAATCCTGACAAACATACATCTCTTCACAGTGGGAGGACGGAAGCACAATCTGTTCAGTATGGCAAGGAGAAGGGAATCAAGGACAGAGTGTTTGCAAGGTAATGTGTGCTTGTACTTCGGGGATTTTGTGTTGGTGACCGGTTATGATGTGATTCTTCAGCTAATGATCATTAGTGTGTTCATTTGTGAACTTTCTTAAAAAATCAACTACCAGCTGGTGAGTAGGAGTAACTTGGATCAGAAGGTGAATTTTTTGCAGGATCTTTACATGAAACATTGAGAGTCATGTTGAGCTCAAAGTCCTTTTCAAGTAAGTCAGTTGAGTCGGTGGTCACCGTTTTAGTAACACCCACGGGTAGATGTTTCCAGTCATGAAAGTACAGCTCCTATGTACTTGAAATATCCAAAACTGTTTGTCAAGCTTATGTTTTAGTAATGTATATCAAATCACTGCTGACAACAGTGTAATAAATGGAATTCAAATCAGGCTATTACAGTACTAGACTACGGTTCAGAAAGGTTTTTTTTTTTTAAAGAGATCTCTTATGCTCACCAAGGCTGAATTTGCTAAATTAAAAATAAATAAATAAATAATGCTGTGAAATGTTATTATAATAGGAAAACTATTTTCTATGTTAATGTATTTTAAAATATAATTTATTTTTGTGATTACAAAGCTGAATTTTTTTTAGCAGCAATTACTCCAGTCTTCAGTGTCACATGATCCTTCAGAAATCATTCTAATATGCTGATATGGTGTTCAAGAATTTGAAAACTTTTGTACTGCTTAGTATTTTGTGTAAACATTGATGATACATTGTCTTAAGGATTCTATGATGAATAGGAAGTTCAAAAGATCAGCATTGAATTAAAATATAAATTGTTTAATGAATCAAAATTAACAGTTGGTACAAGAATATACATATACAGATGTTACATAAAAATATACAGAAGTGTCTTTGCTGTCAATTTTGATTCATTCAAAGCAACCTTGTGATTAAATGTATTAATTTCTTTAAAAAAAAATAGAACATCAAATAATATTCAAAATTTTACAATAAAATCCAGTATGTTTGTTAAACAGCCTTTTAGAGTCTAATATCTTTCTGAATAGTCTTTTACATGTTTAACTACCTTTTATGAGATTGTTAACCAATACTGAAAACGGTGCATTCCAAAAACCTTGAATTGGAGTGCTACTGCTTATGAAAACAAACAAGTAACAACTTTTCAGATACCTGCAGCCATTTTTACATTTATATGCTTGAGTTGTTTGAAATGTTAACAAATGAGAAACTCTAAAGATGAGCATAGTCAACCTTGTATGTGATCTATTTTTCACCAAAAATAATGATTGAAAGTAGACTGTTCTGTTTGACTTTCAAAGTGGATATTATGACGAGGAAAAAAAAAATATGACCGGACATTCAATGTAATATTACTAAAATTGCCATACACTCTTAAAAATAAAGGTGCTTCACGATGCCATAGAAGAACCTTTTTGTCTAAATGGTTCCATAAAGAACCTTTAACATCTGAAGAACCTTTCTGTTTCACAAAAGCTTCTTTGTCGTGAAAGAAGGTTCTTCAGATTATAAAAGTTAAGAAAGAGATGGTTCTTTAAAGAACCTTTGACTGAATGGTTCTTTGTGGAACCAAAAATGGTTTTTCTATGGCAGGGATCCTCAAATCTGGCCCACGAGATCCACTTTCCTGCAGAGTTTAGCTCTAACCCTAATCAACACACACGACAGCTAATCATGGCTTCAATCAGTAGAAAATCACAGGTAGCTGAGTTTGATGAGGGTTGGAGCTAAACTCTGCAGTGCATTGGACCTCCAGGGTAAGATTTGAGGAACCCTGTTCTATGGCATCGCTAGAAGAACCTTTTGAAGCACCTTTATTTTTAAGAGTGTACAGTGGAAAGATATATTTTACTAGGGGTTACTGTGTCAAAATGTACTGAACGCCTGTAGTTAAACATTGAAAATATAAATAAAACGTTGAACAATGTCTGGAGAACATAAGAGATAAAAACAAAGAGTTCTGTTTCAAAACAAATCTCATTTCAGTATCAGTAATCTGTATTAAAACTTTACATTTGAAGGATCAGTTGGTGAAATATTATCTGACTTAATTAAGTTTCAGAAAAACAAAAGAGATTTATTTTAACACTCTCATGGTGTCCACGTAATATGAACATAGAGTTGCTCAATGGAATAATATCTTACTGTTAGCGAGTTAACGCTTAGAAGTGACCTTAGCCTTTGGCTCTACTGAGGTGCTGTGGAGATTAACAGAATGTGTTTAATCTCTTAGATCTCCCAGCAAGCCCCTGGGCAGAAAGTTGATGGGTGTGACAGACTGGGAATCAGTGAGCAGGAACTCGCTGTCTGAAGAGAGGCTGGAGACCCGTAGCCTGCCCACCCGCTCACCCCCTGGGACGCCCAACCAGTGAGTGCATCTCTGTTTTAGTGAAACACCCAACCTAATGAGGAAAGACCCAGTAGGGTGCTTGGGCAGTGAAAAGGAAAAATATACATATGTAACCTGTACGTAAGTGAATTTCACTGTAACATGTCTGTCTGTTTCACTCCAAAATGCAAAGCAAAATAGTAAGAAAGTATATATTTCCAAAGGGAAATTAAACAAAATGACAATTAAACATTGTTTTTGCCCAAATTTGTGTAATGTGTTTTTCCTTTTCCCTTTTTTCCCCCCACAAATTATTACTAGTAACTATTGTTATTAGAAACAATACTATAATATAGCATTGTTAAAAAAAATACCATTATACAATACCATTTTTTTTCATTTAAATCAGCACAAAGGTGCTAGAGTGAATGCATTTGACTTGTATTACAGTAATGAGAATGTCGCATGCAATTTTTTTTAATGGTTCTAAAAATGCTTAATTTCCTAAAACAGAATATAATACAATTTCTTATTTTTTCCCCTTTCAATTAGGGGATGACCTAGACACATTCTTGACAGGTTTTGTGAGTTTTACCCATCCAGGAAGTCAGGGAGTCACTCTCTGTGTCAAAGATTCAGAGATAGACTTCCGCATTATTAGTAAGCCATTAGAGGGAGTTTTCAGGAAGAGAGAGTCTAGATTGTAAAATGAATAAGTATATTTATAATAATGTACTATAATATATTGTAGGCCTGTCACAATCATCAGGTTTTTTTTTTTTTTTACTAAAGATTAATTGTCCTGATTTAATCCTGTCTAAAAATATATAATATAATATAATGCATTAAATGATTAAACCCACAAGCCTTCATTTCATATGAAGGAAGACTTTTGACTATCTTTATTCTTTACTCCCTACCAGATTATGATTTAAACATTTACAGTTTTTCTTTTTCATCCTTATTTGAATGGGAAATGTGATCAATATTTAAACTGCTCTATTATCATGGTTGTCTCAAATTATTTTGATTAGATCAAATAACCACAATCGATAATTGTGACAGGCCTAATACATTGTACTCTTTACAGTAACCTTGAATGTTACTGTGCCAAAACTTTTTTGTTTTTAATAGATAACACTTTTTTACCTTCAGCCAGAGGATTTGTGTTTATTCAGTAAACATATTGGTGAAAAGGATTACAGCAACTGTAAATGTTCTGTCAACAGTAGGAACTCCTTATTTGTGCAAGAGGGTCCTCGGCTACGGCCTTCTTCCATGGGTCACCTGGTGGACCATGTCATCCATGCCTCCCCCAGCCTTCCTGTTTTCTCCAATCACAAATCAGCTTCCTCTACACAAGCTAACAGCATCAGCCTGGATTCTACGCCGTAAGTGCTTCCTCTTCTTTTATTATTAGTGATGGTGCTTCCTAAGTTTCCTCCTGTGTTCAGACTTATTTAAGCAACCACATAGCAACATGTGGATTATGCCTTTTAAGGAAAAGACTGTGCAGAGGTCATAGTCAGATATATGAAATACTGATATTTTTATTCAAAGTAATATCCGTGACATTTTATTTAAAACTTTCAGTTTCTTAAATCCCAAAAAGAGTCTTAAAGAATACCCCAGAAAACCAACTCTTTTAGCAGACGTTTGGTATACTCGCTTTTTTTATTAATGGACTTTATAATGCATTTTAAGTCCTGACTGTTTGCTTATTCATGCCACAGTGCCACTCTAACTTATTGAAACATTAAATCATTTCAGTTATTATAAAACACTGTTTGCAGAAGCCACATAATTTAGTGTAAAAAAACAGAAGCTCAAGTCTGTTCCTCAAATGGGAAAAGTGGTTTTACTGCACCAAAACCATCTTTTATTGGCTGTTTGTTTTGTCTCTGCCTTCCAATCACAGCGTGCGTACCTTCACCTCTCGGCTCCTCGTGTGTGTCCCCTCCATCCCCCTACGAATGTTGCTGTCCTGTCCCGAACTCGAAACTTACGTGTTACCATTGTCTACACTCTGTTAATCCTTCTTTCTCGGTCGGGGGACACTCCTAGCGGGTCATGGGTGCACTAGAGCGAGCGGGAACGAGAAAGAGGGGAAGAAGACTTGTCCCTCTGGAGAGTATCTCTCGTATATGGCGTTGTCTTAGCCCGAAGTTGTAACAAACATTAAACCCCTCATCATTCTTACTCACAGGCCTGTATCGACAGACGCGAACACATGTTTACTCATGTACCTGCGATTCACCATTAGCGGACTTGTCACACAAAAAAGTAACAATACGTTTCCCTTTGTAAGCTTGCTAACTTGCGCGCGCACAGGTTCGCGAACTGAACGCATTCCCAGGCGATGTAAGCACTCTCAATACGACTGTAACAGCCGCGCGTATAACATTGAAAGTAGAAAAGCGGCGTGACAGTCCGGCCGCGTGTCGCGTTTTGCATCAGACTTTAAGCGTTTTAGAATGACGCATACATTGGAGTCACCACATAACCTTCCGTAATATACCTACAAAAAAAAACATGTAAAGAATATTGAGAATCGATGTGACCGACCAAATAATTTTTTTTTTGCCAGCACATTGCAGTCACACAAAGTGCTTAAATTGTATATTAATTAGAAAAGAATTCTGTTTTTTTTCATTATTTACTTAATCACCCACATCTCCAAACCCCTATTCTTTCTTTCTTTTCAGAACACAAAAAGTTTTGTCAATCTTAGTTATGTTGATAACCAAAGAGTTTCGGTTCCCATGGACTTCTATTGTATTTTTTTGTCCATATAATGAAACAAAGCTGTTTGGTTAGCAACATTCTTTAAAATATGAAGAGTTAAGATGCAAAAGCCCCTAAGTGCCGTCCATAATATTTTTTCTAAAATTAGCATTTTTATCAGGCTCCTATGTTTAGGTTCAGTAATTTCACTTTAATGGCAATGAATAGTTTTTTCATTGCCATTAAAGTGACATAACTGAATTAAATATAGGAGCCTGAGAAAAATGCTCATTTTAAATGAAAATTTCAGATGGCACTTGGAGGCTTTTGCATCTGAACTCTTCATAGTTAATATGTGTTACACAGAACAAAAAGTCAAACAGGTTTGGAATGACATGAGGGTGAGTAATGATGACTGAATTTTCAGTTTTGGGTGAACTGTGACTTTAAGTGAGTTTTATTGCAAGATTGAGGTTTATTTGTGTGCATTATAAGAAGGTCTGTTGTTAGAATGTGACTTGATTATAGCATATGCTACAATAGAGCATATTTACTGGTGCCAGCTATATTTGTATAAAATGTATAACATTTCTAAAAATGCAAATTAGTATAACATCTACATATCCTAACCCACCACAGCTGCAAAATGTAATGTGTGATTGGACGTTTCGTCAATTGCTTGGTTTCTAATTCTGTGGCATTGCTGAGCTGCCCATATTCATATGCAACTAATATTGTTTGCTATGTGACAAATTGCTTATGTTCTCTGTTGTGAGTCAATTTGGATAAAAGTATCTGTTAAAAGCATAAATGTAAATTGCTTTGGGTAGCCCTGCCCACAGTGGAATCTAATTAGTCCAACATCCGGTAATGTGTAATACACATCATCAAATATGTGTTAGGACAAGGTGTAAATGAACATTTCTTCACAACAAAGTTTGAACGCGATTAATCACAGAAAATTGAAATGGATAGACACTGTAATGAGGAGGTGATATGTCATCATTGTCATTATGCTTTATGTAGAATTTGAGGAACTGAATATGAATACCTATTTCTTAACACAAAGATAAGTTCCATAAACGTATACATGTGTGCACACAAACACGCTCAGCATATGCTTGTTTGTGTCTGTCACTAGATCTAAATGAAGAAATTAACACCTGCTGCCCAAACTCAGAAGACGGAACCCAACAGGACTGGCCAAATTCTGGTTTTGCAATGTTATTTTTGACTGATTCATTAAAAGAATCGGCTCATAGGAATTATTTGTTTGAGAGTCAGACTACTCTGGTTGTGTTGTGTGTCCCTGCTACCACTTGCTCTGTGTGACCTTTGACCTGCTCAGCTGCTCTGTATGGGCATGATGTGTTGGGTTTTGGGTCAGAGCGGTCACTTTCTGACACCATGCTGGGGTGAGAACACAACTAGAAGTGAACATAAAAGCCAAACGGGGTCAGTGGGAGCCAACGCACACACCCTTACGCCCTATATACAAACACACACACTCAGATACTCGTGACCCTACGTGGTGTGCCGTTCATTGGAAGTGTGCACCCAAGTGTGAAAGCTAAAACACAATGTGTTGCATAATTCAGCGGTTCACTGGATTGTCACAGTATAATGTGGTCAGTTAACTGAATGAAATGTATTGAGGTGAATTGTGCTGAACCTGTTTGACGTCTCTGATAGCTAGTTGCATGTGTTGGACAAAATTGATGAATTGACATGATTTACTTGTGCTCAAGTCTATCCAAACATGTTTGACTCTCTTTTTATCCGTGAAACACAAAAGGAGGTGTTTTGAATTATTGGATGCTCTTTATTGCTAATTTATTAAATTTCTCTCTTAATTTAATAGGTCTCCAGAAGGAGTTGAAGGTCCGCCCCCCGCCCTCACGCCCAAAACAGTCCAGGAAGAACCTGAGCCAGCTTATACTGTCCCACTCCCAACAGGACTTGGACAACCACATCAGTGAAATGTACGATGTCCCTATAGCAACAGAAAAGGCCACGGTAAGAATGCATCTACTGACTCACTCGACCCAGACTGTCTGTGTGCTACTTTGTCATTCCTCTTTCCAAAGTTGGCATTAATAGTCCTGTGTCCCTCCCTTCTATGGTGTACCGCTGATGTGGTTGCACTTTCAAAAAGTAATAAAGCTCTTGGTCGTTTGGTGCATGCAGTTCATTGCACATAAATCTTTTTCACTGCCTTTGTGTGAGTTAATATTGTGAAAAAGGGTTTTTATATATTTTACGAAGCAATGTTTGTGAAATCTAATAATACATTTTAATGTATGTAGTATCTTTAATACGTAAAATACAGTGTTTCATTCATTATAAAACTTAAAATTAATTTTACTTGTGGGGAAAAAGCTACGTTGTCTTCAGAAGCTCACCCTTAAGTTATATGCAGCTTCACCTGATCTCTGAAGGTTTGCATGTTTATGTGTGTGCAAATAAAACAGCTTAGAAAGATCTCAAACAATGACTTGAAACATGTTTAAACAGACAGTCAGAAATGTATGAAGGTGCCAAGTCATACACTGCTTTTAAACCAACCAAAACCTGTACTTAACGGAAATCAATGCAAATTAGCTAAAACCAGTGCAGTGTACTTGAACAGAGAAACTGACATGCAAATGTTGACATTATTGTAATTTTTCTCATGTTTAGCCTAATGGAGTCATTCCTCATGACAATCTTGTCCTGATCAAGATGAAACCGGATGAAAACAGAAGATTTGGGTTTAATGTGAAGGTAAAATGCTCTGCATCTGTCATTTTCTGTGATTTAATGATTACATAGCCTCTGTGAAATCATCTTTCTCTCTCTCCTTTTTAGGGCGGCTCTGATCAGAAGATGCCCATTATCGTGTCTCGAGTAGCGCCTGGAACATCGGTATGTTTAATAGGCTGTTTATTGCCATAAATACTGTACTATTACCCTTTATAGTGCAGCTGGGATTACAGCTGAAGACAATAAAGACAGATTCATTGAAGAGTGACCCCTACAGGATTAGCAGTGAACTGTCCTGTATGTCAGTGTTTTGTTTATGCCTGTGTTCATGGATTTATGCTGCTCTCCATTCAAAATTGGACATGGAATGTTCCCACTGGATATTTCTTGATATTTATTTTAGAATAATCAGAATCATGCATTAAAATCGTCATCTAATGGCAAGTACTTTACATTTCATCATTTTCTGTCGGTGTCTCATTTCTAGGCTGATTTGTGTGTGCCTCGACTGAATGAGGGCGATCAGGTTGTGCTGATCAACGGTCGAGATATTGCAGAGCACACGCATGATCAGGTGGTCATGTCCATCAAGGCCAGCTGTGAGAGCCACTCGGGGGAGCTCATCCTGTTGGTGCGGCCCAATGGTGAGCACTGGTCTGATACATACACTAGCCTTTTGCTGCATTTATTATTATTATTATTATTATCAATGTTGAGTCTTTACTGTCACATCAATTCATCCTTGTTGAATAAAATTATTAATTTCATTAAAAAAAAAAAAGTCTTACCCCAAACTTTTGAATGGTAGTGTATATTTACAATATGTGACCCTGGTCCACAAAACCAGTCTTAAGTCGCTGATGTATATTTGTAGCAATAGCCAAAAATACATTGTATGGGTCAAAATTATTGATTTTTCTTTTATACCAAAAATCATTAGTATATTATGTAAAGATCATGTTCCATGAAGGTATTTTGTAAATTTCCTACTGCAAATATATCAAAACTTAATTTTTGATTAGTAATATGCATTGCTAGGACATTCATTTGGACAACTTTAAAGGTGATTTTCTCAGTATTTAGCTTTTTTCAAATAGTATCTCGGCCAAATATTGTCATATCCTAACAAGCCATACATCAATGGAAAGCTTATTTATTCAGCTTTCAGATGATGTATACATCTCAATTAAAAAAAAAATTTACCCTTATGACTGGTTTTGTGGTCCAGCGTCACACATAAGTTCACATTAACTCCTTTACAATGAATTAAATACTAGGGATATCTTGGTATTTATTTACATTGAAATCTTTTTGAGTTGAGGCACGTTGTTTACATCATAATTTTAATAAGACCAAATTCACTTTAAATTCACACATTATAATTCCGATTTCCAAACTTATTCGACAATTGATTTATTCACTTTGTATGGTTCTTGTTAGGGAAAAATAATGTCCAGTTCTGTGGATTTATCACAGTAGCACATTGCCATTACATTAACTGTCTCCCTTTGTGTAGCTATCTACGATGTGGTTGAGGAGAAATTGGAGACCGAACCGGATTTTCAATATATCCCAGAGAAATCTCCCACAGACCCATCTCAGCTGGACCAGGACGCCTGGAGGGACTCAATGCTGCAGTTAAAGGAGGGTCTCAACAGTGCTACCATATTGGCCCAGTTTGATGTGAGTTAACACACTGATTCTGAAACAAAACAAATCATTTGTCATTTATTGTCCTAGGCAAAAGAGCAGTTCAAGTTCATATGCAATTGTTTATCTAAATTCCTCATTTACAGCATGCTCTGAAATCTAGAGCTATCAGGGTTATTCAGGATGTGGTCATATCAAAATAACTTCCTATTACTTCCTGTCTTTCATCAGGCAGCCCTAATATCTTCCTGTTAGTGTGTGTAGGGCTTGTGTATGTAAAAATGTTAATCAAGATGTGCAATATATTACTCAAGGAGACATGTCCCTATATGACACTTGTCACTAAACCACTGCATGATTTAAGATACTAGTTCTACAGTGCAGAAGCATGCATTATTTATGTGCTGAAAATACTTCCCTGCCATGAAGTATCCAGTTTGGGCCAGATTTACTGTTAAATAAGATATGATATATGTTGTATTTGCATATAGTGCATGGATTTACACTCAAAGCACCTGGTGGAAGGTCCTTGAAATGATCCATTATTGAAATGCTTGAATTTGAGGAGTAAGGGGTCGTTTCACACAGAACACATTTTTGCATTCCACTGCGCTTCTGTTGCTTTTCTATGGACAGATGTGTTTGACTGTTGTGCTGGCATCTTTTGCAGCATCTCATGCATGATGACACATTTAAAAAAAATGCAAATGCTTAAGTTGAAAGAAAAATGTGTCTTTTTAAACACAAACATGCGTTCTCCAAGCATTACCTCTTAAACAGCTCATATATCAGAGACAATCCTACCAGATTTCTGTATGGTTTGTGAATGTATGAAAATCATAAAAGTGGAAAGGAAGGTTTGAATACTGAAGGTCATAAGATGTGTGTCTGTTAATGAGTTTTCAATCATTGGAATTTTTGTAGACTGACTGACTTCCTTTTATTTTAAAGCAACTGTATCGGAAAAGGCCTGGAATGACAATGTCATGTGCCAAATTACCTCAGAATCTTTCCAAAAACCGCTACAGAGACATCTCACCTTGTGAGTATCGCTGCATGCCGTTCCTTTTTACTAATAACCAGTGGAATAGATCAAACATAAATCAGTTTTTGTTGTTTTATTGTCAGATGATGCAACTAGAGTCATCTTGAAAGGCACAGATGACTACATCAATGCTAATTACATAAATGTAAGTGACTCATAATTATTTTATTATCTCCACCAAACTCAAACACCCAAGGAATGATGGACTGTGATTAATAGCCTCTCATAATGCTGTTTTGTCATATTCGCAGATGGAAATCCCTGCCTCCAGTCTCATAAACCGCTATATCGCCTGCCAGGGGCCGCTGCCCAATACGTGCCCGGATTTCTGGCAGATGACGTGGGAGCAGGGCTCCTCTTTGGTAGTCATGCTTACTACTCAGGTCGAGCGAGGACGTGTATGTATATCTCTTGATTTTTGACATTTTTTTGTGTTCTAATTCTGTGAGTGTGTTTTTTCTTTTACAAAGGAACTTATTATCAGTCGTGTTTTTTTTTTTTTTTTTTTGTAATCTACTTGAGCTTATGTCATTGATTTCCTTTATACCACAGGTGAAGTGCCTTTTATCAGTATTGGTTTTTTTTTTTTTTTTTTTTTTTTTCCGGACCTCTCGGGTTAGCGCCACATACGGCGGCTTTCAGGTTTCCTGCCAGACTGAGGAAGGAAACTCTGCTTTCTTGGTTAGGGATATGACTCTTACTCACATCGAGGTGAGTTGTATTACAGATTTGCATATTAACTGATTATATTCTAAACTTGAAGCATGTAATGCTGCAGTTCCTGAGAAAGCTACCAAATTGATGATTTAGTTTCTTAAAGGGATAGTTCACTTAAAAATAAAAATGATCATTTACTCACTCTCGTGTCATTTTGAAACCCTGTGACTTTATTCTGTGGAACGCAAAAGAAAATATTCTGAAGAAATTTGGTAACCAAACAGTTTTGCAACCTATTGACTTTCATTGTATGTACAAAAAAACATTGAAACCGAAAAATTGAAGTTTTGTGATTACATCATTTTAATTTTTGGGTGAACTACCCCTTTAAGCCAATGCTTACTTGCAATTACTTAACTCCAGGTTCTTGTTTACAATAATCATTTGTCATGATCCCATTATATCATTGTCATTTTGTGTTTGTTGCTTTGTTCTGTGTGCCGTTAGAGTGGGGAAAGCAGGGAATTGACCCAAATCCAGTACCTGGCGTGGCCTGATCACGGTGTACCAGATGACTCAACAGACTTTCTGGATTTCGTGGCTCTGGTCCGGAGTAAACGAGCTGGGAAGGACGAGCCCGCTGTGGTCCACTGCAGGTAATTCATATATTTATATAACACAGTAGTTTCTAAATGTAATTATCTAAAGTGAATTACAGTGTAATCAATCTTGGCTTACTATTTCCCCTTTTTATCCCTCCCCTTCTCCCTCTGTCATATCCCAGCGCTGGGATTGGCCGGACGGGAGTTCTCATCACCATGGAGACGGCAATGTGTCTGATGGAGTGCGGCCAGCCAGTGTATCCATTAGAAATTGTGAGAACCATGCGGGATCAGAGGGCCATGATGATTCAGACGCCTGTAAGTCCCGTCCCACCTTCTTTCTTCCTGTCATTGCCTTCGTCAGTCATCCATTGGGGGTTTATCAATGGCTTTCTGCCTTCAGTTGCTGGGAAGAGGCAGAATACTACACAGCTAATGATGACATGTTAAATAAACAACAAAAACAAAAATAATAATTTGTGACATTTTCACTCACATTTAAAATGCAGCAGCAGGGTATAATGCTTCCACATATATAAAAGAAGAAGAGTTGCTGTAGCAGGGGGTCTTGTCTAGGCTGCGACTCCCAGAGCTTGAGACAATGATGCAGCTGTGATTCCAACATGATCTTCTGTAGTTTAATGAGGCCTGTCAGCCCAGAGGCTGCTGACCATGAGACCACACTAATTAGACTGCAGGAAGGAGAATTGGTTGATGCTCAGTGAAAACACTTGTGCACCCACTCTGCTCTTTTTAATTACTGATGTTACTAAGGCATCACTTTTTCTATTGGTCATCCACTACCATTCACATGTTTGGGGTCAATAAATAGTTTTTGAAAGAAATTAGTATTTTTATTCAGCAGGGATGCATTTAAAGGGGTCCTTTTATGCTTTTTCACTTTTTAAACTTTAGTTAGTCTGTAATGTTGCTGTTTGAGCATAAAAAAGATCTGCCAAAGTCCAATTCAAAAGGAGATATTATACTTAAATCACTTTTCAAAAACTACAACGAACGACTCATTTGGACTACAAATCTACAAATATCGACGAATGGGACGAGACCTGGTTGAGCTGCACTAGAGAAGGCAGCGAGTGTTATCACTATGTCGGAGACACGCTAGCTTTCCCAAGGCAGATGAACTTAGAGTGGTTACAATCATCCGGGTTTAAATCGCACTCAAATTGATTTGATATTGATGCAATATTTACACTGAAGCTCGCAGGCGGATATGGTAAGGGGCATGACATTTCCCGAACAGACACCGAGTGCTGCCAATCACAACACACAATGTCCCAGCTAACCAATCACAGCACACACATTTCGTATTTCAGAAGGCGGGCCTTCATTTGATACAGGAACTATTCGAGCCGTTCATGCCAGACTGGGTTGAGAGGTACTGTAATAATGTAAAATATGTGAAAAATAATGTGTTTTTCGAACAACAAAGCATGAGAGCATGTTCTAGTACACCCCAAAACAAAATCAAGACTTTGTAAAAGAGCATAATAGGACCCCTTTAAGTGACCAGATGTGACAGTAAAGACATTGATATTATTTTGAAAATCTGATTAAAATAAATGTGTTTATTTCAACTTTTTAAATCCCAGTTTGCACAAGAATATTAAGCAGCACAATTGTTTTTAACATTGATAATAAGTTGAAAAAGTTTTTTGAGCACCAATCGAATATTAGAATGATTTCTGAAGAATCATGTGACATTGAAGACTGGAGGAACGGCTGCTGAAAATTCAGCTTTACCATCACATGAATAAATTACATTTGAAAATATATTCAAAGAGAAACAGTTATTTTGAATTGTAATAATGTATAACAGTATTAATGTTTTTTTTCCCCTGCTTTTATTTTTTGATCAAATAAATGCAGCCTTGATGAGCATAAGAGACTTCTTTCAAAAACATTTAAAAATCTTGCCAACCCCAAACTTTGAATGGTAGTGTACCTAAATTTGATCACTTTTTAAAATGATCTGCTATTCTGGCCTTACTTGGTGAATAATTTTGAAGGATTGACCTGAGCTATATTTTCTTGACTTTTATTTCTTCCTGTCCGCATCTTATTTTCTGCTTTTGCTTTGTTCCACAGTGGTTCTATGTGCATTCTCTCGTCTCTCTCTATCCTTCTCTAACTCACTCAGCCACACAGTCCATGAATTATGCTCTCATTCCAGTTTCACATACTGCCATCACACTTGGCTGCTCTTGTGTGATAGACGGACACGTCTTGCATTCACCATGACTTCCCCTCTGTTCTGTTTTTTCAGAGCCAGTTCAAGTTTGTGTGTGAGGCCATAATGAAGGTTTACGAGGAGGGCCTGGTGAAACCGCTCAAGTCCACGCTGTACGAATCCAACTAATGCAATGCCAGCTTTTCCCGAAAATGATGCTGAAATTCACTGACAGGATCTTCTCCACATGATGATGTTACAGCTCCGTGACAGAGTGATGGAGAAGTATCTCGAGCCAGGAACACAGGACATAAACCAAGCACTGCTGCACTTTATGCTGGCAAAGAGACTACATGCCAGGCTTCAATGAGGAGAGAGAGAGAGAGAAGTGACAAAGAAATCTAAGGTGAATTAGGTACTTGTTGGAACTTTGAGTGTTCAGGGTTTTAACAAATATATATATGTTAATAATGAATATAGTGGAGATTGCTGGTGCCATATGTGTGTAAGGGCAGGCCCGTGAGTGAATGAGTGTTTTTATATGTGGTCACCTATTATTTGGAAACAAACAGCACCCACAAAACCATTCACATCCAGGCCTGTGCTGCAGATGAACATTTGTATTTTTATTAGAAATATTTATTGTTTTAGTTTAAATTTTGAGCCCTGCTCATTCAACATAAGTAACTACATACAAAAAAAAAAAGAAGAAAAAAAAAAAAACGTTTTTGTTACAACAGTGATCTTTTTTTTTCCTCTTTCCGTTTGCTTTGTTCTTGCTTTTTGCCACAGGATGAAAATCATTTTTATTTATTTTTCTGTCAAACTAAAAAGCTGTCAACAAGGACTTTAAAGCACTTTGCATTACAGCTTTGATGCAAAATATCGGTTCGGAAGTTAAAGGAATACTAAAATGAAAATGTTGTGATTATTTACTCATCCTTGTGTCTTTCCAAACCCATATGATGTTCTTTCGTCAGTGGAGTGCAAAAGGAGATGTTTTGAAAAATGTTCGTGCTGCTCATTTCCATACAGTGAAAGCCTCCAAGATAAAATGACAGAAAATACAATAATATTTCAAGAAATTGGAATGTTGGAATGTCAGGAAAAGACTGAAATGTAACTTTAATTACTGAAAATATTCCTCCCAGTTAGTAGTTCCTCAACCTTACAGAATTAGTTGTGAAATAAAAGAACCTGTGAGACTGTAGAATAATAAATTCCGGGCCACCAACCCACAGAAATAAACATACAGAAGATTCCTTTAAAATTAGATTGATTCTTTTTTTTTTATACACTCCTCTGCTGTTTTATTATAAGAGAACTATCATTTAGAAATTTGATCTGTCCAAAGGCAAACATTCCCTGAAAGAATAAACGCCTTGCCATTTAAAATCAGATATTCAATTGAAGGGTTTAGTATTCCCTGTAGGTAATATAACAGCCACATCAGTGTTGCAAATAATAACTGTTTTTTGTGTTGTTGTTAAATCTGAATGTTACACACCACAATGTGTCAAATGCAGTACCACGTTGGGGAATCAAATTGGAGTTTGTTTATTTTTGACCTGTTTATTTCTTGTAGCAGACTGCACACACAGAATATCCCGCTAACATTAGCAAGTGTGTCCAGTGTGTGTGTTGTTGTGTTATTACTGTATGTTTCTGATGTCTGTATGTGTAAGTGTGTTTTATAGTACTGTTGGTTTGAATGTGATTGAGCCCTAGTTTTATGAACAGTCTTTGTTTAGAAGCCATCAAATTAACATTGTTAATCTCTCAAATTAAATTTTTGACCCATTGCCCAGTTTCACAGGCCATCTCTAGTTGAATTCAGAATTGAATCCATGCCTGTACTTTTTGTAAGGTACTACATTTACAGTCAATCATATGATGTTTCTTTGTGGTCATAATTGCTGGAGAACCTTGGTTTTAGGACCAAATAATTCCATTCTATGCTGAACAGGTTACAGATTTTACCAAAAAACATTTAAAACAGGAATATGGCATGGAATTTGGGAGAAACTACACACCTCCTGCCTTGTGGGACAGCACTTTTTCAACAAAGAGTACAACCGTAGACTGGAGTTAACGTTTTATTTGCTGCAAATAACAGGAAGGTCAAGTTGTGCCACTTGTCCATTTTTATGAAAATATTGTAAAGTGTACATACAATGTTGTATATTAAAAAGAAAATCTTTAAAATAAAAGTAAGGTGTGTGTGTGATCTGGGTCATTTTTGCATGTGATATTATATATATGGGAGGAAATAAGTACCATGTAAGTATATGATACCAGTATATATATCTATATTATATATTATATTAGATATATAATTACATTGACATTTGATTTCCCTCCTTTGAAGTCTTTGGCAGGCTAGTGGCACAGTTGCTGAGTTTGGACGCACTGAGGTAAACCGGGGTGGGGCTGTGGGGGGGGGGGGGGCGGGGGGGAATACAGGCACCTGAAAGCAATGCTTTCTAGACTAGAAAATAGGATCTTTGCTGGCTCAGAGGAAGCCATGGTTAGATTTACCTTAGCCTTTATATTTTTAGCAACTATAATATTTTGATAGTCCACATTTAAATATTTTGTGACTTATTAAATGATAAAATACATGTTTTCTTTACAAAAAAAAAAGTTTTTAGTTTGAATAAAAGCTTCAGATACATTTTCAATCCATTTTATGAAATATTATTTTCAGTCTAACCAATACTTCCAAAACAATTACAAATCATTCTTGCAACTCTTGCAAACCTGCATGTAATGTGTTAGCTTTAAAAGTGCTATAATAATTCAGCATATAGAATAAATTATATATGACAAATAATGGTGAATGGTGATTAATTTCTCACGTCACTTCCTGACTAACTACATATACAGTGGGTACGGAAATATTCAGACCCCCTTAAATTTTTCAACTTTTTATATTGCAGCCATTTGCTAAATCATTTAAGTAATTTTTTTTCCTAATTAATGTACAAACAGCACCCCATATTGACAGAAAAAAAAAAAACAGAATTGACATTTTTGCAGATTTATTAAAAAAAAACTGAAATATCACATGGTCCTAAGTATTCAGACCCTTTGCTGTGACACTCATATATTTAACTCAAGTGCTGTCTATTTCTTCTGATCATCCTTGAGATAGTTCTACACCTTCATTTGAGTCCAGCTGTGTTTGATTATACTGATTGGACTTGATTAGGAAAGCCACACACCTGTCTATATAAGACCTTACAGCTCACAGGGCATGTCAGAGCAAATGAGAATCATGAGGGCAAAGGAACTGCCGGAAGAGCTCAGAGACAGAAGTGTGGCAAGGCACAGATCTGGCCAGGTTACAAAAAAATTTCTGCTGCACCTAGGGTTCCTAAGAGCACAGTGGCCTCCATAATCTTAAATGGAAGACGTTTGGGACGACAAGAACCCTTACTAGAGCTGGCCGTCCGACCAAACTGAGCTATAGGGGGAGAAGAGCATTGGTGAGAGAGGAAAAGAAGAACCCAAAGATCACTGGGGCTGAGCTCCAGAGATGCAGTCAGGAGATGGGAGAAAGTTGTAAAAAGTCAACCATCACTGCAGCCCTCCACCAGCCGGGGCTTTATTGCAGAGTGGCCCGACGGAAGCCTCTCCTCAGTGCAAGACACTTGAAAGCCCGCATGGAGTTTGCTAAAAAAACACCTGAAGGACTCAAAGATGGTGAGAAATAAGATTATCTGATCTGATGAGAACAAGATAGAACTTTTAGGCCTTAATTCTAAGCGGTATGTGTGAAAACCAGGCACTGCTCATCACCTGACCAATACAGTCCCAACAGTGAAGCATAGTGGTGGCAGCATCATGCTGTGGGGGTGTTTTCAGCTGCAGGGACAGGACGACTAGGTTGCAATCGAGGGAAAGATGATTGCGGCCAAGTACAGGGATATCCTGGACGAAAACCTTCTCCAGAGTGCTCAGACCTCAGACTGGGCCGAAGGTTTACAACAAGACAATGACCCTAAGCACACAACTAAAATAACGAAGGAGTGGCTTCACAAAAACTCTGTGACTGTTCTTGAATGGCCAGCCAGAGCCCTGACTTAAACCCAATTGAGCATCGCTGGAGAGACCTAAAAATGGCTGTCCACCAAAGTTTACCATCCAACCTGACAGAACTGAGAGGATCTGCAAGGAGAAATGGCAGAGGATCCCCAAATCCAGGGGTGAAAAACTTGTTGCATCTTCCCAAAAAGACTCATGGCTGTGTTAGATCAAAAAGGTGCTTCTACTAAATACTGAGCAAAGGGTCTGAATACTTAGGACCATGTGATATTTCAGTTTTTCTTTTTTAATAAATCTGCAAAAATGTCAACAATTCTGTGTTTTTTCTGTCAATATGGGGTGCTGTGTGTGTACATTAATGAGGAAAAAAATAATAACTTAAATGATTTTAGCAAATGGCTGCAATATAACAAAAAGTGACAAATTTAAGGGGGTCTGAATACTTTCCGTACCCATGGTATATCTCAGTAATATCAGACCATCTATTACTGGTACGTGGTACCACTACAGTACCAAGTTGGAAGATATGGGGGATATGCAGTTCTAGTACACAAAGTTCCTAAATGTTATTTTTTGCGCATGAAACTGGATTGGGAAGTCAAACTAGATTCTTTAGTGTATTGCTTTGATCTAAAGTTTTATTCAGTAACTGATTTACAAATTTCTAACATGCCACACAATAGATGATTGTAGTTTCTTAAAAGATAATACGGTAGCACTGTATTTCGATAGTCCACTTTAGACATTCTATTAACAGTAAGTAACTTTGCAACTACATGTCAACTAGCAGTTAGTAGAGTATTGGTAGACTGTCTGCTTAATTTCTTCTAACACTTTCTTTGTCAACATTCTAGTAACCCTAAACCTACCCTAACAGTCTACTCTGAGAGTTAGTAGACATGTAGTTGCAAATTAATGAGAATTAGTTGACATGTAGTTGGCATGTAGTTACAAAGTTACTTATAGTTAATAGAATGTCTAAAGTGGACTATCGAAATAAAGTGTAACCGATAATACATGTAAGTTTAAGAACGTTGTAATGTTGAAACTAAACTAAAAAGTATTGAGGCAATTGTCACTCCGCACCGGCCCTTTAAATGTAAATCCACTTTTAGGGATTTACGTGACGTCATTTCCTGAGGGAAAAACAGCCATCCCACAATCTTTCGGACCGGGACAATATCAGTTACACTTACCTCCAAAAACATAAGGTGGATGGGCCACACTGCGGCGTAGAAGATGGATATTTCAAAACACAAAGTTGTTTGTTGATAACGGCCGAGGCTAGAGGACTGTTTCATTGGCGGAATATCAAGCAGTCTGCAGTACGTATCGCTTTTGTCTGTGGTCTGAGGAGCAACAAGTGGATTCGCGCCGCTAGCGCGAGGTCTTCCCGGCCGGGGGTGGGCGCGATAGATATCGGAACCATATTACAGCCGTATTGTAACTTCTAGCTATTTGTGTTATTAAATAAATTCAACATTTTTAGGTCGTTCCGCCGTTAAATGTGAATTATGCGCATCTTTTCTTCTTGAGCAAACAGGTGTCAGTGGAGTTCAGTCAGTCAGCGCGTGATGATCGTGAGCCACTCTCGCTACTCTCGCTACTCTCGCTAGAGCTTTTGCACTAAACCTCAAGCAGTGCACGCCTGACAGCAGCGTTAAACGTTTGACGTTTTGTCAACAGATATTTTAAACGGACCACTGTCTATTATGAATATTTACCACAATGAAATTATAGTTAGTGAGAGTGAAGGTAGCAATTTTAGTTAACTGCAGTTGTATCTAGAGACTAAATATCTTACCACGTTATTTTCCATAAATGCCACAGTTTGTTTTATAGAAATTATTGTTGCCTTGACGTAACCTTTGTATTTTCCCTAACTGTGGTCTTATTACAGATGCTTCAGTTAAATAATAGTTACTATACATGCTGCACAAAATTTGAGTTACATTTTCTTAAAGAAATAAGGTGCCATCTATTCAATACTGGTCTTATTATAGATTCCACAGTTAAACTGTGGTTATAAGTGCTGTTGGGGAAAGTTACTTTGAAAAGTAATGCATTACAACTTGCGTTACTCCATAAAAAAGTAACTAATTATGGTACTTAGTTACTTTTTATGGAAAGTAATGCGTTACGTTACTTTTGCATTACTTTTTAAATCTGGACAGGGCTTGCTTGTTTGTTTTTAAAATAAAAAAGTTCTATTTTTGGCAAATATAAAAGCCCTTTCACACCAAAAGTGAAATGAATAAGCCTCGGGCTGAAGGGAAAGTAAATGTACGTCCGTACAGTAGAATGCAGAAGAAGACATTTCAACACACTTCAGCAATAGAAAAAAGACACACATGTTTGTCTAGAGTAATTTCTGCTTATTAGTACGGCTGAACTGGATCATCGAAGGTCAGAAGCAAATAGAATGGGATTAAATACATAAAGGATATTTGTGTTGTTTAACATTTAATTATTGCAGTTTTGCGTCATATTCTGAGTTGCATTATTTTTATTCATTTTGATGAATACTGAATCTGTTTTTTTGTGTGTGTGTGTGAGTGAGATGAATTAATGCATATTCATATTTATTTTGAACTACAGTAACATCTTCTGATTTCTCTCAACATGGGGACAGGAGAGCTGTCAATCAATAAATTGGAAAAAAAAAGTAACTTGCGTTACTTATTTGAAAAAGTAACTGCGTTACTTTACTAGTTACTTGAAAAAAGTAATCTGAATTACTTGTAATATATTACCCCCAACACTGGTTATAAGTAAGAACCATAGCGAGTTGTAATTTGTAACTGAGATTGTTTCTTTATTCCAGACTGGACAAACGAATCTTCCTGAACATGCTGAGCTTCCTTCGCCGTACTCTGGGCCGGCGGTCCATCCGCAAACATGCTGAGAAAACTCGACTCCGACAAGCCCAGCGAGCCACAACACACATCCCTGCTGCTGGAGATGCCAAGTCCATCATCACCTGCCGAGTGTCTTTGTTAGATGGCACAGATGTCAGTGTTGATTTGCCGGTGAGTTGACTAATACATTCAAGTGTACGTGTGTTTGGTTGACTATGGTTTTCATAAACCATTCTGTTTGGTCAGTTCTTGCCATTTGTACTTGTTGTGATACACTCTTGCTTGGTTGCATTGTGCGACTCAAGAAGAACACTTAAACAATTTAAAATGTGACCTTTATTAAAGCTCAAGGTTGAATCCTAGGCATTTGTTTTCAGTCTCTGCTCTGACAGAAACTTGCCTACTGAGTCACGTTGATACTCCAGTATAACAGAGAGAATGCTCTCCATTGTTCACTGCTGTTTGAGGCTATTTTCTTATTACATAATCCTGGGAGAAAAGTACATTGAAACTAGACATCTCTGGTGGGGACTAGAGATGAGCTTGGCACTTTTAACTTGACACACATGATAATTCTTTACTTTCAACTTTGTAATTTTAATCACCTTGACTTGAACTGATGAGATTAGGAATTCTTTCAAAGTTCTTTACTCAGAACTCATGAGTCAAGCACCCACATAAAATGTATTTGTGCCAAAACCTGATGCTGTTTTTTACTGTTATGCCTTTGATATTTTATGTAAACACTGTCTTTGCATGTGAAATGAGAAACGGTGCACTCAGGCTGGCCTTTTTTCCTGCCAGTGCATGCATCTTAACTCTATAAAACCAGTGTGTCGTATATGATACATGAATTTGTAAAGCCTCTAAATTATCAACTTAATAAAAACTTTGCTGATAAACCTGTTATACACAATCTACTACATGACTTCTGACCCCACTTGATGGTTCATACTATTTTAGCAAGTAATATTCACTTTTATTAAATAAACAGAAGAACTAAATTTGTATTGTTATTAAAATTTCATGATGAACGTTTACTGGACTAGAGCAACTTGGGCTACTTCTTTATCCATACATCATTTTATGCAAAGTAGTAGAGCTGGGACGATACGCTAATCTGCCGATTCAATACTATCCCGATACTTGTGTGCCGATTCAATATGTATTGCTATAATTGAGTATTGCGATTATATAACTATTGCGATTCGATATTACAATTTATTGTGATTTTTTTTTGTTTTTTGTTTGCTTATTAAAGACTAGACAATGGAAAATACTTGATTATACCCTTAAAAAGAGACTGTAAATGAGTCATATTAACAAAAACAATGCATCACATCTTTCTGAACTTTTATTTCAGGAGCATACACATACACAGTGTATATTTAAAGTACCTTGAACCATGAAACTTTCAAGTACCAAAACCCTGAACCACATGAATATAATAGCCAAATGTTCAACAAAATGAGTAAAATAAAGTGCTATGTTACTTTGCATACCGTTTTAGTCATGTTTAGTCATGTTTTCCCGGCAGTGTGTAAAATCCAAAGTGTTTCCACACTTGGGATTCAAAACGGGAAGGTGCAGAAAGAATTCTGGAAGAGGTCTGATCCTCTGCCTTCGTCATGGTTTTGCTTTCTCGCGCCGGCTTGAAACGTATATGACATCATCTAATGCAGCGGCACTGCGCACACAGAAGGATTGCTGTATGACATCAAAGCACCGCGAGAGCTACAGAGAGCAGATGGCTCTGCATGCTTTCGAATCGCCCTCGCGGTACTTTGATGTCATATGCAGATTGGTCTGCTTGGTGCTGCTTCAAGTCGAACACACCTATACATTTCACCCTCTGTTGGAATTAAAAAGCGCTAACTTCTCCCCACCACCTCTTAGGAAAAGTAAAATAATGAAATATAAATCGATTCTGAGGTAAACCAATCGATTTTTAAATGTTTTAAAAAGAATCGCGATAGTTAGGTGAATCTATTTTTTTTCTCCCACCCCTACAAAGTAGTCATATAAGCATGTGTGTATCAAGAAAAATCAAGGAAATTTAAGTAGTTTGATATAGTATAAAAATCTCAATGCTTTAGAATTTCATCTTACTTTTTGGCCATATAAATTGGAGTATCTGCACCAGATTGCATATTTTTCTCAGTTTTGGCTAGGGATGCATTGATCCGATACTCCGTATCGGTATCGGCTCCGATACTGGCATTTTCTGTTGGATCGGTTATCAGTCAGACGAGACCGATCCAAATCTGATATTGTGCGTATACTATTCTGTGTCATTGTTAAGCCCCACGAAAGCACAAAAACATTATAAAGCACCATAAAGTCAAAGTTCAAGTGTTCTGAAGCCGTTCCATAGTTTAATGTGAGGTAAAGATGAATATTTAAGTCATTAAATTCAAGTTCACGTAAACTCTTCTCTCTGTCATCCTCCATTCAGCATTCAAACTGCGTGCCGTGTTCGATTACTACTAGGGCTGGGCAAAAAAATCGAATGTGATTTTCATGTGCATCTCGTCAGTAAAGCCGCTCCTGTGATTAGTAGTAAATCTCCAGCACATGCTTTCAGATGGAGTGGCATTTACTACACAGAGCCGTAGATCACTGACAAGCTATGCAAAATAGCGTTCAAAATCGCAGGCGATTCATTCCAAACGATGGAACTCTCTTCAAGAGCGCACAACAACTGAGATTTAAAACTATTAAAAGAAAAGGCTCGATAAACTACGCATCAATATCTCTTTCCTTTGTGCTTTGAACTTCTCTATGCGGAGCGCTGTGACTCCGTGTTGCTTCAAGCGCATCATTCTGCGCACGGGATGTGCATAAGTGCTTTGTGCCGCTCTGTATTGGAGCTTTTCGTATTATAACACTTTTGCACAGTGAAAGATCATTTATAGCGTTTCTTGTTCTGTCCTATGATAGGACATAACAAGAAAGGCTATTAATAATCTAATGTATAGCACAGTAATGGAGGCAGCAACATATGATAGATAGGACTTCTATCTACATATGTTGCTGTCTTCATTACTGCGCTATACATTTAAAAGAAATGTCTTTCAATTGTATAGTTTATATTTATATATAAATACATTTACTTGTTTTCATTAATGTATTTTACAACAATACAAAGAGCAATGTGTAACATTTTACCAGATATAGTATTACACTTATTCACTTTTATTTCTTCCCCACTAAATAGTTATTTCACTAAATGTTTAGATTTTATAAAATTGTGCACTCATGATTTTTCTAGAATAACTTTTGCTGCTAAATTATTCACTAACCTAGTTTATAATAGTATTTTTTGTCATATATCATATGAAGCATAGAGATTCTACATTGATTAAAAAAAAAAAAAAAACTCTGCTTGGATCGGATCGGATTGGAATCGGCCGATACCCAGAATTTTCTGGATCGGATTGGATCTGAAAAAAATTGTATCGTTGCATCCCTAGTTTTGGCCTTTGAATGAAATGTATGTTTTTTTTCCTCAAGTGTGAACTCCATATTCTCACTATATAGGGTGACCACCTGGGTGTTGCGCTGTTGCAGGTCAGCAAGCAATATTAACTTATTATTCGACTATGTTAATACTGATTTATGTTAAATTGAAAACCTATTTTCAGTGACACTGGATGATAATATGCTTTAAATCACCAGTAATCTTCATAAAATGTTAGTTGTGATTTTAAATGTTAGTAGTGAATAGAAATTTCTTTAAGTGGTGATGGTGCTTTATTAGACTAGAGAAAGATTACATGTGTTTTAACCTAATGCAGATCATCTACATTTGACTTTGATTAGGACCTGGTTTAAAAGTTATGGTTATTTCCATTATTACTTGAGATTTGACTCTGACTTGTAAAACTGTATGATGACTCAAGGTGCGCTCTCAAGCCCAGGTCTCAGAGATCTGACCCAGATGCTTGTCATTCTGTTTACTGATTAGCCGTAATACCATCATCCCTCTTGTAGCAGCTTCTTTATGTCTCTGTTTATGCTGTTGTTGAGCCTATGTCAGGAATTTCCTTGACCTCCACCTCAATGTGTTAGGTTTGATGTATGACTGAGTGTGTTGTTGAACTCATGAGTGTTTTGCATTTCTCCTCTTCATTCCTAACTAAAGTTCCAGTATTTCCACTGCTGATGTATTCTTCTATTTTAGTGTTGTTTGGGTTGAAGTGCACATTTATATGCTATCTGTACTATATACTGTATAACAAATTTAGCAGGTTTCCTTGGATCTGCTGTCATTTTGAATGCATTGTCAATAGAGATTGACCGATATATCGATTTCCCGATATTTAAGCATTTTACCATAATCGGATATCGGTTTTGTAATATCGGATTCACTGATAAACGCCGCCATCTTGTGGGCGTTTTGAGAATTGCGCGCAGGATCGCCATTGCAGCGCGTCTGAGGGGAGACGAGACAACAACAACTGCGTGCAGGTACTTGATATAGTTGCTATAGTTAGTCAACTTTATTTAACATAACAGCCATTTATGCACAAATTAGATGCATTATATAAATGCCTGATATGTAGTTTATGCAGCTTGGCTCTAAGAAATAGAGACCAACTCACAGTCACGTAAATAATCCGTCAAGTCCTGTCCCAATAAAGACGTAACTTTGCCTGAATTAAATAATATGCAGCCATGAATGAGCGCATGTTGGAAATAAAAGCGCTGAATTTAATTCTCTCTCTGTTGTATATTTGCTCATCATTAGTCTCGCGAAGCCGCTTTTATATTGCTGTTCACTCACCGGGTTGATGCTCAGGAAATGCTCCAACACGGCCACTGCATGTGACTTTTAACAAGATTCACTTGTTTAAAACACCCTAAATTGTATTAACATTTACTATATAACCATTGTTTCGCTAATAAACATCTAAATAAATACAACTTATAGTGCTGGGCGGTAACCGTTCATACGAATACGGTGTGTATTTTTATATGATATGAATTTTAAAATACCGCACCCCCCATACGGTGTATTCTCTTAAAACAACGTTCGAAAAAAGGGGTCTCTTTTCACTGTTGCTCTGTGGTGAGGGAACAGCTGTATGTGGTACTAAGCGTGAAAGTTCAGAAACTGAAGCTATAGAACGTGATGACACAGAAGAACTCATCCACAATATCCACATTGACAGCCACAAATATCCACCACCCCCTGCCATCAGCTCCCACAATTCCACACACAAGCTCGACTTTAGCACTAGATTTAGCAACTTTCAGACCCTTTTAGCAGCTTTTTTCCATAGAATATTTATACTGACAAACCTAGCGACTTTTTTGGAAAAACCTTAGCTATGGTTCAGTTGGAAGATTTCGCCAGTGCTGTCCCGCGAACGCGAGGTCTGACTTTCCCGGAGAAATGACACCTCTCTCGGCGTCTGTTCTGTGCAATGACCGGCAGAGAAGCAGCGCATTCAGTTGGCCGCACCGCAGCCGACTCGTCAATAAATGAGTACAAAACAGCGTTTCCTAGCACCTGTCGCTTACTGATTGTTTGTAATTATGATCGTAGTTCGTCTGTTAATATCACATGCACTTTTTTGTTTGTTGTTTTTTTTAGTTTGTTACTCAGACGCAGGCAGTGCGCTGCATGAGACAAAAAAGTAATATAGCCAAAACAACTGTGACTCCTGGTTAACATTAAAAGGGGTCGTGTTTGGTCACTATTTAGTGTGGTATTTTTTGACAATATTCACTCCTCATGACAGTAAAATATAAAATTCGAAGTCAATATACTGCAGTATTTCCTCAATCAGTAGAAAATATGGTTAACACCCGGTCATGCATGGAAAAAAAAATACCGTCAATTTTAGGCATTTGTTTTGTGGTTTTGCATCGATATGTTTGTGTGTTACATTTTTATTTAATTGTCTGGCATCTTATTAATGCAGTGTGGAAAGTCTAATATATATTAGCGGTTTACTTAGGGCACTGGGTTTGATAAAGATCAGTGTGGTCTCTGGGCTGGTCACTGTAGTTTACTAATGGCCTGTTTGAGGCTTGGCAAGGAAATAACCAATACAAGCGGGATTCACATGCCATAGTAGTTTACTCTAAGATCTTAATCAGCCTTTATTTTTCCTTTGTTCTTATTGTAGATAGCTGGCACTATGTTGTTGTTGTTTTAAAGATTCCCTCTGATGTGTTATAGGCCTACACAAGGGAATGATGAGAATAAACTGAACTAGTGGTGACTGATAAATTAGAGGATGAGTTCCCAACTGCATAACCAAGAGTAAACAACCCCACCAAAGACATCAAATGAGCAGATGTCAGTCTACATCACAACTTAAAGGGGTCATATGATGCGATTTCAAGTTTTCCTTTCTCTTTGGAGTGTTACAAGCGGATTGTGCATAGATAAGATCCCTGAAGTTGCAAAGACTAAAGTCTCAAAACCAAAGAGATAGTCTTTATCAAAGTTAAGACTCTGCCACACCTACCTAAAGCGGCTCGTTCTAACACGCCCCCACATATCTACCTCACTATGTGGAAATATTAGCATAATGCCACCTAAATGTGCACGCAAAGAAAGAAGGCGTGGTTTCAGTAACCGCAGTTAGTGTTGAAGCAGTCATGTCAGGGAGACGCTGTGTGTTTCTAGGTGAAAGCAAAAGCACTTTATTGGCCTTCAGAAAGTAGATGCATTTAAAGAATCTTTAAGACTACTTACAACAGAACAGCAATGCATTTATGGACGACTGTTTCGTGAACCTAGGAGAGGATGTAATTCTGACTTTGCTATGACAATCTGGTGCTTCTGAATCAGCTACTGTTTTGTAATTAAAGTATTTGCTATTGACTGTTCAAATACGGAGTAACACATCGTGTGTGTGTGTGTGTGTGTGTGTGTGTGTGTGAGAGAGAGAGAGTGCGTCACATCACAGTGGAGTCAGCTTAAATTTGTTTAATTTTCATTACTTAAAAGATAGATTAAATGAATGTTTATGCCTTAAAACAAAATGTAAATTCACAACACAGAATTTCTGAGCAAAAAAAATCATAAGGCTATTATAAGAATAAATTAAACTTGTTTTTATTTTTTCAATAATTAGACATGTTAAAACACAGAATTTGTAACAATAAAACATAAGGTTGGAAAAAAAAACATTTCATAGGGCCCTAAACGTAATATCTGTTAAACTTTTAATAAATTGATGTTTAACTGTATAAGTTTCTGATTTTAATAATAGACATGCTTTTTGATTAATAAAATGTTATTTAACCATTAAAAAGGAGTCCAGAACCCCCCACCACCCCCCAAAGCCGTAAACCTAGGGGAAACACGGAGTATACTGATTCGTTCTGATCTATAGATGTTTTCTTTGCTCACACACAGACACTGCGTCTACTATGGCTGTGCGATTAATCGCAATCGAATCGAAACCGCGATTTGAGACGTTGCGATTTCCTAAAAGCAAAGCCTGTGATATGGACGCGATATTACTCCAGAGCATATACATGACTGCCAGCCTTGAGTTGCAGACTTACTAACCAATAGAGTGAGCGCACATCCGTTCTCCCCAATCAGCACTGCTCTAGCCAGCTGCGTAAACACCCACCATTAAAAAAAACAGAAAGCGGGAGAGAGACCGAGTGGGATTATTTGCGTCTACTGGGTCAGATCGATAGTTGGGGAAATTAAAACTAAAGAAAACCATATGCAACTTAAGTTTCGAAATTACAGACAACGAACAAAAAAAAGGTAATTTCCAAGAGCTGCATCACAACGCATATCAAAAGCTCCCTTATCGGTTCTGTTTTCAGTACTGGATAATAAAAGATACATTCTTAGATGTTTTTATTAATACATGAACGTTATCTTGCACATTTTATCTCCCAAACAGATTAATTTGAAATAAGTTTATAATGCATGCTCGCTATTCCCAATTCAGAAGAGAGCACACACAGCCCTGGGGGTATGTGAATGCTTCTCATACGTGCTCCTCTCTGCTCCACGCGGTTTTTGCAAATTCCCAAACGTCACGGACGAGCCGTTCACACGTGGACGCACCACGCAGCCTGTCTCGTAATGCTGGTTATACTCGCACCCGGCTCCGCAAGTCACCACGAGCGCATCTGGCAGTATGGATGAGGCTTGACGCACGCGCGCAACCTGTGTCGACTCGCGCCTGGCTCCATGTTTAAAACGAGTGTAAATTCAGTCTAACTGCTTGCTAATTTCACTTGGATGAAATTAAACATTCTGCACATTTCCCACTTGTTCTTAAAATCCCAAATACTTAAAAATGAATAAATCATCCTATGTAACAAATGTAATTCTTTAATAATTGACTTAAGAAATACAGTTCTTTATTTATAAAAAATAAACAAATCTTTCCATGTTTTTTTCAGCAGGGTAATGATACTCATACTGTGCTGCACATTATTGACAAAATTGAGCTGAAGATTGACTTTGCAAATTTAAAATCGCAAATCAAATCGCAATATCTGTAAAACACAATCGCAATTAGATATTTTCCCCAAATCGCACAGCCCTAGTTACAAGCAAAATGAATGAATACAAGCGAAAAGCATGAATATATTATTTTCATATGGGTCTGGGGGTGATTTCTTGTACAAAAACTCGCTCCAGTTTATTCAAAGCCCCAAACAATTATGCTTGCGTTATTCTACTCGATGAGACCTTTCAAATGACATATGACACATGACTGTCTGAGCTGTATGATGTTTTTGACACATTAGAGTAAATGGCACAAAAAATATATTTTGTAAATTATGATTTTTTTTTGTCATTTATCAGCAAATAACTCGGCACTACTTTCGAAGTGGCTACATGCATTGACTCTAAGCTTTCAAATGATATCCATTTTTTGTTGATCAAGGCAGTGATTTGAAAAATATGATTAGTAATATTTTCGCGGAGGGGGGGTGTCCCGCTTCATTAAAAAGCTGAGATTCTAAGCTTTAAAATGATACCTATTTTGTGTTATTCCATTCAGGGGTTGCTTAGTAATTTGATTATGAATTTCTTTGTGTGGGAGGTTTCCTGCCGGCGGGACACCTCTGGCTTAAAGGGTTAAGCACCAAAGTACAGAAAACCTACCATGGCACATCTCTAGAGGCAACAAACTCATTGAATAGTACTATGCAGTTGGAAAAGAGACATAAATATCTTTACAGTTCACAAGCTGCACAAACATGCAATGACCATCTGGTGCATCTCCAAGGAAAAGCTTTTCAAACAGTCACCCTGGATACCCATAAATACGGAATCGCTGTTTCACTGGCCAGTGTGGAGGTGGAGGATTCAAGTTCACTTAATTTCCTGGCTTGACACTCTTGAGGAGTGAAGCCAAGCCTAAACAGGAAAGCCCAATATCACAAATGATGAAAGCAGACATTAGGGCTGGGTTAACCTGTTTGTTTTGGTCGGCTAGTTTATTGACTTTTATGATGCTGTAGTATTTTATTAGAAGTGCTTTAGTAGAAGAATATATGGCCATGTTGACACGGCAACAGAATATAGTTGTTAGTTCTGTATTTGAGTCCTTAATACAGTTATGTTCACACAATACGGTAGTTTGAGGGAGTGACAACTGCATTCTACAACCAAATTCACAGACATAAATTTTCATGACTCATAACCGCATTCTCAGAAAACGCATGCTGTGTGAAAGGAACCAAACTAGTTGTCTATCATGTCATACAGTGCAAGAGAGCCGCTCTGCTGCATAAACATGCGCCTACCGTGTGTTGTGGTTTTTCATGTGTGGTTTCCGTAACTTCCAGAGATGCGTAGCTATATGAGCTGTGTTATCTGAAGGTTGTCATCCAGTCAATGTTCTCCACCAAAATATAAAAGCTGCTGTTGGTGAAATGAAGATTTGACCGATGCACTCACAGCTAAATTAAACACTTGTGTCAAAAAGTGATAAGACTTTAAAGTTTTATGGACTTCACCATCTTGGATATTACCTTGGTCAGTGTCACTATGGTTACTGGTAAGGAATACAGGCTTGACTCTCACTGCACATTCATTCAGACCGTATTCGAGATGCTACTGCAAATTGCTGTGTGAACTGGAGACATTTCAAGACTCACACCTGTAAGTAAATACGGTTGTCAATCCCAAAATCTGACAGTGTGAATGTAGCCTATATGTGCAACTCTTTTCAGATTTTCTTCTCAGAGTTTTAGCATGCTGATAGTGTGCTATAAGAAAAACATTGCTCTGATATTTGAAGTAGCAGTACTTTAAAGGGGATGAATTTAGAAACTTAACTGAAACATATCAGCATGGCAAACAAACTTCTTTCTTTTAAACAAAAAAAACACTTTCAAGCACCACCAACACTGACATCGGAGCACTGCATTTGGTTAGTTTTTAAGATTATCTGTGCAAACCACTGACTTATTATTTGTTATTCGGAACTAATAAAATATATTAACATATAATACCTACTGAGATAGGGTGGTGGATGTGGGTTCAGAACAAGCAATTAAACCAAGTGTTACTTTCTGTCCTGCTTGCTGGAAGCACACTGAGGAATATAACTGCGCCTCCAAAGGCTGTATGTTGGCCTAGCAGCCTGGAAAACCTCAGCTGAACAATGTGAGTCCTGAGCCTGGGGTTCACTCAAGCACACAATGGACTCTTTGTCTGCATTCTTGCAGCTCGCTGGGATGCTTTGTACGCTATGCCAACTCACTGGGGCCTGCGTGAGCATCCGGTGCTGTTCGCCTGGGCTATGGCTAAACCAGCCTCCCCAACTCTGAGTGCAGCAGTTGGGTGAGACACTTGTGTGTCAGCGCTCTTTGTTTCATACATGGTTCTAGCATGGATGTACCTGTCCATAAACTACTACTTTGGGTACTAAACAGTGTATTTAGATAAAGTATGCTAAAGATAAAGGGGTTTGATGGTCTTGGATCTTCTGAAAACTAGAAATTGAAACTTATAACTCACTTTATTTATATCACAGTCCATGAAATGGTCCCTTTGTTAATCGCCTCTAGTATTAACATTTATCACTCGCTTAAGTCCAAACTTGTGAAATGTTTGACTATTCCTCTTTTTGTTTATGTCTTCGGTGGTCATGGGTCAGGGGCTTTCTTCTTTGTGAAGCTAGACTGTGAATCGCTGGCTTGAGTTTATAGGATGCAGAACTATAGTTTGAAATCAGACACAGTTGAAGTCAAGTGGTTGAGCTGTTGAGACTTTTTCAGACAAAGTCAGAAGAGTTCCTCCTGCGGTTTGGAAGTTGGGATTTTTTACATTAATGAGACTTTGTCCCATAGATGGCTGAGTGTTTATATTCACACACACCACACACACACACCACACACACACACACACACACACACACACACACACACACACACACACACTTTAAACAGATTCTAAAGATCTGAAGGTTTTGCTTTAGATGTTTGGAACAGAGACATGGTTTTAGTCAAAGCTAGATTGGCCTGCTTGGCCAAGACCTTATCCACTGACATGCTGTGTCCGTGCTATTGCAAGCCAGTACATGTAGTTCCAATACACGTACTTAGATATAAACAAGAATGAAGTTTGCATAATATTACATACTTGATATCAGTTTAAAAGCTACGCATGCGAGGCACTGAACTGTTAGGATTTAAATAATGTTCTCTCTCTCTCTCCAGAAAAAAGCCAAAGGTGCAGAGCTGTTTGAACAGATCATGTATCACCTGGACGTTGTCGAGAAGGATTACTTTGGCCTGCGCTTCATGGATTCAGCCCAAGTCCCGGTAAGAGCAAAATGATTTCTCGATGGTGTATGCAAGATGTGCTTTGATATGTCAACTGATTCGATCTAATTGATGGGCCTGCTGTGTTTAAATAGTCAAATAACTTAACACTTGCTCACCTCCAGTGTGAATGGTTGCATCATGATTAAACCAGAACACTTCTGTATTAATCTGCAATGAACATACATTGCAGAAAGCTTTGTTGAAAAATATTTTCCAAAGCTACATGCTAATAAGGAGTACTACAGCATTTCACAGAGCAAATTTGCAGGGGAGTTAGGTAGAGGTGGGGGGTGGCTGGGGGGGTGGAAGGGGGTTACTAAAATGTATGTGGGCAGCGACTGGTAGGCAGTGAAGGGAGTCAAAGAGAGTTGTAACATGCACTCTTGATCTGATGTTTTATGCCAATCCTCATGACTGGGTGGTCTTCATGATGTGGTTTGAGTCAAACACAGCTCCCAGAATTCCTGCCTGTTTGGATGCTGTTTTTATTGCTGTACCTATCTAAATTGTTTTAGTTTTGGTGCATTCCCAGCTTGCATTGTAGACGCATTGTTACTGAATAGTCATTAAAGATCATGAGCTTTTTCTCAATCACATATTTTTTTTTTTTTCTGATGATTTTCCAGTAGCAATCATCATTTAATAACTTCTGTTCAACTTACGCACTATGCACACTCTGATAATCTTTCTTTATTGACAGCTATTTACCTTTATATTATATTTGATAAAATATTGAATCTGCAAAGAGCAGCAGACAGAGCTCAGGCTAGTGCAGAGACAAGTTGAAAGAGGAGAGAGGGAAAAAAAAAAAAAAGAAGAGAGTTCTGTGAGCATGTGTGGGACGAGATGAGACACTCATTGTCCATCCGCATGAGTGCTGCTCCCTTCTCCATTCCTCCCTCCCCTCCCTCCTGCCTCCGCCTCCTCCATATTGTTCATGAATCACCCATTAGAGCGGCCCCAGCTCAATAGACGGGACAGAATTTCTAGTGTTTAAAACCAGAGTATGAAAACGATTTTGGCCCACCAGTAGTGGGCGACGATATTGTTTTTGGACAGATAATGCGATTGCTGATATCTTGGAAAGCAGGGTGGTCGATGGCCGATATAAAGTTGATATAATTTTATTTATTTTAATTAATGTTTTAAGAAATTTGAATTCATTTGAAAATTGATTAAAAAAATGAATGTGTTAAATAAATATACTTATACTTTAGATGACAAATTATTTTTCACAAATAAATAAATATTTTATAAATAATATAATAAAAAAGGAAGTAAACACAGGGCACTCAGTATTCCGGGAAGATTGTGTGCATTGGGAATCTTTTTTTTCAAATAAAGCCAAGGTAAAACTCATTTTACATACAGCACACAGTGAAAAATACATTAATATGGCAGTGGGCAAATGCATAAAGCGTAGCATAATTTAAAATCACGAGTTTAAAGTTTGTCGATCGCGTGTCTCCAGTCAAGCAGAACTCTCCTCCTATCGACAGTCAGTTTGCACGGACCGACCGTCACGCAGAAAACTTGCGATCATGCAGGATACAAATGCACATTTCACAAGATCTCACAACTGGATCCGAATAAGTTTGCAACGTTTGTGAAATAAAATTTTCATTAGTCATTCAAAGATTTGTTTAAATTATATAAATGCGTATTTGCTGAATGCTGACGGCAAACAAGAAAGTATTATAATGTTTGCCTTTCTATTACTAATAATATATTTTTGTATAAATTGTAATTCCTTTGTTTAACCGTTCTATCTGATTATTAGACAGACTTCTATCCGTATTAGACAGAACTGTTAACGACAATGGCGAACAAGAGGGACAATGTGATCACTGTGCTCAGGTGCTGCCGCAGTCAGCGCCGTCAAAATAAAAGTCCTGCCTCGAACGCATCGGCCAAACAGGAAAACTGATCGGCCGATGCGATATTTAAAAAATGCCAAATATCGGCCGATATATCGGCCTTGGCAATATGTCGGTCGACCACTACCGCCAGCCAAACTGACTGATGAATTACCATTTTTACCGTTTTTTTTTTTTTTAACCAGACATGTTGTTAAATGTAATAATGTCTTGAATAAAAACATCAAAAGGACTATCATGAGGTTAATATTTTTAATATTTTATATGCAGAAAACTTAAGGTTCTCCACATCCCCAAACATGTGACATGTTTCATTTTCTTACATTTGCAGCACTGGCTTGATGTCACCAAAAGCATCAAAAAGCAAGTCAAAAGTAAGTAAAATGCTGTTCTTACTACTGAACTCAGTTCTTGGTAGATGTTGTTTTGGACAGGTTTAATTAGATGAGCGACTTTAATGCCTGATACAATGCACTCAAGCACTCCTCCATACAGAATTAACAATGTTTTTTTTACTCAGAAGCTCTGTTTCAAACCTTGTGGGCTGCTTTGCATTGTGTTATCTAGGTAGGCAGCACACAAGTCTTGGGAACAGAGCAACATTTTTCCTTAGTGCTCTCAAAAATAGCTGTTTGTATAAAGTTAATGCTTTACTATGTCTGTGAAGGGCAGGTAATGATGAACCATGCATGGAAACTTTGTATTTCATCACTTGCATGACATTCTTTCTGAAATTCCATTTCTGTTCTGCAACCTTTAGCGGTAATTATTTTTTTACTCCACAAGCTGTACACTTGTGCACTAGAAACTTAATTTCTAGTAAGGCATTTTGCTTTGTTGACCATATCATGTTATGGTCTCTGCCTTTTGGCTTGTTTCAGTTGGACCACCATATTGCCTCCATGTGAGAGTAAAGTTCTACTCCTCAGAGCCCAACAACTTACACGAGGAACTAACAAGGTACATCCTGTTTATACCATTACCAATCTATTAATATTCACGCAACTGTTTCACTCACTGCTTTCATCTTCATTATCTCTTGTAGATACCTTTTTGTACTACAGTTAAAACAGGATATTCTCAGTGGCAAGTAAGTGATGTTATTTTGAATTGTCTTGAATGTTAAAAATGAATGACATCTGTCTGCTTATTATTTAAAGGTTGACTTACATTTAAATGTGTTTTTGACCAATGGGTTGTCTACATTGACACAACTTAATTTGTAAACATACAGTGGCCTCAAAAAAAGTTGTTTGGATGTATTGTTGCAAAAAACTTTTACATCTGATGCAATTTGTGATAAATGTCTCACTGTAATTAAATGGAAAAAAAGCACGTTTTATAAACCTTAAATTTCTGATGACTTTGTCTAATACATTGTGATCATCTTTGTTTCAGGTTAGAGTGCTCATTCGACACAGCAGTGGAGTTGGCTGCATATGCTTTACAGGGTGAGTGACAGAACTGTATGTTTCTTGAAATCAATTCAGAAAATCTGTGAATTTCACTACCTTTCAAAAGTTTGGTGTTGGTATGTTATTATTATTATTTTTAAATGTTACAAGTTTCTTATACTCGCTAAAAATACATGTATTTGTTTAAAAATACAGTAAAACAATAATATTGTGAAATATTATTACATCTGTTCTATGTAAGTGAAGGTATCTTTTCGGTGATGACCAAGCTGAATTTTCAGCAGCCATTACTTAAGTCTTTAGTGCCACATATTCCTAAAACTTTTTCATATTCTGCAAGGTGTATGTACTCTTTTGACTTCAACTGTAATTATTGTTATTTTTGTTGTTTTGTTATTATTGTTATTTTAGTTTATATTTTTATTTAGGTTTTTCTTATGTTTACTTTTGAGGCAAATTTGTTAAATTATTGTAAGAATATTGATGGAATTGTTTGAATGATGCAGTTGAATAGTTTTTGCCATGAATATAGCCATTGCTTCTGACATGGCATTAAATCATAAATAAAAAATAAAAAAATCAATTCTCAGCTTGTTCTGAACTTCTGTAGCATTTTGGGTCACAGAGAAAGAGGGTTGACAATGGTTTGAAACATTTCTCTCACATTCTCAAAAATAAATGACATCTCATTAGTGAGGGTCTGAAAGAAAGACCCCTAATTCCCCCTCTTCCTACTGTGCTCTGATCTTCTACATAAATGCACAGCACTCTGCTTTCATTTAGAAACATTTTTTAATGCTGTTATCTCAAGTCTTGAGGGTAATTTCCTGACTTGTTTTATCTGTTGGAGAGAATGATTTGTCCTCTTCCTTTCTAATCATCTCTGCTGTGGAACAACTTGAACTGAGTTGTAACATTATGACAAAAGGTGCAATCACAATATTTTTCTAAAAAAAAAAAAAACTGATACAGTTCAGGCCATGATGGAGCAATCTGTCCTGATAACTGTCATTTTTATACCAAAAAAAATTCAGCTGAATTCTGCTTTTTTTTTTTGTTGCTGATCTGTGGAACCTTTATTTTTCAGCTGAATTGGGTGATTGTGACCCTGCCGAGCACAGACTTGACCTGGTGTCAGAATTCCGCTTCATCCCAAACCAGACGGAAGAAATGGAAGCAGCTATCTACAACATGTGGAAGGAGTGCAGGTATAAATAAGGGAGCTCATTCTATAAAACCGCACCTCCTATTCGCACATGGTGACTCCTTTTAAGTAAGTGTTTAGAGAGGAAATATAAATGTAAAGCAGGTGAATGAACGTCAATGTGTGGGTCATCACCTCTGACTTTTCCTGGATCTCTCCTGTCTACTCAACTAAAGCTCTACTGTTGACACTGAACACTTTGTATGGGATTTATGACCCATCACTGTAACCTCGACAAGTTGTAATCTACAGCAGATGTGCAGCAGCATGGGTTGTTTCATTTTCTTTAAATTTTGCTCTACCCTGTTCTTTGCTAATGTCGCAGGGGCCAGACGCCAGCACAAGCTGAGATAAACTACCTAAATAAGGCCAAATGGCTGGAGATGTATGGAGTGGACATGCATATGGTCAAGGTATGCATTTGAAGCATGCAAGAGCTTGTTAAAATCAGGATCTTGAGGGGGACTCTCTTCAATCCGGATATATCCAGAAACTTATCTGTTCTTTATGTTGCCGTCTCCTCCAGGCACGAGACGGAAATGAATACAGCTTAGGCCTGACCCCCACCGGAGTGCTCGTGTTTGAGGGGGAATCTAAGATTGGCCTGTTCTTCTGGTAAGTTCTCCCTCACCAGCTCTTAATAGCTCAAGTGTGTCATTTATACATCACTAGCAGCTACAAAAATGGAATTGTGGAGAAAAAACTGCATTTTTACATTTTCTGAAAAAATTAGTGATTTTAACAATAAAAACTGGGTTCCTGCAGGTCCTTGAGTCTTAAATTCAGTTAATAAAATTTAAGGTAACAAAAGTCTTGAAAGTATTGTATTTGGAGACAGAAAAAGTTACTGTGATATTGCTTAATGTGATCTCCCTCATCTGTCTGAATAAGTATCTGGAAGTGGTAAAGCATAGACATTTAAAAATAAGGGTACTATTGTGTTTCAGACTTGTTTATAATTAAAAATCCCACATTAGGCATTAAATCTTATTTTCTTGTCATTATACAAACAATACATCTGGTCAATATCAATACATCTACAATATATCTGGTATTTAATTTAACAAACTCTTGTGGCTTTTATTTAACACAGAATTTACTAGTATTGTCATAATAATCTGTAGTTTGTCTTCCTTTAAATGCATTATTATTAATATATTGGTACATAAACCAATTTCAGTACATATATTACAATATATGTAGCAATTACAGTACAATTGCAGTTACCCTGTTTTGTTTAAAAACAATGTTAAGTACTCATTGAATGTGTTTAAGTAAAATATTCTGAGATACATGATTTATTTAGAGATTGTATCCGTTTGTTCTGAATGGATATACTAAAGCAATAAGCCCCAAGAAGCCGTGGTTTACATTTAATTTATAACAGTTAAGGGGCGTTGTTAATGTTGTTTAGTGTTGCTAAAACCCCCTTAGCTGTTATAAATATACTGTAAACCATGGCTTCACGTGACTTATTGCTTTTATAAAATGGTTACATAGATGTAACAATGTTTCACACAATAAAACAAAGCAATAAAATGTAATGATATTAATAAAAACATTCTTCCGCTAAACATTGTAGTTCCTCAGAAATGGTTGTGGTTGCAACAAAGTGGTTGCCGAGCAACACAGACACAGAACAAAGAGGTGCTGTTTGGAGAGTAATTTACAACGGCTTCGAATGCGGCTCGCTCAACCAATCAGAAGCGCAAGGAACGGAAACTGTCCGTTTTATAAAGTGCAAAATTTATTGGGCAGGTCTTAAAGGTCTAAAAATCCTTGAATTTATAAAAAAAAAAAAAAAAATGACACAGAAACACTTTATCTGGACTCACAAGTTTTTTAACATTTTAACATTTTCAATATTTGTCCTCCACTGTTGTCATACTTCAGTAAATGTAATGACAATGGCCATTTTATCTAAAGCAAACTGGTTGTCTGCACAGGCCCAAGATCACGCGTCTGGACTTTAAGAAAAGCAAACTCACCCTGGTGGTAGTGGAGGATGATGAACAGGTAATGCAGGAGACAGAAGAGGTAAAGACACATCTCACCAACACCCGGCACTTGACACACACACACACAACACCCATACAGGTTCATACATTATCAAAAACAAGTCGAACACTCTTGACTTGAGTTAGGTTTAAATCTCATATTAACATGCACCTTAAAGGGGTCATAATATGCGATTTCAATTTTTCCTTTCTCTATGAAGTGTTACAAGCTCTTAGAAGATCTGTAAAGTTGCAAAGACTAAAGTCTCAAATCCAAAGAGATATTCTTTATAAAAGTTAAGAGTTAACCATGCCTACCTAAAACGGCTCGTTCTAACACGCCCCCACATATCTACGTCACTATGTGGGAAGATTTGCATAACGCCGCCCAAATGTTCACGCAAAGAAAGAAGGCGTAACTTTTATTCTCACTGTAGTATTGACGCTGCAGCCATGTCGTGAAGACGCTGTGTGCTTCATTGTGAAAGCGAAACTACTTTGTTTGGTCTTCCAAAAGAGGACGATATCTGCTTAGTCATGCCTAGAGCTGATCCGTGCTGGGTCGCTGAGGATATACAACAACTTTGCGCCGTGGATCACCGGATCGGCTTTCACCGAGGACGAAGAGGAGACCAGCCTGGGGTCGTCACGTGGTTGGCGCTCCCTTCGTTGGATCCATGGCCGCGCCATTCTCAACCCCGCGGCCTCGCTCATGGCTAGACGCGGCTCCTTTGTCGAATCCGCCGGCCGCGTCGTTCTCGACCCCGCCGCCTCAGCTCACTCTAGCCCGGCCTCAGCTCACGCTAGGCCGCCGTGTTTTTCGTTGTGAAAGCGAAACTACTTTGTTTGGTCTTCCAAAAGAGGACACGACTACAAATCAGTGGTTAAGTTGTATTTACAACACTGTTCCAGAACAGTTTAACCCAAATATTCAGATGTGTGCAGCACATTTTAGGGAGGACTGTTTACTGATCCTGGAAGAGAGGACGACAAGCGCTGTTCTGATCAGTCTGTAAGTACGTTTTCATTTAAAGAATTTGTCACTGATGATTCAACCGCGAGGTTTTGGGCAGTGTAGAGTAGCACTTGTGTTTGTAATTTCTCCGATCACAAATGCAGACAGGGTTTTATGTTTACGCGGCGCGATGCAACGCAACGCGTAAAAAGACAGTATAAGTCATTATAATCAGTAATTATGTCCCCACTGGATGCAACAAATGCCTAGTTTGTAATGGGTTTTAATGTTTTTGTCTCGTCACTCCGGCTGGACATGGCATCAGCAGTATGGTGAGGGGCGTTACATTTCTGTCACACGCTTGAGGTATTCGGCCAATCACAACGCACTGGATAGCTTGCCAATCACAGCACACCTCGCTTTTCAGACCGATGAGCTTTGTAAAAATCGACACGTTTCAAAAAGGCGGGGCATAGAAGAGAAACAATAATGTACAGTATGTAAAAAATAATGTGTTATTTTTTTTTTTACTTTAAACCGCATAAACACATTTCATTACACCAAATACACAAAATAATGTTATTTTTAGCAACATCATATGACCCCTTTAAATGCATCTCCTGTGACCACTTCTGACTGTGATCAAATGGTTGTTTTGTTTGCATATAAGCAGTTGGTCCTTCAAAGTTGTCTAGGGGATATTATGTTTATGCTACAAATGCAATGTAGCATGCAATTTTGCAGTTTACATGTGATGTGAAGCATGTGTATTTGTGCATCCCAGAAAAACTACTTTGTGTGTAAGAAAAAGTGTGTGTATGTGCTCTTGCTGAGGCTTGGCATCTCTCCAGCATGAGTTAATAAATGACAGTCTCCCTTCAGGCATGCCTGGCCTCTGAAACACTTCACACTTTTTAAAGCACTGAAGCTGTGAATGTGTGGACCGAACTGCCCATCATTCTGTTAAGTTTGAAACTACAATAACAATGTAAGTCATGGCATATGATGGTGTCAGACAGCCAGCAAACATGTATTTTGGGCTTGTGTTTGGTGCACAGCAGTATAGGTTTCTGTTGAGTCTGGAAGTCTGTTGTACAAACCCAATTCCAAAAAAGTTTGGACACTGTACAAATTGTGAGTAAAAAAGGAATGGAATAATTTACAAATCTCATAAACTTATATTTTATTCACAATAGAATATAGATAACATATCAAATGTTGAAAGTGAGACATTTTGAAATGTCATGCCAAATATTGGCTCATTTTGGATTTCATGAGAGCTACACATTCCAAAAAAAGTTGGGACAGGTAGCAATAAGAGGCCGGAAAAGTTAAATGTACATATAAGGAACAGCTGGAGGACCAATTTGCAACTTATTAGGTCAATTGGCAACATGATTGGGTATAAAAAGAGCCCCTCAGAGTGGCAGTGTCTCTCAGAAGCCAAGATGGGCAGAGGATCACCAATTCCCCAATGCTGCGGCGAAAAATAGTGGAGCAATATCAGAAAGGAGTTTCTCAGAGAAAAATTGCAAAGAGTTTGAAGTTATCATCATCTACAGTGCATAATATCATCCAAAGATTCAGAGAATCTGGAACAATCTCTGTGCGTAAGGGTCAAGGCCGGAAAACCATACTGGATGCCCGTGATCTTCGGGCCCTTAGACGGCACTGCATCACATACAGGAATGCTACTGTAATGGAAATCACAACATGGGCTCAGGAATACTTCCAGAAAAATTGTCGGTGAACACAATCCACCGTGCCATTCGCCGTCGCCGGCTAAAACTCTATAGGTCAAAAAAGAAACCATATCTAAACATGATCCAGAAGCGCAGGCGTTTGCTCTGGGCCAAGGCTCATTTAAAATGGACTGTGGCAAAGTGGAAAACTGTTCTGTGGTCAGACGAATCAAAATTTGAAGTTCTTTTTGGAAAACTGGGACGCCATGTCATCCGGACTAAAGAGGACAAGGACAACCCAAGTTGTTATCAGCGCTCAGTTCAGAAGCCTGCATCTCTGATGGTATGGGGTTGCATGAGTGCATGTGGCATGGGCAGCTTACACATCTGGAAAGGCACCATCAATGCTGAAAGGTAAATCCAAGTTCTAGAACAACATATGCTACCATCCAGACATCATCTCTTTCAGGGAAGACCTTGCATCTTCCAACATGACAATGCCAGACCACATACTGCATCAATTACAACATCATGGCTGCGTAGAAGGATCCGGGTACTGAAATGGCCAGCCTGCAGTCCAGATCTTTCACCCATAGAAAACATTTGGCGCATCATAAAGAGGAAGATGCGACAAAGAAGACCTAAGACAGTTGAGCAACTAGAAGCCTGTATTAGACAAGAATGGGACAACATTCCTATTCCTAAACTTGAGCAACTTGTCTCCTCAGTCCCCAGATGTTTGCAGACTGTTATAAAAAGAAGAGGGGATGCCACACAGTGGTATACATGGCCTTGTCCCAACTTTTTTGATTTGTGTTGATGCCATGAAATTTAAAATCCACTTTTCCCCTTAAAATGATAGATTTTTTTCAGTTTAAACATTTGATATGTCATTTGTTGTATTCTGAATAAAATATTGAAATTTGAAACTTACACATCATTGCATTCTGTTTTTATTCACAATTTGTACAGTGTCCCAACTTTTTTGGAATCGGGTTTGTAATTCCAGCGTTAATTCGTTCAGTTGACTGTGACCAGTGATATGTTGTTTGTCGCAGAAAAGTGTCCCCATATGATGTTATTAGTAGTCTGTCCTGTATAAGGTTGTACAAGGTCTCCTTGAGTATGTCATTGATTTCTACACAGTGAGTCCCCCAGGTCACTGATGAGGTTTTGCCTCTGCAGTACAACTGATAAAAGCTTCAGACATAATTTGATTTGCTCAAACAGGGCACATGGAGCAACTGGAGGTATCTGTTTTTTGTCTTTGTTACCATTCAATGGCTGTGGAATGACAGCTGAGAAAAATAACTCTTGCTTTGTTACAAATCCTATCGAGTTGTTTCAAAGACAGCATCCTAACCTAAATGGAAAATCATGAAGGACTGCTTTGAAATACTCTACATAAGCAGCAACTAAAATAGCGTTTTTTTTTTAAGTAATAATAATATTTTTTACCACATCGTGCAGCCCTGTAAACATGCACAACAGGTCTTTTGTTCTGACATTTTAGTTAGACCCCCCCCCCATCATATAGCCTTAATTGTATATATAGCTAAATGGCTGTTTAGTTTTGGCAGTTTGGAAAAATGTGTGTACCCTTAAAGATAACTTTGTCTAGCAAAGTCAAATAAGCTTCTGTTAATAATGTAACGAAGGTGTCACTTTTTCCAGTGGTTAAGCCAATATGTTCTCAACTTTTGTCATCATGTTCTTGATTTTAAATTTGTATGCCTTCTTTATTCATTTTGTAACACCAGAGGACAAATTAGTAGTACATTGCTCTTACATTTTGACCTCTGCTGTAGGGGAAAGAACAGGAGCACACGTTTGTTTTCCGCATGGACCATCCGAAAGCTTGCAAGCATCTGTGGAAGTGTGCCGTAGAGCACCATGCCTTCTTCCGCCTACGTGGCCCGGTCCAGAACAGTTCAACCCGCTCTGGGTTCATCCGCATGGGCTCACGTTTCAGATACAGGTACGTTTTTCTAGAGTTCATTATTCATTCATCCATCATGAGTGGCATATAATAAAATGGAGGAAAAAAAACCTACAGTCTTAGGGAAATAAATTTAGCACACACTAATGGCTTGTTTCCACCGAGAGGTACAGTTCAGTACAATACGGTAAGGTATGGTACACAATTATGTCTGTTTACATTGTCAGAAGTTGTGAAGGGTACCAAAATAGCGAACCGTACCATAACACCTTTTTTGGTACCCTTCCCAGAGTTTCCGTGGGTCTTAAAAAAGTCTTACAGTCTTAAATTTAGTTGTATCAAATTTAAGGCTTTAAAAGGTCTTAAATTGTACAAGAAAGTCTTAATTATGATTTCAAGATATCTTAAATTTGGGGACGGAAAGACAGGAATTGACAATTTATGGTCTGGTATTGAAAACGATTAACTCCAAATAGGTCTCATGATTTCATGAAATAAACATGAGCGCTGCACGTTCAAATTCCGGTTGCCTTGCTACTGCTTTGTGTTATACAGCATTAGTCTAAACGGTGGATTTAAATTGGAAACCACTATATTCTGCTGCTCCAAAAGTGCCACCTGCTGTCAGAGAATGAATTAGCATTTTCAATAAAACTGTTGTTTTGTTCAGAGTTCAGACAAATGCAAAAATCGACCCATGTTTTTACCCTGCAAACACGCAGATCTTTAAATATGAACTGGTGGATTGATAAGAAGACAATGCATTTAAAAAATCTAAACATAGGGGTGTGCGATATGTATGGTCTACGATGTATGTAAGAAGCGTAATATGTAGGTCGCCGAAAAAAAGCAAACAAAACACACCTACAGAGTGTGCGCATACATTACGTGATGAAGTCTAGCAAGTTAGACTAGTGCGCATTTATAGTGCGTTCTTTCATATCATGAATCAGTCTATTAAAATGCATTTAGAAATATCACATAATTTAAGATATGGGGCAGAAAATGTATATATTTATATAATTTCATATAGTTAATATCACACGAAGAGTGACGTTGATTTTCCCAAAAGTCGCAAATGGACTACAAATGGAGATTTATTGATTACATACAGTTCAATTAACATAGAAAACAAGTTAATATAAAAGGATGTCATATGATGCTGCTAAAAAGACCATTTATTTTGTGTATTTGGTGTAACAGAGTGTTGACATGCTTTAATGTTCAAAAAAAAAAAACATAATTTTTTAAATACTGTACATTATTGTAGGTCCTATATGACCCGGCTCTCTCAAACGCTTCGTTTGAACAACACACTATGAAATGTTTTATTTAGTGCCAACCTAGTCCTCCTTACGGACAAGGCACTGATGTCTGGCTGTCTGATTGGCCAGCTGACCAGGTTGCATTGTGATGTTGGAGAGACCGACACCACCGCACAAGCACTCGACGAAAAGTAATATCGCCTCCTGACCTATACATTTGGCGAGGGCTTTCAATCTGTTGCAACATAAGTAGTTAAGGACCGAGCCCGAGGAAGCTAATTGGGGGAAACCGAGTCGCATGTGATGGAGAGTTGGGTGTGATGTTTGGCTCGTCGGGATGCGCCGATCCGATCTTCATATCGGGTATCAGGCTTCGATAGTGCCAATTTTACTCGGAACTCAGGGTATCGGGCAGAGAGAAACGAGATCGCAAATTCCGAGATTTTTTATTTATTGTATTTGTGCTTCCTGATTGGTAGCGAATTATTCTCGTGTTACATCTGAAGCCATACGGAGTACGTTAATTGAGCCTATCATATGGGTCATTTAAGTCTTACATTAGAGTTCATTGCACATAACTCTTTTCGAGCTGGGACTGTCAGTCATGCGTTCAGACTTTAACCATTGGTCACGGCGGCGCCGGTTAACGAGCAGACAGACTGTCGTGTAAAACATGCTCTTCCAAATCATTCTGTGTTCCAGTTTATACTTGAGTTGTAAGTAAATGGTCTATGATTTGTGTGCATAAAAATTGGGGACTTTCACTATGCCGTTGTTAGTGTTTGTATATGTTTTTTTTCATTGCTAAACTGGTGTCTGTGAGAACAAAACCCGGCTGCGAGGTTATAGAAAACAGACTAAATAGTTTATAACGGCCCACAAGGTTACACTGAAATTTAAAATACTTGTTAATAAGAATAAGGCTACTTCAATAACTGTTGTGCAGAGAGTATATAATTACACTACGCATCAATTTCCTCTTCACTTTGTGCTAAGGTACTCAGATTTTACTCTTCAGTGTGTGAGTTGGATGCTGAGTATATGATTAGGACAGATATATTTTCACTCACAGAACACACTCTGAGCGCATCAGTGTTTCACTCTCCGTCAAGCGAGCTGTGATATTTTCCAGTTCATCTGAATGGATGCGCAGCACATGTGGGTGTTATATTGGCTTTCGTAATAGTGTTTCGAAGTGTGAAGACGCACGACTCGCGCGTCGCTTCTCTGCACTGTGGAAGCACAGATCGCCAGGAGACGCTTGTGATAGATGGCACGGACACGTAGTTCCTTTACAACCTTATAGCACTATGTAATCGCTCTACATGAAACCAATACATTTAGATTGCAGACTGTACAAAAATAACAGTTCCCTTTGCGACAATACTTCAGCTTTAAAAGAACCGGCACGGGTTTTCCACGAGTCAAGTCGGGCGGAACTACACTGCACAACAAAGTCAAATCATTGGCTGGTGCTCGCCTATTATCGTCCCTGTTTTGGTTTCAGCGAATCAGTTCGAGCAAACGCACCTGATTAATATTCATGAATCCAGTAGCTCACTAATCTAGTGCGTTTTTATAATGTTCTTATTAGTAGAATTCGTATAATAATAATAATAGTAATAATAATATCTTATCAGTGTTATTGTTCGTTTTTTTTACAGGGACACTGAATGACCAAAAAAAGCACCAGCAACAGTCCTAAGTTCATGGTTACCAAGTTTTAATTCTAATTACTAAACGTCTATTATTAAACAATACTTGATTATCATATTATAATGCATGACTGCTTGACTGACTGATATTAAGAATGTACCTTCAGATATTTAAAAAGCTGTACCATATTACAAACATTATATATGTTTGTAAAAATCGCAACCTTAATATATAATCCGTGAGTAGGGTGACTGTATAAAAAACGTTCGGTGCTGCAGCTGGATTGTCGCTTGACCTATGTATCTAATCAATGTTGTAGCCTTATTGTAAAAAATATGCTATTACATTAAAATAACTGGATTTTAATCGATTATGTTATTACTTATCTAAACCAAACCTGCCGTGAATGTTTTTAATGAATGGCTTTTATAATAATACAAATAGCAATGTGTAAAATTTTACCATATTTAGTGCAACACTTATATTTGTTCCGCGCAAAATATTTTTCCACTAAATGTTTGGATTTCTAATAGTATTGCTGACACTTATTAACCTTATTGCTGGTCGAATACCACTAACCATGTTATGATACATTTTGTTAGATTTATAAGTATACCAATAGGCCTATATTTTTTCTATTGTATTTTTTTTCTTTATAATGAAGTCGTCTGTTGATACTGTGTATTGTGAAAGAATGAAATCAGTCCAACAGAGATATATGTAAATCTGTGCATTATTGTAAAATGAGGGAAAAAAACTTCACATGGTATAGGATCTAGGACAAATCAGGGTCATCAGAGCAATCCGCAAACCGCTAGGTTATCGACAATCGGTATCGAGAGGCGAAAAAGAAAGGCGGCATAGTGAGCGCCCTAGTTGGACAAAGTACATGATCAGCTGACACTCACACTGTGATGTGGACCCCCCCCCCCCCTTTCGCTCTCTCAGCACGTGAACACACACACACACGATGCTCAAAACTCTGCATTTGAACAGTCAATAGCAACTACTTAAACTAATAACAAAACAGTAGCTGATTTAGAAGCACCAGATTGTCCGTTAGCCACCGTCAAGAAGTTACTCCTACTCCTTAGGTTCAGTCGGAACGGTGTCCATCCCATTAAATGCATTGCTAGTTCTGTTGTACGTCGTCGTAAAGATCCTAAGATCGCATCATACATTTCAGGGTAAAGGCCCAATAAAGGACTTTTGCGTATCCCAGTAGAAACAACACAGGTCTCCTCTGAGACCCGGTTGCTTCAACACTACTGCGGTTAAGGAAACCCCACTTCTTTCAGCCTTTGCTTGTAACATCATCCTTGGGCGGCATTATGCTAATATTTTCACACATTGTGAAGTAGACATGTGGGGGGGTGTTTGTGTATCTAGAGAACGAAGCCATTTTAGGGGAGACACTTGAAAGTTTGATAAGATACATTCTCTGTGGTTTGAGACTTTGGTCTTAGAACTCGCCGAGAGTCTTATCAAATGACCCCCTCAGCTGTGTAAGGCACCTCAAGCGGAATGGTTAGCAACTTGAAATCGCGCATCATATGTATCCTCCTTTGAGAGGACTTAGCGTTTTTTTGATGGCCTTTAATTGCCGTTTTGTGCCGTCTAAATCTCTCCCGAACAAATATCATTCCAACAATAGCCAGACAGAGCTTGTTTTGGTTCTTCCGTGTGAGCAACCAAGGACGTGGCGTGACTTTGTTACTGATGAATTGACCCGGCTTCAGCAAATTGATTTCAGGATCAACGACGCAGGGATATGGCGTCAGGCTCCCAGTCACTTTCTGCCACCTACTGGTGGTTTTAATTTGACATTTAAGGTACCTTTTCATTTTTAAATAATTTCAAACATCAGTTTCAATGTTTTATGTTTAAAATATCAAAAAAAAGTATGCATTTGTAATTGCAGGTTAGAGTATTCCATGTCCATCAGAGCTTCATTAAACAGTGTGTAAATACATCTAAATAAATGCCATTTCAGATGCAGCTTCTATGTTTCCTATGCATTGCAAAGATGAATTTTGTTGATAATGATTTCATTTGCTTGGTAACAGTCCAAATGCAAGAATTTGACCCAAAAGATGGTGCACACTTTTAGAAAAAAAATGGCTTAAAGATAAAAATGCCCAAACTTGTTGGAAATAATTAATTTCTATCACTGACCTGTGACAAATGACCCACACAGCAATAATAAAAATATAAAAAACGAATTCAGGCAGTCAGCTGCTGCACAATTAGAGATAAAGATTATCGGCACAATAGCACACGCTATATCAATATAGTCTAATTATCGTTATCGATAAAATCAAGAAAATATTGAGATATTATTGCGTCCACACTGTGCCTCGATACAGCCCTAATTTTGTATTTAATGATATAATAATGTATGATAATAATAGTTTAACTAAATAATGAATAATAATACCTTTCATTAGACTGCAATCACTATTTTCATTGTAAACATGCGTTTTAAAGGGCCTGAAAGTAGTTTATCCATTTGTAGAAACTGTTTGTTTGTTTGAAAACTTGCTTTGCCAGAACTGTAGTTATGCTTTACAGTAATAATTCCACGGTTTAATAACGGTACTATAGGACATTGCGGTGCTCATTCCTAGCGTCTCATTGGTATTAAGTTATTTGTCAGCTTCTTTAAGAAAGGTCTTAAAATGGTCTTAAATTTGAGCTTAAAAATCCTGCAGATCCCTGCCTTCCTTTGGGTGCCTATAGCACAGCAAAGGGTACAAAGCGGGTGGAGCGTATAACTGCACCCGACAGAACTGAGATAATTGGTGACTAGTGAATCGGTCAGTTTGCAGTGATACAAGGGGTATAAATGGCCTTCTTCAATTATGTCACGCCCAGCTTCCACTGTGCTGCTCATGCGTGTTGGGTTTGTTTACATCAGAGTGCGCAAACACAAAAAAAAATATAACAGTGTATTTTATAATTTTATATTTTCTCACAGACAATAGCCGTTTCTCAATATGCGTTCTTTTGAAACGTCATTGCCCAAAAACCCGCATCATTTTCAAAATATTACTGTTATTGTGTCATGAAGAGTTTTTCAGGCGAGAATGTTAGTGGTTAAAGGGTGAGTCGGTTCATGAAAAATCTGACTTTTCCAGGTTTTAAGAGCTATAATCAGGCCCCCGGTGCATCTACCAACCAAGAAAACATGAAAAAGATAAACCCAGTAACTTTGTTTTGTTAAGCCTTTTCCTGCACGAGTTGAAGAAGAAACAAGCACGTGGTGTGATTTCGCTCCCCTTAAGGACGTTGCAAAGGTTCATTAAGATACCGCGACCTTATCTGTAAATTATCAAACCACGGACTCATCATTTGAGCGCAGCGACAACGGTGTCCAGTTGTAATGCATGGTGAAAGTTTGAGCAAAAACACTGCTACAGCTGTCTGTCTCGCTGTCTGTCACTTAGAATGAGCCACAGAGCACGGATGTAGATCTAAAATAAACACGTGATTTATTTCCCAGCTGTTTTACCTTCACAGACATAACCGACTGTTTTTTTTGTAACTCGTGTGTTTTTAACGTAAACTTGTGTTAAAGAGAACTTAGTTTAGTACTCACATAAAGTGACAGCCGCTTTCTGTCCGTGGGTGTTCGGATGTGTGCATCATAAAACCGTATGAATCAAGAAGTTTTAACTTAATATGGTTTAAGAAACGCATGAGTTTCATGCGTCTGATTAAAAACATGATAATACAGACACCTAAAACATGTTTGTTTAGTCGAGGTAACGATCTGTAATTGAGATTGTGAGCTCATTCTGGAAAAAGGGGAGTCCAGGGAGCAGCAGTTATTTGCAATTTAAAGAGACAGGCAACATAGAAAAATAACAGGTGTCGAGTCTGCTTCCACTCTAAAATAGGCATTTCAGAAATGATAGTATATTAATTGATCGTTGTGGAGGATAGTTGTTGAAGCCTTGAAACTTTCACAGGATACATTCTGGGAGACAGCCTTATGATATATTACAACTGTTTTCGTAAAAAGGGGGGCCCCTAATATGTATCCTTTGTAAAACTCAAACTGTCTGTGTGGTGTATTTATAAACTGATTAGCACCTAATTTGAAAATTTGCTCCATCAATTTCGGAGGTCCAGGCGAGTCAACCGGGGTATCACGTGCTCATGTATTTCGCCTCTTAGAGCAGCCTAGCTCAGGTAGGGGACCCCTTACGTCATTTGCGCTGGCTCTATGTCTGGTCTGAGTGATTTAAAGATGAGAATGCAATTCGTTTTGGTATTGATTAAAAGGCAGATTCGTGGTCTCGCCATGAATCTAGTGTTATATTAGTTCCACGGGTTCAGGCCGCTGTGGACTAGAGCACCAAAGTGTAATGTGTAAACTTTAATATATTTTGAACTTACCGTAGGGTAACAGCGCGACTTTGTAGAATACGTTGACTGAATGAGTGCTTTTGTCTTATTGTCCTCGTAAATATCAAGCTCTAACTTGTGATTACTTCTACTTTTATAATGGCTTATTGTTTATTAAAACTGACATTTAACAAAAAGAGGCAGATTTGTGCTTATTGTCAGATGACTTATGCTCGATACTCACGCTATCTTTCCTGGGCTACACACGCCTTATCAAGGAGTAAGAAGGGGACTGCTCGGCACTGTCGATTTGAGAATACGCACGCTGGATCAGGAGTGTGTTCGCGGGTCCCGCATCGTCCAACTTACTATATCAGACCGATACTGACCCGTACCGCTCGGTGGGAACGAGCCATAAAACCACTCTGTCAGCTTAGCGTACATTTAAACCAGCAATTGCGTGGCAATGCCCAACAAGCATTGTGGAGGCAAGTTTTGCATGGCCAAGCACCACTAAAATCTGTTTGAGGTTACTTGGTTTTGTTGGAAGCAGCCACATAATGATGTTTCCTATCCTATGGCATGTCAGATTTAATAATTGTGTAATAATAATTTGCTTTTTAAATTTAATTTATTTGAAGCTCTTAAAAGTGATACATCTCTACTTTTGCATCTGCAGTGGCTTCAGTAGAGGCTGGTGTTCTCTTTTGATTTTGGTATAAATTCTTTCTAATCATGCCCAGTGGTCAGCTGAATGTTATTTTCTTTTTCCCTGGTTTGAGACGAGACTTCCAGTTTTTCATAGATCCTCCTAACAATATCTTCTGCTAAGTTGTAAATCGTAGCATGGCGGTCTTGCTCAGCTCAAGGCCTCAGTGGCACCACTGTTCAGTTTATTTCTCATCTATTACCGTGTGTTGGGTGGTGGTGGTGTGTGGTGATGTGTTGTGTAGGGCCTATAACACATCAGAATGTGTGGGTGTGTCCTTACTATGGAACTGATCTTATCCAGCTGCAAGCCCGGAGTTGACGCGTGCGCGCACAAGTTCGTACGCTCCCGTTATTCGCCGACAGTATGGCAATAGCCCCCATTGCACCATGCAACGTATTTAGCCATAATCCTCGCTCCAGACAATGAACCGTAGTTTTCTTGTCAATAATTCATACTTATCTTTGAGTTCACTGTGGTGTCTCTCTCTCTCCTCTCTCTATCTCTCTCTCTTCTCTCGCTCTCTCTCTCTCCTCTCTCTCTCTGTCTCTCTCTCTCTCGTTCTCATTCTCTCAAAAAAAAAAAGTTGCTAATGCTGGTTGGGCTATTTATCCTCCAAAGAACAGTGGCTTTTCTCTTTCAGACAACATTAGACTTTCATTGCACTAAGCCTGTAAAAGTAAATGCCTGCAGTCTTATCAAGTCAGTAGGGATTTATCAAGAAGGTTTTAAAGATATATGTGTAACTAACGTTAATTTCTTTTATTTGTGGGAAGTGGGAAGACAGAATATCAGACAACTAAGGCCAACAAAGCTAGACGATCTGCCTCATTTGAAAGAAGACCAAGTCGGCGTTACTCGAAACACACGACATGCCGAACGAAGATAGGGTGAGAGAATCTGTCTTGTGTTGTCTTGGGGGATTCATATATTTAAAAATATAATACATATTTAGGACCAGTAGGTTTTTCTTTTCTTATTTTTATGCATTTATTCTCTTAGTCCCAACAAGTAATAGTCCAATTAGTTACAGTGAACCAGTCATCACTTAGTTGTTTTTTTTCCGGATGTTTTTGTGCAGTCTTTTATGTCCATTTTTGCTTTTTATAAATAGTTTTAATCTAATCAGCTTTTGTTTTCAGCAACTCCTTTTTCATATAGTTAACTTGCTTTAATGCTTTGAGTCATATAAACTATTTTGAAGCCCCAACACTGATTCACTTCCATGCTCATTATTCTGTTGTGACCTCAGCTTTGTGATCTTACATAATAACATGCTTATTTTTTGTTTCCACGCAGGTCTTAACAAATCCTCAGAGTAAGTATTTTACATTCCTGCATTGTGCAATGGAATTCTTATGGCTCTCGTATAGTGATGAGGTGACTTCCTGTTTCAACATGTTATAAAGTATGTGTCATTTGAAAGCACACAAACACACTGTTCAGAGCTGTTCAGATCTTCTATGGACTCAGTTGTGTTACCATACCAGTGTATTCTAGTTGCTATAGTAGTATTAATATATAGTGCAGTGTGTATAGTGACTGTTTATAAATGATGAATGATTTAATGCCCCGAGCTTTTTTAGATTGTTTTTATTTTATATCAAAATGACCAATAAGGCAGTCAGTATTGTATTGAGAGGTGCTTTTCTAAATTATTATGTTTATAAGTATATTGTGCTTTACAGAGATGCTTTCAAACAATGATTTTTATTTTGAGTTGTTTTAAGCATGATTTGAATGTAATTTGTAAAAGGTAAACAATAAGTAGAACACACTATGTTTGTCATCTAGATTCCTAGGGAGCCGTAAAGAAGAGCACCCTAGTCGTGTCGGCGTTCAAGCACACTGCTCTCCAAGACGCCTGGTAGTTTCCCCCACTTTAGTCTTATAAGCACTCCTACTTGGACTGTGATGCAGCTGGTGTTAAAGTTTCAAACATGAACAGCATCATGTGCTGGCACTTTTGTGGTGCTGATTTATGGGGAATTTTCAAGACTCATGCTGTGACTAATACAATAATGCTTCACAAATATGATTGTTTTACTAATTGTATTTTTAAAGATCTGTTATTCATGTCCCATGACACACAAACATTAGGACATGACGACGTCTTAGCCTCATCATGATATAGCCAGAGTGATGTGTGGTTTTTTTGGACCGTGACCACACAGTTTGCTGACGTCAACCTCTATAAGGAACCATCTTTGTGTGCGTAGACAATACGGTGAATGTCAGTCAGCAGTGAGCTATTCATTACCTAGAACATTAGTTTTTAATATATCACAGTGCATTTTTCTTCTTCTCTTTCCACAGTAACCACAATAACGGAATGTAGTGAGCCCCACCACAAGCTTTAGAAACAAAAGGTTAAAACCTTCACTATCTGAGATATACCAAAAAAAATAATCCAAGATAATCCTGAATAAACCCGGTGAAAAGAAAGTTGAGCAACCAAAATCGCATATACGAAATGATGTTGCTGGCGACAGATACGTTACACTTAAAACCGGAGCGAAGTAAAGGCTGACTGAACTTTCAGCTGTGAACCCATCAACAGCAAATAAATACTATATTGAAAAGTAATGCGCACCTAGACTATATAATTATAGTATAAAATTTCACTAGAATAATTAAAATGTAGTTGGTATTTTGGATTGTCTATATGAAATGACTTTCCAGTGACATGGTGAGCATAAGAGACTAAAATAAATATCTTACTGACCCCAAACTTTTGAAACAATTTCACATCACAATTTTAATAATATAAATTAATGTTAATTATGAATTTGACTTGATAAAAATAAACCTGTTTATTTGTTAGTGTATATACTGCATATTTAGCTCATTTGGCTTGGAAAGGCTGTTTTGCTTTGAGTTTTTGCAGTACCTTAATGCATCCCACGCGCTTTTTCCCTCAGCCCTCCCAAACACGGCCTCCCTGGTCTGGTATGCCTATGGTCAGCAGCCCACCCTCTGCACCAGGCCCTATGGAAATCGAAACCCTCCCCAGGAGCCCCAGAGGCAGCCAATCGGACAAGAGGAGGTGAGCTTCTCACAATTTTAATGCAATAAGACCTCTAAGCAGGTTAATCTGATTCCCTGCTGTTACTTCAGGCCCCCGCACAGCCAGTTAACATCACTTTGGCAGAGTGCAGCACTTGTATAAATTATATATTTGGGCTGTTGGATGCTGCTGCTGTGTTGGTGAGCTGGTGTGAGGTTGTGGTGCTGGCTGGTGACTGGTGCTGAAGGTGCTTCATGCTGTTTTGCTTTGATGTTGAGCAGATGGCTGCTTCAGCACAGGAGAAAACGCTTGCTGGGCTGACAACAACAAACTCTCTCTTGACGTGAAATGCCTGTAGTACTCTCTTTTTTTCCCCGTCTTGCTTTGTCTCCCGAGGGGTATTATTGTGCTGTGCAGAACTTTGCCTTAAACTTGAACTATTGAAAAGAAATTAAATCAGACGGTGGGGTGGGATTATCGTGGGAGTGTTGGATATGTTGGTCTGTTTTATGAAAATTTGGTCCTCGTTTCTTAATGTTATAGATATTTTTTTGTCTAAACTTTGTTTTAGTCTGATGTTCTGAAACCCCAGTGGCCTTTTCATAAGGCAAGGTATGTACACTCCTGTTTTCAACCCTTCATAGACTTGCTTCAACCAATCAGTGCATTTCTGAGGGAGTCTTCGTGATTGGCTTTGGATCAGTTATTTTTTTCCTTTGGCTGGGCAAATCAGTATCTGCATCAGTTCTTGATTCTAGTCCAAACCATCCAACTCAATCTCAGCTGGATAAATTGAATAGTGGGGTATAAGAGAAAGCTGAAATGGTCGACTTTCTGGTTTTGACTTTGTGACTGTCCTGTCCTGTCTTCTCCTTCGTCAAAACTGAAACTAATACAGATAGTCTCAGTACTAGTACTTTTCCTTGGCAAGTTAAAGCTGGAATCAACAGACAGGTGAACATCCCTTTCTGATGACAGTTTCTAACTTAAATTGATTCTCATTCATTTGTATTAATTCTTCTCACTAACCAAACACAACCCCGTCTAAACTAGTAAATAGACTAAAATACTCGCCTTCAATTTTCTTTTCTCGAGTATATTCTATTCTTTGAAATCATTCAGCCCTCTTTTCCTGTCACCTTACATCTGTCTTACCATCTGCTTTCCCATGACCTTGCTATTTTTTATAATAATAGTAACAATTATTTATGGTTTCCTTTATTACTTTATGTAATTTTAATTAGTAATAATAATCTTACTCTGTATCAGTAAAACACATCATTAATGGTAATAATTAATATTAATAGTAAATATATTATTAATTTAGCTTCACAGTGATTAATTCATGAATAGTAAGCAATAAAAATAGTTTTATATATTTATGTATTATATATTTAATGTTTCTTTATGAATTTTGACATGCTAAATATGAAAAAAAAAAACATTACTTTTTGTGTATCATTAATAGGGTTGCAAAGGGGTTGAAAAATTTCTGGTAAATTTCCAGAAACTTTCCAAAAATCCCTGGATTATTCCAAAAAATCCTGGAAAGTGTCCAAAATTTCTAGAATGTTTCCGAAATTACTCGAAATTTTCCACCTTTTTGCAACCCCTAATCATTAACAGTGCTCATGAAAAAAAACTAATGTTACAGAATCTTCTAGAATGCTCCCATCCTTGCAATATTATAATTAATGATAGACGTTATAAAATTTACCTCACCTAAATATTTAATAAAATATTGATGCTACGTGACAATAAATAGTACAGTAATAATCAGCACCACAGAATTACAGAAGAATCAAAGAAGATTTAAAGGGTTCCTGTGATGCTCTTTTACAAGGCTTGTTTATTTTGGGTGTACTATTACATGCTCGCATGCTTGGTTGTTCAGAAAACGCCTTATTTTTCACATAATTTATCATTATTCTACCATCCGATCTCTCCTCCAGGCTGGCCCCAAATGGCTCGATTAGTTCCGCTTTGGATGACGGGTTCCACCTTCCGAAAAAAAACAAATGTGTTTGTGATTGGTTTAGGCTTTCCCCGTCGCCATTTGTGACCTTAGGCGAATCCGCTTAGACGGTGTTTCAGTACTGCCACGCCCCTTGCTCTGTCTTTCAAGAAAAGCTTTTGGGCGAATTCGGCACTGTACTCCCTTGTGTTGTGGAAGCTGTCCTTAGTAAAATGTGCAGCACACAATAGCATTGGGGTTATAATGCTCAGGAACAGAGTTAAATATAAATTGCAACCACTGTTTCCTGACTTCATCTGCTTTCGGAAGCCCAAACAAATACGTTTGTTGCACGGAGGTGAAAAACACAGCGTTTCAGGCGGTCGCACACCGAACGAGAAACGCAGCGTTGCGCCACGGCTTTAAAATTCAAATACTTTATTTTCTATGAGGTAGCACACCGGCGGCACCGTTCGGCGTCTGTCCGCGGCGCCCAGCTATGTTTGTAAGAATTGTTCTAGACCAGCGGTTCTCAGTCCTCGCGTACCCCCGCTCTGTATGTTTTGCACGTCTCTCTTTGTTAACAAACCTGATTCAGATCATCATCTTGTTAGAAGTGAGCTCAGTGCATGAACTGTGTTCTGATTGGCATGCTCCCTACACAGTGTCCACTGATCCCTACTCCCTGAGCAGGGGAAATCATTTGAAGTTTACTTCACTTCGGAATATATTTATTTACAGATTTGCGCTGCGCCGCTGCAGCGTCTTCACACACAAAAGAAACTTACTAGAGATGCGTGAAGTGGGATATAATATACCTCTGTAAATAAATACTATTTAAATTCATGTCTCGCACACTTTAATGCTTTGTATGGAACATATACGCTCGTTTCGAACTGGAATCATGGCGGTATATCCTGTGATGTCCACTTCGCAGGCACTTACAGTCAAATAGAACAAACGTCTGAAGTGATAAGAGAAACATACAAAATGTGCAGAGCGGGGGTACGCGAGGACTGGAATTGAGAACCGCTGTTCTAGACATGCCAAAAATTTGAGGCTACAGCGCAGTAGCTCTTCTTCTTGGTTTTCTCTGATACACTAACTCAGCAGCAGCACTTCTTCTTCATCTTCTCGTCTTAACCACTCACTCAACCAAGCGTTCTAACCACAACCTCGCCCCTCCCCACCATTCGAATTTCCGTAGGTGGGAAATATTTTAATCATATTCTAATGGGCCGCTTTGTGACATCACAAAGCCTGGAACACAACGCTGTTCTCCAACTAGCCGTTGCTGGTAGTTCTGGGTCGAAAAGGGATTTTTAAAAAACGAATAGCTCCCTTTTGGAGTGTGGACTTTGAGATTTGTACCTTGTCTCTTTATGCCCAAACATACACACTACACACTGACTAAAATTAAAAAGTGAAAAAGCATAATAGGACCCCTTTAAGTGAAACACATTTTTGTTGCATTGTGTTATTTGCTCAGTAGTTTGAATGTTAAATGATGTCAATCAACTAATTAATTAAAAGGAACATCATTTGCAAATCGGACATCTCAGATGTTTATTGTTGAATGAAATGAGGAATAAAGAAAGATGTTGAATAGTGGTTCAGGAAACATTTACATGCAATAAACAAATGCCTCCTTTCTAGATAAAATAATTTGAACATTTTTAGAAATTAGTTTTTTCAGTCTGGATTTGTGCTCTATCTAGCCTCTCAGGCAGATAGCTAGTGAGACGTCTACTACAAACTCATGTTATATTCAGTGCAGTTTTGCAACCAGGAAATGCCTTTTCTATAGTGCATTCAAACTTACCTCCCTCAAATGTTACCTCTTGTTTTGTCCTGTGATCTGCTCCCTACCCTTTTTCGACTTGTGCACCTCAGACTCTACTGTATTCCTGTCCCTCGTGCTAACACTCCCCCCTCCTCCACTGACCCATCCAGGATTCACTCCCCCCTCAATCCCATCACTGACACCAGCGTGACCGACAGGCACCTCCCTGCACCTCCTCTCATACACGGATGCTGCCACAGCCCCTCCACCCCCGCATTCCTCGGATACAAACTAAGCTCCAGGGAACACTGGGATAAAAGGCATATTCTCTGTCTGAGATCAAGCGAGACTACCTGGGCTAAAGACTGAAACCAGCCAGAGAGATGAGATAACCTTCATGGAAGAAGCCTGAAATCCTTCCTGTGGCTGTACTTTCGATTAGAATGATTTGGTCATTGTTTAACCAGCTTTGTCACCCAGGAAATATCCTGTTGACATTTATTTTGTCTATTTATTTGACATCTAAATTATGCCTTGATCATCATAACCACACTTTTTATATTAGATATTAGACGCTTTCCACAAATAGGGTACAAAGTAGGGCATTAAACTCTTAAAAATGAAGTATTCGTAGTGAAAGGATGTACATGAATTTGAAAAGATGTCTTTCAAGAGGTCAAGCTAAATATTAATATGAGATTTGATTTGATTTTAACAATAAACCTTAAATATAAACATTTATAAAAGAAAAACTAAAACACCAAAGTGGGCAACAGTCCTACCTAAGTTGGGACTTTTTTTAGTATGGACTATTTCATATAAATTAGAAATACATTTTCTTATTTGTGGAAAGTGCCATTATAATTATATATCTTATTTCAGTATGTCTTTGTGTGATCATAATGATCTGATTATTGAATTGTCATGAGTTCTCATTTGGTTATTTGGGCATTTTTTTGTTTTATCCACTTGACAATGTGTAGTGCAGTATACACTGTTTTTAGATTTGTCTACAGTACTATAATCAAAGGACGTATGCATCTTACATGGCTTTAAGACGTTTGATTAAAATGAACAAACAGAAGCAACTCCCCATTGCATGTTTCAGTTTCTCTTGAGGTTTTTACTGTACATTTCTGTAAATGATAAACTTGGCCATGTCGTACGGTGGAAGTTTTTTATTTTACTTGGTTTATACAAACACTGAATACTGGAAAGTGCAAAGTGGTTTTAGTCAGCATGGCAAGGGGTGTCGTGTCCATTATTAAGCCTCCTTTGAAAGTCAATCTCATTCTAGTCATTTATGGGATGTGACTCTGTTCCCTCCATCATTTTAGTCAGGAAGGGGAGGAATACATTGCTTTGTGTGATTCTAGTACAGGCATTACTAATGTGCGTGTCTGGTCTTTTAATCTAGATCTAGTGGAATGTGTGTGGTCAGTTGGCATATGACTGTGTTAGATAATGGTTCCGTTCCTTTTGTGTTCTTCAGTAATGACTGTCTCTGCTCATTTTTGATTGTAAAGGCTTGATTATGCCGTTAGGGTTGTGCAATACATCAGATATTGAAATACATATTCATTGCCCAACCATCGCCCAACACCCATCTGCTTTTGAGTACACTATCTTTTAGTGTTTTTTTTTATTTTTTTTAAGTTTGACTTATCGCATATTTGAAATGTGATACTCTGCTATTGCATTGCTGTAACTTGAGTCTTGGCCCGGCCACAAGCATTTTTGTCCAGGTGAGTCACATTTGTCATATATCTACCAATGTGGACCCTGTTCGAGCAGCATATACAGGGTTACATCCTGTAATTGACAGATGGTAATTAACCCTTTCATCCTTCACAGCATGCCCTTGGTGACTGACCTCTTGGAGACGTGCGTAGATGAGGTTCTTCGTGCCCCTGTTCCCATGGTGACAGCAGAAGAAGTGGGACCAGGTGCTGCTCATACCACCGCCAGCACAGCCACAGAGGAGGCCCTCTCTCTGACCGGTGAGATAATACATTGCAGATAGAGTGGGATGAAATTTTTGTTTTATGCAAGTGTTTGTCTTGCATATTTTTTTTGTCATAATTAAATGTATTTATTTATTTGTTCACAACAATTATAAAAAAAATTGACATCCAAACTATTTTATAATATACATTATAAATGTTATAAATGTGCTTTTGTAACCTGAAACACAAAAAGAGTTTGTATTTTTAACTGGGTAAAAAGTAAACACTAATATTGTCTGCTTCAAGAATACTCCACTTCAGAATAATAAATAAAACTGTATTGGCTAGTACCAATCCCAAATACACTACCGTTCAAAAGTTTTGGGTCAGTAATTTTTTTTTTTTTTTATAAAGAAATTAATACTTTTATTTAGCAAGGAGGCTTTAAACGGATCACAGATGACAATAAGGACTTTCATCTAAAGATCCTTATAATGTATTATTATTCCCCATATTAATTAGTCAGCACATCTGTTTTCAACATTGATGATAAGTTAGGTCTCTTGAGCATAATCGCTTATTTGATGGTTTGAATGCACGGTGACACTGAAGACTAAAGTAATGACTGCTAAAAAGTCAGCTTCGCATCACAGTAATAAATTCATTGTAAAAGATATTGCGAGGGTAGAGAACGTTTTTTTTAATGTAGATATTTCAGAAACAACAGGCTAAAAAGGAAATTTTTTTTTACTTGGTTTTGATCACACAAATGCAGTTTTGTTGAACATAAGGACTTCTTTAAAAACATTTTTATTAATGTTACTGACCATTTCTTTTGAATGGTAGAGTATATAAATGTATATATTTAAATTCATTATCTCTTTTATTTAAAATAATAAATATTTAAAAAATGTACGTCTGCATGCTTTTATGAAACAAAGTACAACTTGCATTATTTTACTTAATCTATTATTTGATTATTGTCTTTATAGTTATGGTATTTTCATGCTCTGCCTATCTATTGTGTGATCTGATTATCTCCAGAGTGAACATGTTTTAATCCCCACACATGCAGATGTGTTTCCATCTCTCTTCTGACCTCTCATTGTTTAATGATGCTCACTGAATCTGTTCTCGTCCTCAGAGGCTGCAGCTCGGCTCAAGCAACTAGATATTGAAAACACTCCAGTGTCTGCTTCAACCAGAACAAACGTCAACCTCAACATGAACAACCAGGTCAGTTCAGCCATTCAAAAGCCCCACACATGCACACGGTGTGTTTTTGCAATATGTCCCCCCTCCACACACCGCATCTTATTAAAGCTTGACATAAACTTTAAATACAAGGAGCAGATATTGTGTAACCTCAGGATGTACTTTAAATTAAATGTGAATAGGGAAGGTGATTACTCATGCTATTACAGCAGTCTTTGATCTATATTTTTTCCAGCTCAGTGCCATTTAAGGTATTATGCTATAAAGAGCTGATGATTATTTCAGCCTGGACTATGTTTATTTAAGCAAAGAGACCGAAACACAGTGCAAACAAATTCATAATCAGAAGAACACATGCTTTGTGTGCAGGAGGAAGTGGTGAAACTGAGAGAGAAAAGTTTGAATAGTGTGGGCAGCAGTCCTGTCCTGAACCAGCTCAAATGTCCTGAGGAACTCAAGAGCAACATCCTGAAAGCTCAGGCAGAGGCAGCGCTCAAGGTATTCAAGCACTGTCATATGCCCCATTTACACGTGATGTTAATATTAATCTCCACTCGGACAGTTCAGTTGGCTGCTTATCTTCCTCAAAGGAAGAGTGTCTTATTTAATGTCTACATACATGGTTTACGACCTCAACGTGTTAACGTCAAGTACTCTGAAAATGATGCATAAAGTTCTTTTATATGTTTTGTAAATGTTCATCTCTTTGTTTAGGATTCTAGAGATGAGCTTGGACTGACTCCAGACAAGAACTGTAACCTGCAGGAGGCAGCAGCCAGGTATGATGTACACTATATTGCCAAAAGTATTGGGACACCCCCTTCTAATGAACAGGTTTGACTACTTTAGTCATTTCCATGTGTACAAATCTTAAGGTGTATTCACACCAGGAAAGTCCGCTAGTTCACTTGCTTTGGTCTGGACCAAATACAATGTTGATTTCTTGTTTGGTAGTAGGTTCGCGGCTTCACACGACATCTTTTGCAAGTGAACCAGAAATTGTAAACAAAACAACACGTGTGCTAAAGGTCATCCATTCATATGTTCAGCCATGCCCCGTCCAGAGTTATATGTTTGGAACCGGACCCGAGACCCCCTTCAGCTGGTCGTCGGTATTGGTTGTGTTTGGTCCGCACCCGAGTTCGATTACTGCATTCACACCTGCCCAAAAGATCCGCACCAAGGGGGAAACGAACTTGAGTTCGATTCAATCGAACCAAACAAGACAGGTGGGAATACACCCTTATAAGCATGTAATGATATTCTGGGGAATTGTGTGCTCCTAATTTTATAGCAACAGTTTGGACAGGAGCCTTTTCTATTCTAACATGACAGTGCCTCTGTGTATAAGGCAAGGTTCAAAAAGAAATGATTGATCCAGTCAGTGTGGAAGAACCTGACTGTCTGCAGAAAGCCAAGTCCTAATCCCAGCTGAACACCTCTGGTGTGACTTTAAATGCAGACCTGGAGCCAAAATATCATTAATATCATCCCTAGAATATCATTACATGCTGATTACATGAGATTTGTACTCATGGAAATGGCTAAAGTTGTCAAACCTGTTCATTAGAAGGGGTGTCCAATACGTACAATACAATATAGTGCATTTGTCTTGCTGTAACAGTTGGGCACAAACATTTACATTGTTACATAGTTATTTAAAATTATTTTTTAATAATGAAAATATGTGAATGGTGGGTGGTAATGCCTGTCTGTCTCTTTTATCAGACTGATGGGTCGTGGGGGGCGTATGGGAAGCACATCCTCTTTGCCAGTGAGTGGGAGAGCAGAGCGCCAGGAGTCCTGGGACTTGCTCAAGCAGCCCGGCCTGCTGCCCTGCTCTACCAGCAGGTGAGTCCACAGCAGACACAACCTACTCCAAGTACAGTGAGAAGATTGTACTACAAAGAAGAATTGCTTTGTTGTTTGAGTGTGTGGATTTAGACATAGTAGGGCCATGTGAGTGAGCCTGTGGGCCTGTAATCCTCCTGGGACAGAGTCTGAGGCAGTGGAGCACAAGCAGGCAGGCAGAAACTGGGGAACACCCAGATTAAAGGGGCCACCTGGTCCTCCCATCAACAAGCCAGGACTTGAAATTAAACAAATACATTTGTACATAGTGAGATCTTACACTACCATTCAAAAGTTTGGGGTCATGTTTTGTCCTTTTTTTCCTTTTATTTAGCAATTACTCATAATTGATGATACGACCAGATACACTATAAAGATTTCCTTTTCAAATAAATGCTATTCTTTTAAATAATAAATGGACAAAAATATTAAGCAGCACAAATGTTTAAGATGTTTGTTACAGTTAGAATTAAATCTTTTATGCTGTTATTTTTTTGTAGGATTAAACCAAATAATATATCCTGCCATATCTGTCCTGTCCTGTTCACTCCAAACTTGTGGAACATTATTGCAATAAGTAAATTAAACAAAACAAGCCTTTATTTTGACCCTTTTTGTTTCATTGCGACATTGCATTTTACATTACTGTGTGAGAATTTGTGCGAAAAACTAATTAATGCAACAATGTGACAAAATATAATGTTACAAAAGTTTAAACATTGGTAATTAGAAGTAAAAAGATGTTTCTTGAGCACTAAATCAGCATATTAGAATTATTTCTGGAGAATCATGTGACACTGAAGCCTTAAGTAATGACTGCTGATAATTCAGCTTTCCCATCACAGGAATAATGCCTGCTGAATATACATTTTGCACTATAAAATATTAAAATAGACAACAGTTTGTAATAATATTTTGCAATATTAGTGTTTTTACTGTATTTTTGATCAAATAAATGCAGCCTTGGTAAGCAGGACAGACTTGCTGACCCTTTTCAACTTTTCAACAGTAGTGTATGTTAACAAGTAAGAATGTTTCCAAAGAGGTAGAGCAAATTTGTGCACTTCTGTGTCCTAAAAGCTAGACTGAGATGTTTTAGTTGCTACTTTAAAATAAATGATAAATTATTTTCTTTTTCTAATTGACAGCATTTCACAGATCATGTCCATAGACTGTTCCTTGTATTGAGGCCAGAACATTCATTAATGTAGCCTGTGATTAAAAGCTCACTGTTGCCATCTAGTGTCAACTGTTGATATGTAGTTACAGATGGGTCATATGGCTGTGGTCTGCCTGGAAACATGTTCTTATGTAACCACATGTACTCATGCCACAGATTGACTGCACGATTAGTTGTGTACACTGACCTGGCTGCAACCGTTCAGCTCTGATAGTCACGTGATAAAAGAAACATATGTCAAATGAGTGTCTTAATGTGTAAGATTTTTTTCTCCGTTTAACATCACATTTACAATTAGATGTCTGTAGAATCAAATAAACATTATGTGGCTGATGGTTAAAATTATACAGTATGAAAATGAGGTATTATGGAAAGGAACCAAAGATTAAATGATAATTCACTACTGATGCCTACATCAGATGCTCAATTTGTAGACACCAGAATTATGGGTTTGATTCACAGGGAACACATACACACTGGCACAATCATCTGTCAAATGTGTAAATAATTTGTACCTTTACAATGGTACACATTTTGTCAGGACTCTCTTTAGGGTGGGGCGGGTACACAATACACCCCCAAAACAACCCATAATCTGAATAGTCACAACAATAAAACTAAAAAAACCCCAGTCATTTAACACTCAAACACTTCATAAGAGGTGTTCATAAGGTTTCATTCAAGGGTGAACATTGTGATTTCCTGTGTGATTTCCTTTAAATGAACACTAATGAATAGCTTGAGAGGTGCTTTGAAATGCTCAAAGGTTTAATCAAATAAGGCTTTGTGGGCTAACAATCCAGTGTAACTCAAAAATCAAAAGTTTGTGTCCAGAGCTGCTTCATCAGACAGGCTATCACATTTGAAAAGATCTGAATACTTATATATATGAATATAGAAAGTATTTTTTTTTTTGGTACAGGAAAGAGGGACAAGAACAAATAATTTCATCACCACAGTCTACAGCCACCATTGTATTTATCATAACGGCGCATTTTCCATTACAGATTTGCGCAAACACTTTGCGATATTTTCTGAATGTCCACTAAAGATTGCGAATGACGGCGTGCCAGAACCAAGGTTAGCGGCTAAACGTAACTTTGCCCGCGATAAGTCCCTGGCACGGATTTGGTGGGATTTTGGCTATCTTTATTCGAGTAGGCTTATGCATGTTCTTTACAGAGGCACAAAGACGCCCGGGGGGGATGGCAACAACAGGAGGTAGCGTAGAGGAAACGCGGCATTAATAAATAAACCATAGCAACAATGTAGAAGGAAAATAAACACCAGCATTGAGTGGCCGTAATCACTTCAGTGACCGTTCAGAGCCACACTGCACCGCAGCTTGGCAGTGGTATATTGGTCTAATATATTACATATATCAAGTTTCAATTGGCGCAATGTGAGGTAGGACGCGCCTATATAGAGAAGCTTCAAGTTCATTCCAGTAACACCGAACTTGAATGCATTTGTTGCATGAACACATGCAAAAAAAATCATTCACTTCCATTTGCTGGTCGCAGCCTGGAAGAGCACGCAGAGGACAAAAAATCAAGCTCTTCGTGGCCGTTCGGTCTCAATCCGTGAATGGCCACATCACTCCAAGGTAAACAGAAAGTGGGCTTAAGCATTCCAGCTGCTGGCACAGTGTAACAAGAGTCCACAGCAGCTGTCAATATATACACTATCATTTACTCACTCGACTGTCGCGAACACCGGTGCTCTCCAAAAAACGGGTAGAAAAAAAAAAGCAAGAAAAAGAAAAAAAAAAAAAAAAAGAAATCCTTGACAGAAAATAAATCCAGCACAACATCACTTTTATTTTCTTTGCCTGTCAAACGTTCATAACAGTGTGTTGAGGTTTTGCTGTTTGCTCAGTGGTTCATCAGGATTGTCAATAGAGTGCTGCAGGCATGACAACCACTAGTTAATATCCCCCTAGTTCCCTCTACAAAAAGCCATGAGGAATTTTTCCCTTGGCAGATAAATATGTGACCAATACATTTTTATGGTATTTAAATGTTTATCATGGTAATCTTCACAAATAACCACAAATTTGGTAAATTTTGAAGCCTAAATACAATTATTACAGTAGTTTATTACTGAATTTATTTTGTTATAGAATAAAACGTGGTTGACCTTTTGTTAACCATAGACCTCACTTCAGGCGTATAACCAAAACCCCATTGACTTGGGGATGATGGAACTCAAAGTGCACTTATTTCTGGGTAATAACACACAACTATTATGACTATAATATTAAGTTAATGAAACCATTAAAAAAAAAAAAATCATAGAATATCATAGAAACTTGAGAGTGGGTTCTTTGGACTTGGGCCACTTTACATTCACCTCACAATGCCACATTTACTATTTACTTATATTTTTATCCATTTATGCTAAATATTCTCCCTTTAGGTTTTTGATTTCAAATAATTACAAAAGCATCACTTTTTGTGATGTCTTGTCGGCATTGACACATCCTGCAGGAAATGCAGATCTAGTCATTGAATGTGCTTTTGGTTGGCTTACGCTTTAGAGCATGTGGCTTTTTACAATGCAGGTCAAAGTTCAGGATCCTGAGCCGCTGACAGCCCCTCTGACTGATAACCTGATAGACTTCACAGACCCCATCCCTGTAGTAAGTTCAGCACTGCCACTCACGATATGCTTGTAATGCTTGTAGTAAGCAAAAGTTTGATTCTATAATTGACTGTATGGCACAATAATGCCTGTTCTCTTTAGGTGTTTTCACATCATTGAAGTATTAACATTTTTGATTTGACATAGGTGTCAGCTCCCAAACCCACAATCACTCCTCGATGGATCATTCCAGCTTCAACACCTATAGTGAGTTGACCTCTTTACTCATTTTGATGAAGATATTACATGAAAATGAAATCTGATAATGGATTGATTGCATACTCTGAATATGATACATTTAGTACGATTTAACAGTACCTCCCAACTGACTATAGCATAATTTTTAGCTTTTTCCAAAATGAAATGAGGCCCCCCCCCCCCCCCCCCCACTTCCTACACCGATCATGCATCACTGTATAAAACACAACTTTAGTGCAATCAAGCGCGTTTGCCCCAGGATCCGCTTGCATATTTCTCTGCAGCTGTGTAGATGCACTCTGTAGATTAATATCTTTTAAGAAGCCTTCGCTCATTGCAGCAGATGATGATGACTCACTATATCATGCCACATGTTCACTGCAGTGTACATTTTCATTACCCTCACTTCTCACATTTCTGACTGTCCCCCTGCTTCCTCTCTCACATCTAGCAGTCTGGCACCTTTACTAACGGCCTCCTGGCGTACAGCAAAGATGTCATATCTCACCATCCTAAGGGCTGCTATTTCCTCACTCCCCCATCTCTCTCTCACTCACAATGTGATGGCCACAAGGTTTGTTTCATCTCTGCTCTGTTGAGGACAGTTGTCCTACTACTTTCCTAAGCAATCAGATTTACCATTTTCAACTTGGTAGATGATAAAAACCAAGAGGAGTCACCATTTTTGTGGGTGTTTCTCCACTGAGAGCCACTCGAAAGTTAAGGTATTCAATTAAATCTACTAGCTTTGCAGATTTTTTTAATGTTTTGAGCACTCTTAAGGCTCACCAAGTTTTATCTGAAATCAAGAAAATCAGTAAAACAGGAAATCGGTTAAATAGAGGTTTCGTTTTTAAAACGAAACTGTTTTCTGTTTTAATACATTTTTAAATTGTAATTTATTCCAAAGCTGAATTTTCAGCAGCCATTACTCCAGTCTTCAGTGTTGCATAATCCTTCCAAATTTGGTGTTCAAGAAACATTTCTTATTATTGCTGTAGATTCTCTGTGATGATAGAACAGTTATTTAAAAGGAAGGTCTTTGTACATTAATAATATATTTACTGTAATTTCAGCTCAATTTAATGCATCCTTGCTGTGATTAAAAAGTACTTTCTGAAATAAAAATCATACTGACCCCAAACATTTGAACAGTAGTGTGTTTTTGCATGTGACATATCAACTGCAAACATACTTAAACAAAACTAAGGTTTAGTGCACCAGAAATTGCTTTAACTTTAAACACTGAAGAGTTGTTGTTGTTTTTTTCTCTTTGAGTTTAAGTTTGTTCTTTATTCAGCTTCTGATTGTAACTGCCAATTGCTGAATTGATTTTGACAGTATTGTGGCTCACCCAATCAAGGACGACAACCACAAGCCCAAAGGTCTGCTGACCACTGAACTCTGAGAGTGAAGCCTTGAGCACATGGCCAGCACCTGTCACTGGACCATCAAAAGTTTTTCTACATTCCAGTGCCCTGACAATGCAGGCACAGACAACTGGAATCTGGGCACGCACGGGGTTGCAATTTCATCTTCAAGAATGCTGGCTTTTGACAGTTGGCATCCGCAAACCCAGATCTCAGCGCTGATGACCAAGAATAAATGTATTGAACTCAGTTTAAGTGCACAAAGGGCTAACCACGGGGTCCAGTGTTTGGGGACCACCATTCCTTTTATAACTTTTATACCTCTTTTGAGAGACTCTATACAGCCCTTGGGTGTAGCAGAAGCACATGAATGAGCCAGTCCTTTGTTGTTCCTGTTCCTGTTCAGATCTTCTCTGATTGGATGACTGTGAAAGAGCTCGTGAAACTCCTGTGGATCACAATGCATCATTGACTGTTTTTAGAACTGGAGTAGTTTTTCCTACAGAAATTCTATTTTTGAATCTTTTTTGCCTTTCTGTTGCTCTGCTTTCTGTGTTTTTATGAAGAAGCTGCTTTCATTATTACACTTTTAAGTACTGTACTCTAAACTGCACAGTTGATAGAGCACTATTGTGTAGCTCACTGAAGTCACTGAACCAAGATTTGCTGTTTGAACGTTTTATCAGTGCTGTTTTTATCCAAACATAGTAGTTATGACCTGCCTTATTTTAATAGCTCATATAAGATTTTAAATATACATGGACATATTACAACATAACATGTTACTACAGTGTAATTTGTCATCTACTGTTTAGTTGAAATATTTCACTGGGTGTACTGTGTAGTGTGTAAGTGCAGTTCTTAAGTGTGCTTCACTGTGTTAGATGTTATGTGAGACACAGGAGCAGCTGAGACCTCGGTCACCCACTGGCTCATACTATATGAAAACTGCGAAAGACTTGGACCATGTAAACAAGCTAAAATGTTATTCACTGTGATACAATGAAAGGAAAAAAATCACTCGCAGTCTGTGCCAGTGGTTACTGCAAATGAGAGGTTTTTCATGGACCCTTCCTTCTCCACTACGAGTTCCACAAGCATTTGCTGCTATTTTTCAGTATACTGAAAAGTACGTAATTGGTATAATCACTGGGATGAAATGTTTGGAGGTCAAATCTTGTAAATAATTATTCGTCAGTTGTTTATATGGTCTACCTGTTCTGATTTGCTCTGACTTTAGTGGAAGTGCTCAATCACAGAAGGCAGTTGTAGCTGGAATCCGTTGATATGCTAATCGTTCTGTTCTCCAAGTCTCACACTGTAGGCTTATTTACATACAGTATATTAATGATCTGTAGATGTCACAGCAATGATCTGTTTATATCAATACACTGACTGTAAGTCTTGTCATTTTGTATAATATGATACTCCACAAGTAAAAGATATGTTAACATTGTTATTGGACCTGTGCTTTATGTGCATGCAGTGTGTATGTCTGTGTGTGTTTGTTTATATATAGAGAGAGATACTATTGAATTTAATCTTAATGCAACTGGAAATGGAGATTTTTATGATTGTTATTAATTTGTTTAGATGTTACAGCTTGCTATTTACCCACTAAATTTGTTAAAATAGAAAAAGAATGAATGGCTTAATAGTTTGTTGGCATAATTTTTGCCTCTCAATTCCTTGCTTTAAAGTAATAGATTATTTTAAAATACATGTTGCTGATATTAAATCAATAAACTTATGTGCATATGGCTTAAGCGTAAAAGATCAAATGTTAGTAAATTCAATAAACCTTATGCACTTGCTTGTACTTTAGGTTTAGGAAGAAAAAACCTTACACCAAGTTGTGCAAAAGGAAAGAATTTCATTTTCAGAATTCATTTCAGTTACGTGTACTAAAATATTCCCAAAGGAAGAGTATGTAATTGTGTCAAAAATAAATAAATACATAAAAATCCTTACTATGCAATGACAAAGTTGTGGTCATAACCTCATGCCTTTCTTTGCTTGATTGAACCTAGAGACGTCGCTGTCGCTTCCTGGACTCAGAGCTGCCATGGACTCAGGTAAAACAACTAAAACAGTAGAAATTACTCAAGTCTGCGTCTGTGAGAATCTACTTGTAGGAGCATACTTGCTAGGTTATTCTGTTAGTAAGTTTGTCAGAATGTCTGTTGAAACGTTTCCCCTGCCAGTGTGGCTGAAGCAGCAGGTGGAGCCAGAGCTCTTCATGAGTCAAGCATAGGGTCAAACTTCAGTCCTCTAGCTCCTATAAGCTCCAAACTTCACGAATTAGATGAGATCACACAACGTACTTTTTCAGTTTTTGTTGTTGTTGTGGTTCACCTCAATATTCTTTATAAAAGTTAAGAGTCAGCCACCCCTACCTAAAACAGCTCGTTCTAACACGCCCCCACCGGGGGTGATTCTAGGATTTTCATTTTAGGGGGGGCTCAGCCCCCAGTGAGGGTATAATAATAATACATAAATAAATAAAATAAACTGTTTGACTATTAGGTAAAGCTACTATTTGAGTACTGAATAAGACAAAGTCTTAAGTCTTCCTGATCACACACGCACACCTGTTTTACTGTACAAACACAACATTTAACTGTTTCCTACAAACTTCTTTCTATGCTCAAATACAAACAGAAAAAAAAATTAACCAGAACACAACACATAACGTTCATTATCCATATTAGCAATATAAACAACAGCTATGAGGCTGGACAATGGATTAAACTATGTGGGTGCTGATTCACTTTCAAAGCGTAAAAAACAAAACTATCAATGTCTTTAATAATTTCTGTGCATGACTGTATGGTAGTTAATGCCACATGCACTGTAATATATTTTATATTTAAAGTTACATTTTCAAATGAAAATAGCAACAAAGTATGCATTCATATGTGTTAAGGTATTCACTAGATTTTCACTGGAGGAAACAGCTGTGGTGTGATGATGGGTGAACGCAGCGAAAACTTTACAGTAGATGGAAAACCGATTGCTCCCCCATGAAATTCTGTAAACTGTAGATGCAGAATCTATCAATAAACACACACCTTGTCCTCTGTTTCTCGCTCTGCACCGCCGGTCTGCAGATTGAAGAATGCGCTGAAAAGCGAGGAGGAGCCGAAGTCTGCTCCGTTTTCATTTGAAATTTAAAGGAGACTGAAGCGATCACGAATTCGTGTACACTTTATAGAGCTAATCACAACATTTTTAGGGGGGGCTGAGTGGTAATTTTAGTGGGGCTAAAGCCCCCCTAAAAATGGCCTAGCGACGCCTGCGCCCACATATTTACGTCACTGTGTGGGAAGATTTGCAAATGTTCACGCAAAGAAAGAAGGTAACTTTTATTCTCTCTGTAGTATTGCTGTTGTCACCGCCATGTCGTGAAGGCGCTGTGTGTTTCGTTGTGAAAGCGAAACTACTTTGTTTGGTCTTCCAAAAGAGGACGATATCTGCTTCGTCATGCCTGGAACTGATCCGTGCTGGTTGCTGAGGAAATACAACAACTTTGCGCTGTGGATCGCCGGATCGGCTTTCACCGTGGACGAAGCGGAGTCCAGCCCGGGATCGTCACATGTGGTTGCCGCAAGCCTCCTTCGTCGAATCCGCCGGCCGCGCCGTTCAAGCCCGCAGCCTCTGCTCACGCTAACCCCCGGCCTTTGCTCACTCTAGGCCGCCGCCGCTCACTCTAGGCCGCCATGTATGTGTATAACGCTGTGTTTCGTTGTGAAAGCGAAACTACTTTGTTTGCCTTCCAAAATGGACACGACTTGAAATCAGTGGTTAAGTTGCATTTACAACAATTTACAAGTTTCAGTTCAACCCAAATATTCAGATGTGTGCAGCACATTTTATGGAGGACTGTTTCCTGATCCTGGTAGAGTAGACTACAATGCCGGCTGTTCTGACTCACAGATTGTAAGTACGTTTTTTATATTTAAAGAGTTTTTATATTTTATATAAAGCGAGTTTTTTGGGCAGTGTAGAGGAGGGCTTGTTGTTTGTATTTCTCTGATCACAAATGCAGACATGGGTTTATGTTTACGCGGCGCAATGCAACTCAACGCCTAAAACGACAGTATAAGTCATTATAATCCATAATATTGTCTCCACTGGATGCAACAAATGCCACGTTTACAATGGGTTTTAATGGTTTTGTCTCGTCGGGATGGGCGTATCGATCCAAAAGTATCATATTTATACTGACACGAGTATCGATCCAAAGTATCGATATATCAAACAAAAAATACTGATACTAAGGTGTGTTTTATTTACCAGTGATTTTGTTTATTTAACAAAAAAATAATAATGCGTACAATATGCATTGAATTGGACGAATAACCTTTGTTAGCGAGTAATTGTGTAGGATAGAACTATTTTCCTGCTCATCTGAACACGCAAATGTTGCAAGACAGAACCAATCAATCACAGAGAGCGTTCACTCACTACTGACACTGCATTCAAACAGGGCTGCATTTCCCAAAAATATCATAAGAAAGCATTAAAGCATTTGGGAACAGCAGCCCTGAACAATGCATATCAGAGGACAGAAGGACAGAGTTATTTCACAATAAACAAACTGAAATGGTAGCCTACATAGTTTGTGAAATTACATCTATTTAAATTGAACGTTAAAAGTTCAAATTGATTATGTTCTATTCTGCAATGTTAGTATAAATCATACTCTATCAGAATAAAAAGGTTGTATTTTATGCATGCAACAGCCTGTCACTAGCAGTCCCTTATGAAAATGAACCATGGTTTTACTAAAGTGACCATAGTTCAACTGTAGTATTTATAGATCTGAATCATGTGTAAACAAAAAAACATATTTGAACCATGTGTAAACAAAAATATAACCTAATAAGTTACAATTAAGGCGTATTGAATGTTAAAATGCGTTTTAAACAAAGTTAAGTGCTTATCATTACCCATTTTACTCTTAGTAATTGAATAATTTAATACATTTCATAATTTAAAAGTTTAGTTCAGAAGTATCGAATACTGCCTTGAGAAATATCGGTATCGTATCGAAAACAAAATAAGTGGTATCGCCCATCCCTAATCGTCGCTCCGGCCTGACAGGGCATCATCACAGTATGGTAGGGGCGTAACATTTCTGTCACAGCTTGAGGTATGCGGCCTAATCACAACGCACTGGATAGCTGGCAAAATCAGAGCACACCTCGCTTTTCAGAAACGATGAGCTTTGTAAAAATCGACAAAAAAGGCGTGGCATAGAGGAGAAACAATAATGTACAGTATGTGGAAAATAATGTGTTTTTTTTTTACTTTAAACCGCATAAACACATTTCATTACACCAAATACACAAAATAATGTTCTTTTTAGCAGCATCATATGACCCCTTTAAACTCTCGCTTCTTGCGATTTCTAACCAAACAGTTTATTTACCGCATATTTATGCTTATTTTACTTATATTATTTTACTCGTGTATAATCATAATATCGTAAAAAATGAAAGTGTTTGATTTATTCCTGGTCATAATGAAACTACAAGTCAATTGCTTATTTGCTCAAAAAAGACCCAATAGAAAGTATACAACCGTTTTAATACATTAATAATAAATAGATCATTTAAACATTAGTACCAAATAAATTGCTTACAGCAGACAAGTAAACGTGTTCGTATGAAATCAAGGCACAAATGTTACCGGAGGAATTCAGGTCAATTGCCTGATTTTATTTTATTTTGTTCATTCATTCAACACTACTCGAAGCCCCAGTTATTAGTTATTCTTATTAGAAGAACCGCTTATGCTTTATTTCTCTGTCCAATTAATCATTGTTGGCAATTCCCCTGTAAATCAGATCGTGACCACAGAAGGCGCAAAATCTCTCTTTTGGTGGGGCTGTCTATGGCATTTCATCTGGACAGGAAAATTGGCGTCAGTCCATTGGAAGTTACGAGGCAAGTTTCTTACATTTTTGGCATTAGATAATAGCGGTCTGTGTATTTATTATATATGAGCTACATTTAAAAAGTGTGTGCACTTCCGCAGTAGTATTTGGAATTGAGCATAAAGCCCAGTTTTTTCCTTTATTTTTCCCTAGTGTGAACAGCACATCGTAAGTTACAGTGCTTCCCTCACTTCTCTAATTAGTTATGTTCATGTTTATTATTAGCCAGCATAAGTTGATGAGCCGTGAGGGAGGTGGCTTCGCGTTTACTGTTGCCACAAGCACAGCTCACATCTTTTAGTTTTGCGCGATGGAGCGCCCAGCCCGTCTGTCCACGAGCGACTTCAGAGAGCACGCTTCAACTGAGCCGAGACCCATTCCAGTTGCGCATTCCAGCTTTATTCGGTACTAAAGCAGTACTTTCTAACACATGGCATGGTGACTGAGAGGAACGGAGGCACTCTCTCTTCAGCAGCGGAGATTGAAACTCTGCTAAATGACCTGTCAAACGCGCAGATGTGTCGAGTGTCGAGAAAGTAGATTCGTTTAATCGACTATCAACAAACTTCTGCTGCTTTGACTGACATTGACACGTCATGGCATCAGTGTCGTGGAGACACGCGCTCTTCTTCTTGCTCGTTGGTAAGTTGCACTGGTTTGTCCTGTTTATGTCTGCATTTCAACCTATTATGTTTGTTTCTGAAATTTCATACTGACTGTAAAACGCCTAAGACAGCTAGAACAGATCAGAACGGAACTATTAAGTAGTGGTCTGTTTGATAGTGGTTTATTGGAAGTGTTTCAGTAAGGTGTAAGGTGAGTGAGAAGTCCAGTGTTTTTTTTAGTTTGGTTTTGTAGGTTGGATTCATACAAATACAAACCTGTTAATAATGATTGCGAATTTTATCCTCCAACCAAAAATATAATTTTTCTGTAGCTCTCAGGTTAAAAAGTGACCACTGGCATGTATTTAGGCAAGAGTCAACAAAAGCTGATTTTGTGTTTTTAGGACAAAGGTAATGTATTTTTAAAATAAATGCATTTTAAGTTTGGACAATGATTTTAAAATATATTTATACAGTTGATTATAATATTTAGGCTACTAGCCAAAATGGGTTTAATATTTATGTGTTATGGTGCATTCAGGTAAATTAGGCCATTGAGATGATTGGAGAAAAAATGGCCCAATTATTTTGAATGAATACCTTTTACATTTTTGTCGTTTCATTTTTCATAATTTAATACGTTTTACTTTTTAAATTTTGCCAAAAGTCCTATAATATGTTATTTGATGGCAGGTACCATGTGATGTGGCAATTTACTCTGTATGGTGCGATAACAATGCAAGTATAGCTAGCATTTGAAATAATTAGATCTTAATTATATCCTGGCTATAATGTACTTTAATATCCTGACTGTAGTTTTGAGAAAAACATGTAATATTTGTACGTGGAACACACATGCTCTTATCCCACTTAGTCTTTTTCATAACAATACACAGAGGTTGGAAATTTTGCTGAAAGTGAAAAATCCATAAGTGACAAGCCCGCCCACATATGGGCCAATTATCAAATGTTCTAATTAATAATGCATAGCATTGGCAACCTCCTTCTGTTGGAAAGAATTCATTTCACACTTATCTTAACAAGCTCGCTGAGCTGTGCTGAGCATGACTAACAAGCTGCACTCCGCTTGCCTTGATTTCCTGTCACCATTCAACTGGGATTGCTATATTTACTCTACGAAGATTCATGGCATGCTTATTTCTTAGGAAGAATGTCTATAAAGAAGTTTAATGCAAATATGAGCGATTCATTGTTGTGTACTGACCAGACTCTCAGTCGAATAATGCACACATATGACTCTTCCTTTGTGACAGTGACAAACATGTATCTGTCTCTCTGATGGCAGAGGGAAAGAGAGGATGCTGGTGGATTCAAGTAAGAGAATGAAGCTCATGTAACTACAGAGAAATATTTAATCAGTCTGTAAATATATATCTCTTGAATAAAAATGTCTGCTCCAGTTAAGCCTGCAGTGAGTGTCCTGTAAAATATGTAGATTTAGCAGGGGAATCTTCTGGTTTTAAAACAGCGTCAGGAAGTGAACTCAGGAGGAGTGTATGTTAACTAATCTCTGAAATAAGCCTGCTACCTACTCTACAAAAGTATGCGAATAAAAAAAATGAGATATGCAAGCTTGATTTTATGGGTTACATTTCAACCATTGGTCATAATGCAATATGTATTCCAACAATGCAAGTATATGTTGCATTTTCACCGGGTCTGCAAAGGGCCCTATAATGGATGCTACAGCATAAAATTAGTTTCATGACTAATAATACAGTTTAGTGACCCTTTCCTTTTTCCTGTCCTGTCCTTTCCGGTCCTGTCCATTTTCCTTGTTTCTTTCCTTTAGTTTTGCTATATCCTTTGCTTTTCATATTTCCTTAATTTCCTTTCCTTTCCTTTCCTTATTTCTTTTCCATATTTTCCGATTTTTGTAGTTTCTTTTCTTTTGCTTTTTAACTTCTCCCTTCCTTTAAATTTTCTATCCTTTTAATTTCCCTTTAGTTTTTCCTTTTCATTCTCTGTTCCCCTTCTTTTTTGTTTCCTTTTCCCCTGCCCTTTCCTTTTGCATTGCTTTTCTTCCCTTCCCTTTTTCTTTCCCCTTTTTACTCTCCAGCACTTTTTCCTTTAGTTTATTTGTTTTTCTTTTCCTTTCCTTTCCTTTCCTTTCCTTTCCCCATGATCTTTCTTCCTTTTTAGATGACTCCTAACCCACTTACTTTATGGATGGCTGTATCCATCTTGTCCTTCAGGGGAGCCTGACAAGTCCCAGGATATTGATGGCACCATGACTGTTAACTGCTGGCACAGAGAAAACGGTGGCTTCATGCTGTTGTTGCGAGCTGAGAGATAAATGTCAAGCACACTTTTCAAAACTGAACAAAGCTTTCATTGTGTTCCAGACCAGAATTGTGCTCTATCCCACCAAGATTCATTGCTCTGACAATCTTGACAATTAAAAGTCTACCACAGATAAAACACTAAATACAGTAAAGGACACTTTTGCGGGATGAAGGGGAGCACAAGGATGTGTCCTATACAGTTCTCTAAATACATATTAGCACGGTGCATTTCTCTGATTGAGGTGGATAACCTGATGGTAGTGGGCGGGGAGATCTGGACAGCCGTAACAAGTGAAGATGAATATATGGCTACTCTATTTCTTTACGCTTGTCAGAGTCAGGACCGCTTTGTATTTCATTCTCAATGTACTGCCTTAAGCAGTTCTACCCTTGAAATAATTCAGTTTACTATAGGTCTCGAATCCAAGTTCATTAGTGAGCTTTGTGTGCAAAGAATTTAGTGGTAAATGATTGTGGAATTTGTTTTACAAACAGAGCATTTGGAATTACATCCAGAGGGCTGCTGGACCAAACTAAGCATGCTTGATCGTGCAGAATGGCTGCTGGAGCTGAACACAACAAATGTATCCATATTTCTGATTAGAGCTGACAGTCTAGACATGTAGCATAATCTGAAGATATGTCAATGACTTTAGCATGAAGTAACTTTGCAAAAGTGGAATGACTTTGATTTCCTGTGTCTTAAAATCTTGATGTGAGCAATGCTATTTTTTATTCAAGCTAGTGCTGTCAAACGATTAATCGCGATTAATTGCATCCAAAATAAAAGTTTTTGTTTACATAATATATGTGTGTGTGTACTGTGCATATTTATGTATATATAAATACACACACACATGCATGTATATATTTAAAAAATATTTACATGTATATATTTATATAATTTATATATAAATGCATTTAATATACAAATATTACATATTTTTCTTAAATATATACATGCCTGTGTGCATTTATATATACATAATAAATATACACAGTACACATACACACATTATCTAAACAAAAACTTTTATTTTGGATGCGATTAATCATTTGACGGCAGTAATTCAAGCTGAAAGAAAAGTTGCTTTTTATGCTCTTCATGTACTTAGATGACTTTTTTGCATCATGTTTGACCATCATGTTGGATCACATCCACCAGCAATCATATTTTGTGGAAAAGTGCGATGCGTGACCTATTTGGCCAGCATTCACAATACAGTATTGGACATTTGAATACAAAAGCACAGTTAAACTTTCAATGTATTAGCAAAACTTAATGGGCTTATCTCAATTTTTATAAAATACCAAATAAAGAATGGCTAAAAATAGAAATAAAGATCTAGTGATGGCATTCAGCAAGAGTGTAGAGCTGTAATTCATTTGAATAGCAGCATAGCTGAATGTTTGGTTTTTGGATGATTTGATTAGATAAGTTCACATAAAAATCTCTGACTTTGGTATCTTGACAAAGAAACTTTATAGGACACACATTCAAGTTTACAGGAGCCTTTTGTCAGAAAAAACTCTGAAAAGCAGGAGGAGGTTTAAATAAAAAATCTCATTCTAATCTCTGCCAAACATGGTGGCATGGGCATCGAATCCTAGCTCTTGGCCGCTGATCGTATAAATAAAAACAGGCAATTTGTGCGCCCGCCCTGGCCCTTGAGACACATTTAGCATTTGTCTCACTCCAAAAAAGTGACGCTTCATTTAATGCTTTAAGAAACAGGTGTAGCACTGAAAAATACAGTTAATATTTGATGTGGAACCTGTCGTGTGATGTCAGCAGGGAATCATCTTGCTGGAATGTGCAGCTCTCTGCAGCGCTGCTGGATAGGTTGGAACTCCTCCCTGCATTAGCTGATTATTCATTATGCAGATCGAGTTACCCTATAAACTGTGTTGCATCGCTGTGGAATACATTAGTTTTAAGGGAAAATAAGAGCTGGATTGATTCATCTGCTCAATGGCAGGCTTGAGCTTATGGCACAGCAGGCCCCTCTTATTACGCGGGGGACAGCAAACGTGCCACTGAATGTGACATTATTTGCTGTGAAGTATCTTTCTGGGGTTATTGGTGTGATTGTCTAAAGAGACAGTTAAAACAGCGTCGGACCCCATGCAGTGTTTTTTAAGACCTCTCTGACAGCAGGAGCTCAGGAAACAAAATCTTCCTCAGCCCCCGAGTGACATTGGCATCTCAACCACAACTACTTGCTGTCGAGTTGCAAGCCAACACTTGAGCGAGTCAGCATTCATTTTCCTTTAGATTCACATGAGCTCCAAAAATATTTTTCATGATCATGGTCTTTTCAAAGTAGACCTCAAAGAAGGAAAACTAAAACCTTAATTGGGTGACCCTGCTAAATATATTGCAACTTATTTTTTAGTGTCTAACAAATTGAAACGTATAATAGATTAAAAAAATATTATAAGAGCATTAAAAGAAATTTTTAACGTAAAAAAAAAAGTTTTTGACATCAGAGTTATTGGATGGCTTGATTCTGTTCATATAGTTGCAATCGAAGTAATTCAAACCCCAACGGTTACATTTTGTAGAGAATCTTTGATTCTTAACTGAATCTGCCCATTTTCCTCCTCAAAAGCTGCAGATGAGCCCTTTCTTGACTGCTATAGAAGGGTGGGCTGGCAGATATCCTGGGTGGGCACTTTTTAGTCATCATATCATCATATAGTCTAGAAGATATTTATACTGTAGATATTGCTATATTAACTATATTATATATACACTGAAAAAAAAGCTTTCATAGGCAGCCTAGAATCATGCACTTTCACAACAAAATAAACTTTTTTCTTCTTTATTGAATAGTTAAAAAAAAGCCCTCTTTATTCTCTTTCTCTGGATCATTGTTTCTCCACTGGTGATTCTTTTCAACTAACTTTTTTATTTATACCAAACAAGGCCGTAATCATGTCTAGAACATTGGGGGGACCAATTGTTTTGAGGAAATTATGAAGACAAGACCACTTTAGTAATGGTATTTATTTAAAGAAACTAAATATATAACAGATTTAAATGGATTTAGAGGAATACATTTAAAGAAGAAAAAAGACCAGTAAAAGAACAAGAATAAGAATTTTTGTAAAGTTTTTATTTTAAAATATGCATCCATTCAATTTCAGTTGTATTGTTGAAAACGCAAAACAGAAAAATGCTATTGTCGTCATAATGAATTATGAATTACATGAATCACGTAAATGACAGACCTATTCTATTCAAACGTGCCCATTGAGACAACAAGTAAATAGTTTTTGCATCACTGGATATTGTTGGCCGTTTAAATCATAGAAGGAGAACGCTACTTACAGTCGAGCCGACTGTTGCTATAGTAACGAATGCAACTTTTATCGCAAAAACTCTTTACTTTCCGTTTTCATTCTTACATTTAGCTTTAACAGCAAGCGTCTAACATAATGTTCTTGCCCCTTCCATGCAGTGAATGCACGTTATTGAATGAGCAGGGGTTTTGTTCAGGGTTTTTTTTCAGTGGGATTAATTCATCTGCTCAGGTAATTTCAGTGGTAGGCTATGATACATATTTATGTATTAAACTCCACGTTACTTGCAAACTCCCTGTGATAGCGCACAAATATTTCTGCCAGTTTTCGCTCGTTGTCAGCCTCTGCTTTTCTGCAACAGACTGAAGCCTCTGCTGCGTAAATTCAGCGCGCCTTGCTTTCAGCTAATAAAAGAAAAATGCTGCAATTTTCTGTTTCTCAAGCTAATTAAGTTTTGCTATAAGTTTCCAAAGGCTTAATTGTGTTTTAATTGTATCACACATTTTTTTATTTATATTCTGACGCAAACACACAAATTATCTTATTTTCTTTCACAGCTGAATGCTGGCGCTTGATATAAAGTGCATTTCAATTGCTGCCCCTACAACAGATTACAGTGCAAGGTGTCGATTAACTCTTACAGCAGTGAGTCACGGTGACCCGCAGAAAATGACCCTCTTTAATGGGATCCAGCCGTTGGTGTAATGGCCATGAGTGATCCATCACCTGTACAGCCAGATACACTGACATTCATGGCCCCAGTAGTTGCTTCATCAGAAAGGGTCTGTGCCATGTAGATTATTTTGGAATGCCATGATGGATGTTGTGCATGTGTGTGCGTGTGTGATAAGAAGAGTAAATTGAGGCATTTGCTTTATCAATAGTTAGAAACCATGATACACAATGAGAGGACGAGCAAAGCAAGTGGCAATTTGTACTGGCACATTGCTTGCTTCCATAAATGGCAGACAGTACTTGATCAGGCGGCCAGCGTAGTTCACTCGCAACAAATGTTTTGTATGGGTTGCTTCTTGACTGGGAGTGCTTTATATGACTGTCACCATGTTTTCCCTGCAACATATTGCAGGCTAATGCTTCTCTTCTGGCACTAATGCAAATGTTATCGTGCTTTTCTGACGTAGCCGCCGGCTGTTTTTGTCCATGCTGGGATAGCAGCATCTCTGTACACTTCAATTTTGCATACACTGGGACATAATAAGATCATACGAGCAGGCGTGGAGAGTCACAGAAGTTATGCAGAATGCCAAAAAATAAGTAATATAATTTATTAAAGGTGTAATCAAAAGGTTATTAAAGGGTGAGTTCACGCAAAAAAGAAAATTCTGTCATTGATTTCTCACCCTCATGCCGTTCCAAACCCGTAAGTCCTTCTTTCATCTTCGTAACACAAATGAAGATATTTTTGATGAAATTCGAGAGCTTTCTGACCCTCCATATACAGCAATGCAATTACCACATTCAAGGCCCAGAAATGTAGTAGGGACATTGTTAAAATAGTCCATGCGCATGTGCTGTGTACTGTCATGAATGTGTGTCGAAGTCCGATATGGAAGAGAAGAAATTGTTGAGTAAAGTCGTTATTTTTGTTTTCTTTGCACACAAAAACTATTCTCGTAGCTTTATAAAATTACAGTTGAACCACTGATGTCACATGGACTATTTTAACGATGTCCTTGAATGTGGTAATTGCGTTGCTATCTATGGAGGGTCAGAAAGCTCTTTAATTTCATCAGAAATATCTGAATTTGTGTTCTGAAGATGAACAAAGCTCTTGTGGGTTCGGAACAACATGAGGGCGAGTAATTACTGACAGAATTTTCATTTTTGGGTGAACTATCCCTTTAAAATGGAAATCAATTTTTCATGGGGCTGTACATGTTGTATAATAAATTCTTTAGTATAGGTAAAATTATTAGTATATTATTTTTCAATAGTATCACTAGTCACAGAATAAAAAATGATTGTGATCAAGTCAAGTCGAGTTTTATTGTCATTCTGCTACATGTGTGGACATACAGTAAAACGAAATGTTGTGTCTCGCAGGACCACGGTGCTACATAAATAAACATACATATAAACATACAATACTAGATGTAATGGTAAATGTCTAAAAATCCTGTGTAATAGTATAAAAAAGGTAAAAAAATCCTGTTGAATAGTTAACAGTAAGTACAGTGAAAACTAATAAATCTAACAGGACATTCCATGCAATTTTACAGTATAAATTTACAGTTTTTGTAAGCTACATGTCTTGTGAGCTTCAACACCTGTGATTCAACATGACTTTCATGTGTTTAGTACTATATAGTAGGTTGGTGTATTAACATTATATCAGTTAATGAAATGCACTTTAAAACTGTAAATTAAGTTAAATCTGTAAAACCTAAACCATAGTCATTTTGTTTTCCCATTCAGGCTGAAACTAAATTTGATTAATTTAATAATTTAATAAATACTAAATGTTTACTTTGCATACAAACCAACACATGTAAAATGATTTTGCTATTCTAAATTTCTATTTAAATACAGCAGGATTTTATTTTTGTTATAGATTTTAGTGTTGCTGATATGTAGTTCTGAGTTTACGGCTGACTGGTCTGTGCTAGAAAACAGTCTTAGGTGACCTGCAGCTTCGAGGCTTCCTGTGGTCCCAGAGATGGTGTCACATCTACAAATGACACCTCTCTCACAACAGCGCTCTGGACTCAGTCAGACATGCCCAAACCACTGATACAGCTGCCAGCCTAAATCACTGTGATGGCCACTACTGAAAAACAAAATGCACAGATGACATTTAGCTGAGCCATATCACGTTCATTTTGTGCTTATTTGGAAACAACCCAAGTCCAAGTCAAAACCCGTTTTTTTTTTTTTTTGGTATAGAATTAGTGATTTTTTTTGCCAAAAATACCATAGTCTTAATCATTTTTTGATTACCCCTCAGCTGATACCAACCTGTCCAATGGTTGTTCACAGTATATATGCACACTGCATTTTCTGTTAATCTTGTCTGTCTGCATTCATTTACTAACATGAGACTCTCGCTGTGGCAGACATTAATTTGACCAATTATGTAAAAGTTTCAGTAAAAGCTAAACTTTATTGACAGCATTTGTGGCATGATGTTGATTACCATAAAATAAGTTTGACTCATCCCTCAGTTTTTATAAATGTACATTTACAGTACTGCACTTGCCCTGTCTGAGAGACATAAATGAGGAATTTTATCCCATATGGAGTGTTGCATTAGGATAGTTTTGTGGAATTGTCTTAACGTGAGTCATTGTTTCACATTATTGCCAGTTACATATTCACACATTTCGAGAGTCAATGTTTGGAAAAAGAGACATACTTAATAGGGTATCAGCTATACAAACACAAAACTGAATGCAGAGAGACTGAGGTATTTCATGTTTAGTTAAGCATAACCGATATGATGACACAGGGGAGGGAGAAGCGCACAGTTCTGAAACTACAGCTGGACTAGAAATAGTTCTTGTCTCCTATTAGGTGCTTTTGAGCAGCATTAATTCAATGGACCAAAAGGGCACTGCAGAGTTTCCAGAGTGCTTTTTGTGTTCAGATTCTAAGGCTGATCGTTTCTATACAGTGAAAGCATATAGTTACCAGGGGTTATCGTGCTGCTAAAGGGACAAAAAACATAATAAAAGCACCATACAATGACCATGAAAGTGGTTCATACACGTACACGCTATATAATGTATCTTCAAGGAAATTGTGTTCGGTTCTTTATGAAAAACTTAGCGCATGTTACTGTTACCTAAAATAAAACATTCTGTTAATTAAAATACAACTGAACTAAAGTATAAATATTAGATGACAATTTAAGTTAGTTGTGAAAGCAATATTAAAATAAAAACTGATAATTAAATCTAATTCAAAATAATAATAAAAGTATAAATGATATTATAATTTAAATAGTACTAAAATAACACTGCACATGAGTCATATGGACTTGCCCTTTTGTGTTGCATGAAAGAAATCATGTTAAATGGGTTTCAAACAACATTGGGGAGAGTGACTGACACGACTTTTCATTTTTGGGTGAACTATCCCCTTTAGCAGTCAAAGCAGCACATCATAAAGCGATAAATACACTTCACTAAAAGTGATGCTTAGGAATATGCCAGTCAAAGTTACAGAAATGATCAAGGAGGAAACTCAAAAAGCTCTCGTTTAGTTCTCCTCCCTTTCAAAAGTCATCTTAGAATGAGCATTCTGTGCATTATGCAAGAGTTTGAGATGAAAAGAGTCTCAGTGTTTGAAGAGAGAAAAATAAGGTCATGTATCAGCATAAAGTCAACTTTCTGTAATATATTAGCTAGAGGTTACTGTAGTTTACAGTGTTTTATTGTAATAGTTTATTGTAACCTTAAGTTTAGAAGGCCTGCATTATGTTATTCTGCAACCATACACGGCATTGAGAGCATCAGGGCACAAAAAGCAACATGCTGTCTTCTAAGATATCATGCTTTGGGCAAATTCTAAGGCAGCATCACATTATATGCTTTAAGGATAAAGTAATCCCAGAATGCACTGCAACAAGTTAAATGAAACAAAATGTGAAAAAGATGGCAGATGGAGTCGAGTGTAACAATAACTATATTTATTTCCTTAAATACTGAAAAGTATTGATAAAAAAGATAAAAATCCATTTGAATCAAACCACCTAATTAAATATTCAAGGTCAATAATAAGGTCATATTCAGTGCAATTACACATTGAATTGCTATTCTGTGTATTCAAATACTGTAAGTTGCTGAAAACACTTGTTTGTGAGTTTACCACTTAACAGCGGCCAGAACAGATGGATGCCATGATCTGTGTGCCCCAGCATCCTCCTACACACTAAAAGTAATGGCAAAAATGTCTGGGAAAAGTTTGTTTTGTCCTTTAGCATAATTTATTTTCTAATGGCGCTTCTTTTTGTTATCTTATGCTATGACTTTCATGCATTTTTAAGCGTGACTGAAGTGTCCAAATAGTATCTGGTGCTACTACACATACAAAATGCACAATGTTGCAGTGATTTGTCCTCTTGCCGCCATATATAATGAATGGCAAGCTGTCTTTACTAATATCTGTTACAACGGATTCAGCTCCTCAGGAAGCAAGCATACAAAAAAGAACACAGTACTGCGCCCTGTTTACTGCAAGTGCAGTCTTGGTTAAAAATTCACATTGCATAAGCAAACATGCCATTTTTGCCTGTATTGGGAGGCAAAACTGGAGCAGTTTTCCACTGTATTATTAATTTTTTTCTTTCATCCATCTTCAGGGCAATATAAAAGCTTGCGCATGCTAGAATTGCTTATGAAATAGAATTGCTTTGGGTGCAAAGTTGTTTAGGCCATGTTGTCAGAGGGTACCATGGTGCTTATAATGTGAAATCACATGTGTAGCACCATGATACGTTTATACTGTAACATTTCAATTCTCTCTTTGTTTTTTTGTTTTTTTTGCGTTTGCACACCACAGTTGTGGAGTTATGGAGTGACATGTTACTAACTAACTGACTGCAAAAGATCCTGGATATCATCCAGATTGCCAGCATAATGCAGATGTGAAGTGGTTAACTGAATACTTTCTCACTTGCATGCACACACACACACACACGCACAAATGCTGATTACACATACAGAGACTAATTAAGTGTTCTATTGGAAAGGTTCCTGTCATATTGAGAATATTGCATCAAAGGTCATATATGACATGCTTGATGTTGTCTTCTCATAGACTCGGACTTTGCACATCCAGTTTTCTGTGCCTTACTCCATAACCATTCACTTTTTTCATTCACTTGTTTTGTTTTTATATAGACATTTTAAATATTTTTCACTTTTTTTTACATTTGCGTTGTGGGAATGAAAAGTGATTTAATTCAAGATAAGGAATTGGAACAGGGAATGGACTTATGTTTCTTCTTGTCTTCCCAAGAGAGAACCATTTTATATTACTGAAGTTATGATTGTGTTTTAGCCCAGGGAAAATGTGAGGAACACTTTCTGTCCAATACTTGTATTCAAAATCGTATCACAAAAATGATCCAAATGTTACTGACTGCAGCACCAATGTGCAAAAACATGAATCGCTTGGCATACAGAAGGGTGAACACTGGCACGCAAGCAAAAACTGAGAGAGAGGAATATTGTATGATTGAAATTTTACTCAGTGGCTTGTTTTAGAAATGTTGAAGTCAGCATGCAGAATTAACACCTGCCAAGTGGCAAATGCAAGTGAAAACTGGCTATGACATTATAAAAACATTACATTTTGTAATCTGAATTGTAATAATGATAGTCTGACCCTTTCTTAAATAAGTGATGTATGTGATTCAAAAATCAAGATTAATATAGGGAGATCCAGCTAGTTATTTAAGATGCTCTGAAGTAATGTAGCTTTAGGTTCACTTTGCCATCAGACTGGTAAATGCCCACAAGTCAACATTCTTAACAGTTTACAACACGATTCTCATTTAACAATTCTGGATAAGAGGTTTCTGTGCCTGCAGCAGTTGAAGTCAGGTTTTGAAGCAATATGATGCATATACATTTTTCTTTTCAGGAATATCTGATTGTTGTGTTGGAGAAACCTTTATAATCTGCTGTATTCCATTTCAGTCTCTGATAGCTCCAATCATTGGAGGATTTACTTAGGGTTGATATCCAGAGATATTTATGTATATAAAATAAAGCAGGAACATATTCCCATATATATCTCAAACTTTGCAATATTAAGTGTTTTTTTTAGGAATTTATGCTCTCTTATGCATTTTGTAGTTTCATCATCCTTTCATCTCCCCACTGCCAAGTTTACTTTTATTTGCAAATATGGTTTGATGCTGTAATGCTGCATTCATTAGCATTTCAACTCATTTCCTGTTTGGATTAAACCCGGAGTGTTTTTATAAAGTCCTGAGCCCTTTCCCATAAAAAAAATCATTCCTGCTGATGTTTTTGTCACTAATACAGTTATTTCAGTTGCAACCTGGGTGATCTCAGACACAAAAGGAGGTTCTCTTTGGAATCAATCATAATGGGAACTGTGTTCTAAAAGAACATGTTTTTATTTTACTCAAAACCCAAATCTATCCTTTACACTATTCTATAAAAAGCCAAAAATCCCTGTATAGGGATTCAGTTTATCCAGTGAATTCCCACTGGGATCCTTCAGGATTATCATAGAAAGTCGGATTGAAATTCCTTATTTTTTTGGACCTCACACAAACATGTTTTTTTTCTCTCTTTATTTTTCTTGAGGTAGTCTCACCTGTCACATAATTGATGTTATAGAGCTGTTGTTGACCAACATTGAGCCGAGGGGAGCGCCGTCACTGCGGCTCTGACCGTGAGCCCGTCTCTCATACTGATCAGCCGCTTTCTTTACGGCACTGGGGGCGAGAGCTACACTGCTCCTGTAGATCTCTGTAGGAGAGTAAAACAATAGGAGGGAGAGCAAGCAGCAGATATGAAAGATAATGACAGTCAGACAATGGCTGCTCTGTTTAAAAGGCAATTGTTTTTCCGAGAGCTGCACATTAATACCATTATATCAGAGTTAATGAAATGACCCATCATTGTTTCTCCTCTCAAGTTTTTTTTTTTTTTCTTTTACATTCTATTCAGACCTTTGCTAGCATCTGGAATGTTTAATCTGTTTGTAGGAGAGTTTTAAATGAAATTAATGTACTCATTACAGCAGGATTGCTGGTTATCAATTTTAAAGAAATGTCCAGGGTTCAATCAAGTTAAGCTTGATTTATGTCTTTTACAAACTGCAGGGTGAATCTAAATTAATTTCTGTATAATCAGCAGCAGGCCACATTGTCTATATTGAACCCGGAACATTCCATTAACCATTATGAACTACAGTATGATTAATGATAAAGTTTCAAGGAAGGTGTTTGTGAACAGCATTATTATTGAGACACATCAATATGGCAAGGGCATTTCCCCATTCTCAACACTTTTAACACATGATCATAAACATTATTGTTTCTTTTGGATTGTTTCTATTGGCACTTAATCCCGCAATAGTATGTACTGTACAGGTTATGCATCTTATTGCGAGGAACTACAGTACTTCTGATCTCTACTGATTCTTTTGGTCATTTAGATCTCGTAACACAAACGACAGATACAGTCAAAACCTCATCTTATTCTAGGGATGTGGTTAAAAACAAATCCCAGGTAACCAGTTACTTTATTATTCCTATGGGGAAAATAAGAAGTAGATGTGGTTACTTTCAGAAAAGAAACAAACAAAAAACATAATACATAATAATTATAGGAAAACTCCTAGAAATAGACACGAGACGATTGTTGACATACAGTAAGAGTGTAAGAGCTCTACAATTACACAGTGCAGACTATTTGATCTGGAGAGAAGTTTGGTGTCTAGGGAAAACTGTTCTCATTTGTGATATATATATTTTTTTACCATTGCTCTCCACAATTTACGTAACTACATTTTTCACACACAGTACTAACACAGTGATCTGCAGGGTATAAAAGTATAATTTCTATGTTTTTCCTTCCTCACCCTCAGTTCTTTGTCTCTTGCAGTGAATCTGTCTGTGTTGACGACAGCATGCAGCAGTCACTATGGAAATGCCATTGAGGAGTTCTGCCTGGCCAAGTTCAAGCTGGACATGGAGGTTCTCGATCAGCGCCAGTGGTGCAGCTGGGAGGACACAGTTGAGTAAGTGATAAGCATGACACTTATAGGCTTTATTATATCATTGGTAATTCAGCTTTGTCATCACAGGATTGAATTACATTTTAAAATGTATTAAAATAGAAAACAGTTATTTTAAATATTTCACAATATTACAGTATTCACTTTTTTTGAGCATAAAAGACCTCTTTCAAACACAAAAAAATGACTGACCCCCAACTTCTCCTACACATTTCACATCACACACACTTTGGTTCAGCACTCATTCAACAACTTTTGTTCAGTGAAATCCTACCTTGCAGCTGACACGACTGCGTGTTTATTTGAACACTTCATGACAAGGTCAGTGAAGAGCAGAGTTTTCTCAGTAAGAGAGATGACAGGGGTTCCCATATTATCACATACTTCAGAGGGATTTAGTGTGCCATGTGGCACAGCTCCAGGCATACACCGTTCCTGGGAATGCCTCAATATGCCCAGCTGTCTCTGTGACATAATGGAGGAGGTTATTCGTGGTGCCCCTGAAAACACATGATATGGAAGAACTTTCACATTTCCAGGTTAACAAGAAGAACTGTCTTGTCTTTACTTTTGTGTCCTTGACAACTGGCCCTAAAAACTCTGCCACTCTGACGTTAGACTGAAGCCGTCACGCTCCAGTGCAACATTCGAGAAAGATAGAGTCGAGAAAAGTGACACTGGATGTCTAAGCTGTCGGATCAGGGCCAGCAAGGTCTGCCAGTCCCTGTCATCAACACTCCAGGCACTTTTTGTCCCATGTGGCCCTACTCGTTTCTATTGTAGCTCGTGCCAAGGTGCAAAATGCTGACTGTGTTTTATGGTGCTTAAAGTGAGAGTTCACCCAAAATTGAAAACATTTCCATCCTTTACCAACCCTCATGTTGTTCCAATGACTTTATTTCTTCTATGGAACATAAAAGATATTTTGAATATACATTTTTTTTGTCCATGCAATGGAGGTCAATGGTAATCAAAACTTTTTGGTTACCAACATTCTTCCAAATATCTTTTGTGCTCCACAGAAGAAAGTCATACAGGTTTGGAACAACATGAAAGTGATTAAATGATGATATTTAATCACTTTTCTTTTTTTCTTTATAATAAAGTGAGGCACTTATAATGGAAGTTAATGGGGGCCAGTTACTGAAGGATTTAAAAGCACAAGACATTTGAAGCTTAATAATTTTATAAAAGCACTTACATTGATTATTTTTGTTAAAATGTGTGTATTATTTTAGTGTTTAAAGCATTCATTGTCATGGCAACATAGTTGTGAAATTAGATGCAGCTTCACACAGAAAAGATTACAAACCATTTTTCACACAAAAAAATGTGTAGTGTTATATTGTATAGTGTTGACATAGTTTATCTATTGAATATTTTAACTTTACATTCACTTTCATTGTAAGTGCTTCACTGTAACCCAGATTTTTGCTTTACTCAGCTGGAATGATTATCTGAGCAAAATGGTCTCTGTGTTCATTAACAAAATTGCTGGTGCGTTTGTTGTTAGTCAGATCAAAATCTCAGAATGTTGCCCTAAGGTTGCAAACAAAAAGGATTGTGTTCAGGAGGACGATTGATTCCTGTGGGCGTTGTTAAACTGAGCTGTCATTTATGACACAAAATGATTATTCATATCGCCTGCTTGACTGAATGTCAACTATATTAAAAGCAGATTCCCTTTAGACAGTGAGTCATAGATTGTGCTAACTGTGTGTAATGGTTGGTAGTAATAAACAGTGGTGACCTTGATCTCTGGTATTTTATTTCATGCTTTTTTACATCAGAAGTGCTTCAGCCCACCAAACAAAATCAAAGCCTTAACATCCTGGCTAACAATGTTTTTCTGCCTTCATTTCTAAAGGATCAGGATGCGATTAAACCTCAATAACAAGCACAAATGTGAGTTGGCTGGCTTTATTTAAAGGGGTCATATGATGTCATTTAATTTTTTCCTTTCTCTTTGGAGTGTTACAAGCTCTTGGTGCATAAAGAAGATCTGTAAATTTGCAAAGACTAAAGTCTCAAATCCAAAGAGATATTCTTTATAAAATTTGAGTCAGAAAAGGCTACCTAAAACGGCTCGTTCTAACACGACCCCACATATCTACCTCACTATGTGGGAAGATTTGCATAACGCCGCCCAAATGTTCACGCAAAGAAAGAAGGCGTAAATTTTATTCTCGCTGTAGTATTGTTGCCATTGCCGCCATGTCCTGAAGACGCTATGTGCTTCGTTGTGAAAGCGAAACTACTTTGTTTGGTCTTCCAAAAGAGGACGATAGTCGTTTCGTCATGCCTGGAGCAGATCCGTGCTGGTTGCTGAGGGAATACATCAACTTCGTGCTGTGGATCGTCGGATCGGCTTTCACCATTTTCATCGCTCCTTTGCCGGGACCGCCATTCCCAACCCCGCCGCCTCAGCTCACTCTTGCCCGGCTTCAGCTCACGCTAGGCCGCTGTGTTTTTCGTTGTGAAAGCGAAACTACTTTGTTTGGCCTTCCAAAAGAGGAAGATTCCGCTTAGGTCATGGCCTGGAGCTGATCAGTGCGGTGATGAGGGAATACTTAAACGGGATCCGCCGGCACCTTTATGGAGGAATGGTTAATGATCCTGGGGAGAGTAACGTTAGACTAAAATGCCGGGAGTTCTGACTCACGTAAGTACGTTTCTTTTATCATTTGCCACTGATGATTCAAACAAGAGTTTTGAGCAGTGTAGAGTAGCACTTGTGTTTGTCATTTCTCTGATCACAAATACATACATGGTTTTATGTTTACGCGGCGCGATGCAATGCAACTCAACGCAACGGTTAAAAAAGACAGTATAAGTCATTATAATCAGAAAATTATGTCCCCACTGGATGCAACAAAAACCTTGTTTATAATGGGTTTTAATGTTATGTCTCGTCGCTCCGGCCGGGACACGGAATCAACAGTATGGTGAGGGGCGTAACATTTCCGTCACACGCTTGAGGTATTCGGCCAATCACAACGCACTGGATAGCTGTCCAATCACAGCACACCTCGCTTTTTCAGACCGATGAGCTTTGTAAAATGAGCTTTTTCAAAAAGGCGGGGCATAGAGGAGAAACAATAATGTACAGTATGTGGAAAATAATGTGTTTTTTTAACTTTAAACCGCATAAACACATTTCATTACACCAAATACACCAAATAATGTTCTTTTTAGCAGCATCATATGACCCCTTTAATATATAGAGTACATCAGTGATGATTGATTCCAACCAGCTTAAAGTCAATAGAAAAAAATGCATGCCATAAATCTGTTATGACAGAAAGTGACCAATATTGCTTCCATTATTCAATTCAATATTTTTTTAACAATCAAGTTAGACTCCAGGCTCAATTTGTCAGTCTTCGAGGAGAGTGGTTTTGCTCAAAGGTTGGGATTTCACAGGTCTAGGGATCTCATGGTGTTCTCAGATCTGGAAGCAGGTTCAAGTGCCCCGCACACCTGTGAAACAGCACTCATTAAAGTATGTATGGCCCCTCGGCTCCCTCCGTGAAGTCATCCAGCTCCATTGCTCAATTATGCACAAAGCACCGTCTAGAGACATCCACAGGTCTGAGATGAGGCCTGAGCAACACAGTAGAACAGCATGTGGCCTCCAGTGAGCCTCAGAAGTGGTGAGGTAAGACTTATCGAGCATTGAGGGCAGTCGACTGCAGGTAATTAAGGTTGTATACAAACGATCAGAGGAGGCCAGCACACTTGCACTTCAGCAAATTGTCTCACGTGGGCAATGGAGCATTAAACTGCTTCGGAGGGATCCGGCAATCTACAGACTAACCCCTTTTCCCTTCCAGGGGTCATTCCTGTGAGTGCTGGTATGCTCATTAAGTTCCTCTTAAAGCACAGCCTGGAGGTGAAAAATGCTTGTATAATATATATAAATTAAGATGGCAGAGCTGCTATTACAGTGGCATGCGAAAGTTTGGGATCCCATTGCAGAATCTGTGAAAATGTGAATAATTTTAACAAAATAAGAGAGATCATACAAAATGCATGTTATTTTTTATTTAGTACTGTCCTGAGTAAGATATTTTACATAAAATATGTTTACATATAGTCCACAAGACAAAAAAATTGCTGAAATTATTAAAATAACCCCCTTCAAAAGTTTGGGCACCCTTGGTTCTTAATACTGTGTGTGGTTACCTGGATGATCTATGACTGTTTTTGTTTGTTTTGTGATGGTTGTTCATGAGTCCCTTGTTTGTTCTGAACAGTTAAACTGAGCACTGTTCTTCAGAAAAATCCTCCATGTCCTGCAGATTCTTCAGTTTTCCAGCATCTTTTGCATATTTGAACCCTTTCCAGCAGAGACTGTATGAGTTTTAGAATCATCTTTTCACACTCAGGACAATTGAGGGACTCAACACAACTATTAAAAAAGGTTCAAACATTCCCTGATGCTCCAGAAGGAAACACTATGCATTAAGATGAAGGAGAATTTGAAGATCAAGGTAAATTGTACTTAATTTGTCTTCCGGGAAACATGCAAGTATCTTCTATTGCTTCTGAAGAGCAGTACTAAATGGGAAAAAATTATATTTCAACAAAATAAGAAAAATTTGGACATCTTCATCCGGCTCTTATGAATCGTGTTTCTTTCTGGAGCATCAGTGATTGTTTGAACCTTTTTTTTTATAGTTGTGTTTGAGTCCCTCGGTGTGAAAAGATGGATCTCAAAATCATACAGTCACTGCTGGAAAGGGTTCAAATATGCAAAAGATGCTGGAAAACTGAAGAATCTGCAGGACATGGAGGATTTTTCTGAAGAACAGTGCTCAGTTTAACTGTTCAGAACAAACAAGGGACTCATGAACAACCATCACAAAACAAAAAAACAGTCGTAGATCATCCAGGTAACCACACACAGTATTAAAGGGGTCATATGATGCGATTTCAAGTTTTCCTTTCTCTTTGGAGTGTTACAAGCTGTTTGTGAACAGAAAAGATCCCTAAAGTTGCAAAGACTAAAGTATCAAACCAAACCAAAGAGATATTCTTTATACAAAATTAAGACTTGTCCACGCCCCCCTAAAATGCCTCATTCAAACATGCTCCCACATGTCTACGTCACTGTGTGGGAAGATAAGATTTACACAATGTGTGACTGTCCCTCTTGTGATGTAATTCCCCCACAACCAACAATTTTGCCCCTAATAGTTTTATTAAAGTCAAATAGTTTTATTCAAATTAACTTGTAATTTTGCCTAATTATACAAAAAGTGTAGCACCATAATAGTAGATCTTGTGGTCTTTTGAAGATGGATTGTGTGAGGAACCAGACCTAAATGCATAACACCACGCAAATGTATACGCAAAGAAAGAAGGCGTAACTTTGATTCTCACTGTAATATTGTTGCCGCTGCCGCCATGTCGTAAAGACACTGTAAGTTTCGTTGTGAAAGCTAAACTTTGTTTGGCCTTCCAAAAGAGGACACAACTAGAAATCAGTGGTTAAGTTGTATTTACAACACTGTTCCGGAACAGTTCAAACCAAATATTCAGATGTGTGCAGCACATTTTACGGAGTACGAGGACTGTTTCAGTTGCCCTGTTTCCCCTTAGCGCGCATGCTGACCACAGTCTATGATGCTGACAAATAATGCTGACTCGCAGCCTGAAGGTACGTTTTCATATTTAAAGGATTTGCCACTGATGATTCAAACACGCGTTTTGAGCAGTGTAGAGTAGCACTTGCTGTTTGTCTTTCTCTGATCACAAATGCAGAGAGTTTTATGTTTACACAGCACGATGCAACGCAAAGCGTAAAAAGACAGTATAAGTCATTATAATCAGTAATTATGTCCCCACTGGATGCAACAAATGGCTAGTTTATAATGGGTTTTATTGGTTTTGAATCACCGCTCCGGCCGGACAGGGCATCATCACAGTCTGGTAAGGGGGCCCGTGTTTTAAAACATTTCTGTCACACGCTTGAGGAATTTGGCCAATCAAAACGCACTGGATAGGTGCCCAATCAGAGCACACCTCGCTTTTCAGACGATGAACTTTGTAAAAATCGACGCATTTCAGAAAGGAGGGGCATAGAGGAGAAACAATAATGTACAGTATGTGGAAAATAATGTGTTTTTTGAACCTTAAACCGCAAAAACACATTTCATTACACCAAATACACAAAATAATGTAATGTAACATCATATGACCCCTTTAAGAACCAAGGGTTCCCAATCTTTTAAAGGGGTTTATTTTAATAATTTCAGCTATTTTTTTTTGTCTTGTGGACTATATGTAAACATATTTTATGTAAAATATCTTATTCAGGTCAGTACTAAATAAAAAGTAGCATTTTGTATGATCTCTCTGATTTTGTTAAAATTATTCACATTTTCATATTACGCGCCGCGTAAATACATTCACATTTTCTGCAAGGGGTTTCCAAACTTTCGCATGCCACTGTATTGGCAGGTGTTTGTCTAAAACATAATTTCCACTCCTCTGAAAAAATCTGATTAAAGAACAGATGTTCCTCCCCATGAAGTGTTTTCCTACTGATTTAACAAGCACAAAACAGATCCCAGCAGGTTTAATAAAGTCAAACCAAATCAAAGTGGAGACATTAACTGGAGATCTTGTTGTGGTTTTAGGTTATTGCAGGACATGATTTTAATAGAATAGTTAACCAAAAAATTAAAATTCATACCCTCATTTTGTTCCAAACCTAATTTTCCTTCTTCCGTGGCACATAACGGATGTTTTGCTAATTTTTTCCCCCATACAATGACAGTGTACAGTAAGTGCATCTAAAAAGACATAAAGTACAGTAAAGACTTGTCTTGACGCTTCAAGTTTAAATATGCGCATGTACAAATGAGATTTGGGAATTATGACAGCAATATATTTATATCTTCATTTCTAACAACAGAAAACAAGTAGCTGAATGAAAACCTTAGTGATCTTTGTTGCTGTCAGTATCTAGTTAGCAAAGAAAGGAATGACTTTGTGCTTTATGGCTGGTATAATCTGCTAATGGTTACATGACAGTTCATGTTCTCCTGAACAGCTGAAAGGTATTTAGAAGGCATCACTTCATGAATTTAAGCTAAATTTTGACCAGCACATGTCTGGTCTAAATCTTTCAAATTTGACTGCTGTTTGTAATCAGATTTCATTTAGGCTTCATTGCCATTTTATGAGGTTTTGATGTGTGTTTTCTGAATTTGTGAAACTCAGGGGTTACACTCGAAATGAGAAATGTCAAACCATGTTAATGTGTTCAAAAAGTGTAATTATAGTCTGGTAATAAATGTTCTTTGTTGATATTTGAACTGAATTATGTTATAGCTGCTAATTTAAACTTCTATGTCATTTTACAATATACTGAGTTTAATTGAACTAATAAAAAGCCTAATTAAAAAGTAAGAGGAATGCTTCCAGAAACTTATAGTGGATAAAACTGTGACACAGAAGGGTCATGTTTTCAGGCCAGAAAATATTAGGGCTTTTCCCCTTTGGCCTCTCCTGCAATCTATTCCATGACAAAACGTTATCCTCTTGAAGCCAGTAATACATCTGAGGTCCTGTAACTCCAGCTCAGAGGTCCTCACTCATTGTACCCATCATTTCCTTGTACACCATCTGGTGTTTGAGCAGTTCTGACTCTTTGGGCCCTCTGTGACCTGTTGCCCTGTCCCTGATGAGGACGGGCAGCTCATATGATCACTTGAAAAGTGAGAAAGAAACTAAAGGCGAGAAGAGAAAGCGACGGCGACAGCAATTGAAATGCAGAATTGCTGGTTCACAAACTGTCCTGGAGTTAAAAAGTAGGAACTGAATGCAGTGGTATGGAGAAACACAAAACTTCCTGCAATGTCTGCATTTGGAAGTGTTACGGTTTAAATATGGAAGTGCTGATATATAGCTTCATTCTACCACCGAGATTTAACACAAAAACGTGTTACCCAACTGTATAAAACATTTTTTGGTACCTTTGTGGGAACTGAAAATTCAGGTCTCACTATCACTGTGAAATTCCAGCAAACCCTCATTTAAACCCTCTAGAATGCTCCATACTGACGATAAAGCGTAACTTGTTTTGAAGCCAGATTCCTGCTGCTGCTCTCCGCAGTCTCAGGCTTTAGGTTCTGATCCAGAGGTCCATCTGTTTCCAGAGCATGCACAATTCACATAATAGTCCAGGTGCTTGTGGGATAGTTTCCAGAAGCTCTGTGGAATGTGACCACACTGTGAAAGCATTTAACCCCTCTGTTGATGACACTTAATGACTTTGAGAGAGAGAGAGAGAAAAAGAGCCAACGAGAGGGTGACACCTTATAGTATGGTTCAACAATTCACATCCCCTTTAGTATCCAGGGGACAGCTGCCCAACAGCTTTCGTAACTGCAGTAGATACACATGCTTGACATGTTTAAAGGGACGTTCTGCAGTATCTGCAGTTTCTTAGGGAAATAATCTATATAGTATATATATGTGTGTGTCTTGTGTGTGTGTGTGTGTGTTATATACCGTAATCATTTTATTGCTTTCTGGTACAAATATGTAAAGATCCTTAAAACAAGATTGATTGACTTTAAACAAAATGATGTAAAATATAATAGATATAAGGAATAGTTTACACAAAATGAAAATTCTGTCATTATTTAATCACCCTCAAGTCATTCCAAACCTGTATGACTTTATTTGTTCTTTTCACGGAATAACAAAAAAGGTATTTGGGGAAAAGGTTGGTAACAAATGTTTGTTTCTTTTTTTTTTTTTGTTGTCCATTTACTGCCATTGAATTATTGTCAGTACAGTGGAAGTAAGGGAATCGGAAAAGTTGGTTAGGCAACATTCTCAACAATATGTTCCAGAATTGTGTGTGTGGAAATGACATGAGTTGAATAAATGAGATTTATTTCAGTAAATATATATAAAAAAACTTTTTTGTTTTCTAGACAAAACTACTAAGACAATTATTTGTGCAGTGTATTATTTGAGCATGTGGTAACGATGTACTGCAGACTTTGCAAAGAGGCTGTTACCGAAAGCAATGATTGATCATGAAACACCAACATGAAACCACTGCTGTGATCTCAGTTCTGTGATTGGTTATAGTGGCAGGAAACCTCACCCCACAGCCCAGAGCAGAGACGGTTGTGCCGTAGTCATGCGTCTCTGTGTGTGTGTTTGTCCTCGACAGGTTATATTTAGTGGTGTTAAATCATTTTGAAATTCAATCAGCTGTCTTACTGAAAGCTCCGGAGAGACTTTCCCGCCACATGGTCAATGGAGAAAAGCACCAGCAGTCACCCAATATAGACTCAGACTTCCTGAGTTTTATATTAAACTGCGTATGGTTACACTTATTTAAGGTATCCTAGGTACAGAGTAATTAATATATATTTAGGAATTTAGTAATATTAACAGTATGTACCTACTATAGGGTTAGTTGCATATAATTATGCATAATTTACTGTTATAATATGTAACTATTATGTAACAAGCGTAACTAGGACACTGTAAAATAATGTTACCAAGTTTTATATCAGATTAGTTTCTCCATGTGCAAAACAAGACATTTTCTCAAGAACAGACATTTGAGCATTTTTTTTCCAACTGATCATTACAGTGCTACCAGAGACTTCCCCCTTAAATAAAAAAAACATAATGTAAATGATAATTGAACTAAATATGAGAAATTATTGTTTACACAATGTGTGACTGTCCCTCTTGTGATGCAATTTCCCCACAACCAACAATTTTGCCCCTAATAGTTTTATTAAAGTCAAATAGTTTTATTCAAATTAACTTGTAATTTTGCCTAATTATACAAAAAGTGTAGCACCATAATAGTAGTTCTTGTGGTCTTTTGTATTCCACACAAGAAAGTCACACGGGTTTGGAGCGACATGAGAGTAATTGATGGATTCAAAGCCATCATGTGTTGTCTCACATCTGCAGTGAGTGCATTTTAACCAGAACTGCTTCATCTAATCTGTATTCACTTGCTAACTGCATGATAATAGGTCTTGACAGGGCAAAAATGAAGCTCCCAGGGCTCCTTCATGACTAAACATCCAAATTTAACTCGTTCACTAAATTTCTTCCTCTCAAACTGATGCTACAGGCTGAATATTGCCACAGCTGTTTCTGTTCAAGCTGGTGATGATACGTTTGACATCTCTTCTTCATCACTCTGTGCATTTGGATATATAAACACAGAAACTTGATGAAATGCTCGTTTGTCTCCTCAGCAGAGCAGAAACCAAAAGCTAATTTTCCACAAGTTGAGCACATCTCATCCTAGTTTGATGTGCTCCTAATGAATTAGGCAGCTGCTCTTGCAACCGAAATGGTTTTTAAGTTACATTAATTTATTATAGGGTTACAATGGCATAGTGTTTAAAGCAATTACAGAGTAAAGAAAACGTGATGACTGATGTAGAGATGGATGCCACAACCTTATCTGCACATCTTTATAACATAAACTGCAATCCGCCTGGATAGGATATGATATTACTAGATTTCTGATTTGCTCATGTTCATGGTGGCGACCTCTTTAGTGGCCTTATGAAATGTCACTATGGGACTTTGCCATTTATGCCGTTTGTATGGATCCATCTTTTGCCCTTTACAAATGTGCTCCTGTGTGGCTTCAAATGAGGCCACATATATTATACATGCCTGTGTATTCTTATATTATTGTATGTGTTGTGCTTTAACTGTCTCAATAACAAAATTGCAGTAGATGTTACCAATAACAGTGAAATTGTACAAGTTATGTGCCAAAGTTGAGTACGTTTAGAAGTTTGTATAATATAAAGTATGACCAGCAATAATAAAGCTTAGCAAACACCAATGCAAATAAATACCGTGCTACTTTCCATTATTAGCATGCTATTTAACTGTCCATTGTGGAGATACAGTTGGATGGTTCTTTTGTCTATTTTAGTCTTTATTGTGAATGCTATAAATACACAGGCAGACAGAGCTGGTCAGGGGTGTGAGCTCAGGGTCAGTCCATTAACAGACAGGGTTTAACAACCTGGAGCTTCTCCTGAACTTTAATACTAGTAAAACGGACTCAGTCCCACCACCATTACTGAATGTGCACCACAACCGTCTCCATGACTGGTACCCAGGCACACCGATACAAGCATTAAAAAAAGATATGCCATTTAATGATCAGTATGAAATTGCTGTACATGGGCATAAAAAATAAGAAACATAAAAAAGGAAATATACATAGTACAGCTCAGTGTTTAAATTTCAGTTTCCAAGTCAATCCTTTAAACCCCTCTCTTGAATTTTCAGTAGTTCCAGTCATTCTCCGCTGGCTTCTTTAAATCATTCCCATTTCCTTTACCAAGCACCCTTAGCCTCTACAGCCCGGCTGTGGGTGACCTAGACACTCATATGTGTCACACATGCCTCTTTGGGAAGATGAGATGTGCTTTTTGCTCTGCCTGAGTTTTTGAGCTGCCATCCTGAGAGCCATCTTTATCCCTCTGGGGGAAATGTGAGGGGAGGGGGCGTGCAGTCTGCTCCAGCCCCCAAAACAGGCCCAGAAGAAAACTCTTGATTAAAAGTCTTGCTCTGGTTATGCCAGGCATGCCACGCTAGGCTGACTGGGCTTATAAATAGATGGCTCATGGGAGGGAGATCGGGGTCTAACACTCACACAGGGGCCTATTAAGAGCTCATCTGAACAACAGTCTCTCCTTGAGCTCCTTCACTGGAGAGGACATCATCTTCATCACCATCATCATCATTGGGGTGATCTCATTCCAGCAGGGCTCCTTAAGGGTCACTGAGAGAATTATTTCAGCTTAATAAAGGCAGTTATCAAGCACGCTCTTACACAAATATGCAGACGTGCTTTTTATGGATGATTAGGAACAGCACAAGAGAGATTCAAGTGAACCGAAGCAAATAGTTAGCACATGTGAACTCCACAATATGATGCTTTTTGTTTTTTCGTGGTTTCCAAAGTACAGTCTTGAAATCTTACAGGTATTGACATGCTTATTTCATTGTGCTTTTATATTTCAGCACATAAAATTGAATTGTGTAAATTCTGCATCACTGGTGGCACCAAATGATAAAGACAAGCATAAAACATTATCAACCAGATGACTTTTATTTGAAAGTCTTTTGTACTGCAATATAACAGTGCTACCAATAAAACATGCCTATTTAGTAATAATGGCAAACTGAAAATATAATAAGAAAATATAAAACTGTTTCAGTAATGGCCATTAGTTGATGAATGTTTCAAAACATTGCTTTGTGAAGCTTTGAAACCTTTGCATTACTTTGATTTGAACCAGTGTTGCCAAAGTCGCTTTGTCACTTCATAGCTGTCGAAACGTTTCAAAAGTTCAAAGGTTTGCCACTAGGGAGTGTAAGGTCCACGCACTTGGCCCAAGGAAGGTATCCAGTGGTGGATGAAGGTCACTTGCGTGTTCAGTCTTTTCAGCGAAGGAGTTATTCAATTTAGGTTTAACTCAAGTCTGACTCCACTTTAGTATCTAATCTGGCTCCATTTTAGTATGACCTCGAATTTAGGTTGAAAGGCAAATTGGTTGTTTGTCGGTCTCTAATTATTCTGACATTTGATTATTCTAGTTAACTCTTTACTTTGTATTTTCTCGTTCATTAGTAATCTATTGTTACTTAGGATGCTTCACGGCGGCCGCTATGCGTGGGCTCCACGATCACAAAACTCACCAGTCTGAACCTTATATTCAGAGGTTTGTGGCTAATACTATATATACCTTAAATAGTAGGTATGTTTAGCCCCCTACAGTTACCCATGTAATACTCAAACATTAATCAGCGGTTCTCCTAGACCACCTTTGTCTAGACCCCGACAGCTTAATCTAGCTTCGTACAACTTAATTAATACTCAAAGTATTAATCAGCGTTTCTTCTAGACCCCTTGTCTAGACCCCGACAGCTAATATAACTTCGTACAACTTAATTAACTCTGAAATCATATACATGGTTAACGTAACTGAGTACAGCTTAAACTAAGGTCCAGCGGTTAGTCAGAAACCCATGGCCTCACCTGATGTGCCCATGCTATGCACATAACCTTGGACGCAGTTTTGCGGAAGCATACTCCTTCACTTAATATACTTGAGGAATAAGTTCAAGAAAAGTTAAGAATAAATCAAATATAACAATTTTTTTTGTCAGGTAAACTATGTCTCATGTCCCTTCATAATCTTCAAAGATATCAAATACTCAAAGACAATATAGATAAGCATGCATACCTGTCTTTTAGAAAAATACATAGTGTGAAGTGTGTGGACACACTTCACACTACGGGCTCTTTGGTTACAGAATCGCGCTGACCCAGGTCCTGGGTGGTTTACACCCTCATGGGAAAGAAGTAATTTCTGTAATGAACCCTCTACAGTAACTTAACTCTTAGGATCTGTAGTTCTTTAAGATTCAAGACCAGTGTACCACTCACCCTGAGACGCGTCCAATGACCAAACAGACTAATAAATCGTATTTGCATTCATAGAGAACATTATCCTATGACCATGCTGATTGAATCCTGGGGAGCAGATGAAAGTCACTGATGCATTGTGGAGAGGGCCGTGTCCTGCACCACCTCTCTGTGGGGTGTCTTGGAGATGCCAGGGTATTGTCTGTTTCTCAGGAGATCAAAGTAGCTGAGTTGTTTATCCTTACAGACATCTCATTGAGCCATTACCGAGGGTCTATATTTATTTATTTATTTGACCTGATCTTGGATCAGTTTTATAATGTATACATTTTTAATTGCACAACTTTATAATAAAATTAGGCATAGCAGTCTCTTATTGGCATTAGTACATTAATATTTAATGGTAGATAGCATTTAATAGATTGCACTTTCAAGAAAACATTGGCAACTGGTTTGTAAAGGAGTTTTTGATGCATTTCCATTGTTTTGACCAGCGATTCAGAAACAGTGAATCGTTTAATTGTTTCGCAGTTGCAAAAAGCTTGCAAAAAGCAATTTGTCCCCTCTAGTGGCCGTTGCAGTAAGTTTAAAAATTGTCATGTTGAACCACTCTGAAAGAGCAATGTTTTGAAAGTGCCACACTGTTTGCACTCTTTGAGAAATAAACCTTCAAGCAGCTTTCCTATACTTGGCTCTGAACGTCTCCTACCTCCTACAGGCCAGGAGAATTGATATTTCAATATCAAAAAGAAAGAAAATTCACACACTTCACATTTAAACCACTTTCTCATTATCCAGACTCCTTTGAAAACAGGAGTTCAACTTTAAAAATGTACAACACCATCTTATGCAAACCGCTGACATTACTCTCCTGTTTGCTCTCCTAAAGGCTCTATGGAGAACTGACCAACTGCACGTTCCTGGTGGCTCTGAAGATGAACTGTTTCTGGCCCAACCGAATGGTGGACGAATTCTTCATCCGGGTGCACAGGCACTACTTCCATGACTGCTCAATGTCTGGACGGCTGCTTCATGATCCACCCAATCGGATCTTGGGGCCTTTTATTGTGGTGCCCATTCTGGTGACGCTACTCATGACTGCTCTAGTGGTGTGGAGGAGTAAACGCAGCGAGGGAATCATATAATCATCTACGATAAACTAACCAAGTACCTCCACACTGAACAATAGAGAAGGAGACATTTCACAGACTGCAAACACTAAGAAAGTCTTGTTTCTCATCAAGTGGTTGTATATCCAAACACTTATAGTGAACGCTGTCACTGTGTTATCTGCACACAGATAACATGCCAGTCATTTATACAGACAAAAACGTTCAACACTATTTCTTTGAGGTATAGTTTTCAACTAAATGTTTGGTCATGCCGGCATTCTGTTAGTAAAACAGATCTCCAGTCTGGATGCAAGTCATTATCATGATGACGGATAAGTTTCACCTTGGATGGACACACACCAAAGGGAGGACACTGTTATTCCCACGAGTCTGACAAACCTTTATCATCATGTGGACATTGGACATTGAACAATCATTTTGTGTCACCCATCAACCTCAATGCATTTCACACTCATAAATGTGCTTTGTGCCAAATGATGACACTCATTCAGTCAGTCATGATTAGTATTATTTTGTTGATTTAAGAAAGAAGAATACGAAAAGAGGGCTACAACCACGAACATGCCAATAATATTTACAATATCAGTGATCCGATCCCCAAAATGAGCATCACCATCGGATATTGTAAGACACTCAAAAAGCTGTAGTAGATTCAAATGCTTTGTCCAAAATCTAAAGTGAATGTATCTTTCATAGACAAGTCAATCCCACAATGCATTTCTACAAAAACAAATTATCCAGGATTTTGGAGAGATGTGATAAATTGATACTTTTCAGTATTGAATGAAATCAATAAAAATCTTAAATTAAAATAAAAAATTGACTATTGGACAATGTGTGGTGTACATAGCGCAAACCAACAGCAACAGACACCACTGATCTGACAAAACCAGCTCGCCGTCTGTCAGTGCAGTGTGAATTGGGCTAAAGACTGCAAACTACTATTTAACATCCTCTGTTTTTTAGAAATCAGACCGAATAGAATGTCAGTAGGGACAATGTGCTACCCACGTTACATCTAACCTTTTATTTGCTTAAAAGTCAGAAGTGTTCGGTTCAGCGTTATCACAAAACCCCCAATTGGGTAACTCTGCCAAGAGTTTAGAGAGATTAGATATCTACAGTATTTACTGCAGGCAATAGACATCAGGTTCTGGATCAGAGCTGCAGTCTTTTGTACTGACAGTGGCTATCAGATAATATTAGAAGCACTGAATCAGAAAGAATCACTGCATTTATTTGGTGTCTCTCATCTCATGGACTCTCGTCATAAGGTCATGTCAAGGGAAAATATTTTCCTTCTGTAGCGGAGAGCAAGCTACTGGCTAAGAAGCTTGCAGCATTTGTTGTGGAATAATTTATGTATTAGCACTAAAAGGATGTTTTCATTCACATGATTCTGCTAATTGCTTTTTTTAAAGCTATATATGTGTATCCCTGGAGCTCTGTACCCACAGTGAGTGGTTTAAAAGCCTGTGGCGAACTGGACAGTGGCACAGAGACAGTAGATATTTCTAATGTCAGCTGAATTTCAAAGCATCTGATTTCTGTTGCAGTTATAATAAAGCCATTTGCCCTCGACTCTTTTATTCTGTACATTTCCCCTCATTAGGGGTTTGCTTTGTAGCACATCATGTGCCATCAGGAGAACAAATGGTAACAAATGTAGGCATGTGGTCATGAGTCTCCAGAAGTTTAGCTGTTAAATTACAGCAGGTCAGATAGAGCATGATCGATCATCTATTTACTACACTAGTTTGATGTTTATGCCACATGATTTTGATGTCTGCATTTTGTTGCAAGAATGTTCATGGATTCATGTATTATGCTCTTTTTACCCTGAGCTTAATTTTGTAATGTCAAAGCATTACCAATTCACTGATGTGCTGCTATTTTATTATGCAAATTGTAAAGCATTATGCTAGTAAACCTAAATCAGTAACCCACCTAACTCCATTAAAAAAGAAAAGACACAAAGGAAACAACACAAACGCACTGTGAGTCATTGTCATTCTTTTTGTAATAAAGGTCTCAACAATACAGGGCAAACTTATACATAAAAGTCAGATTCACACAGCACAACAGTAAAACTTTCTAAAAATCACTAAACTCCTCTTTCATTTCAGCTTAGATTCAACTCAGACATGACAGTACTTTCAATAATCATAATTTCTTTCCTCTCCACCTACTACTGTATGTCTAAAAATCACAGCCTTCAAGAATCTTTACAGAGCTTAACTGTGAAGGAGCACATTAGTGACTGGCAAAGGAAGAAATATGAGGAATTACGTTATTTAAGTGATCCCAGATTCTTACTATTTTATTTAAATTGTCAGATATTAAATTATGCATTAGATTTGTCATATTTTATTTCAAAAAAATGTATGACCCTATAAGCAATCCATATGCTTTTACTCAGATAATGGATGTTCCTGTGCCTTGAATGCAAATTGTTCAGACACCACTGGCCAAGTTTTTTGTGAAAAAGTGTAAATCCTTAAACCCGACCTTAATTCATAAATATGAAAGTTCTACTGGGAGATTTAAGGTTGTGTCAGACTGCATATGCCTCAATATTAACATTTATCTGGCTGGTGAGAATCATGAAAATATGGGCAAGGCAAGACTTTACAAAAACAGGCTGTTGTGACATTATGAATGGTCATAACATTTACACAACTATCATTAAACAATGAGCTGATTTATTGGTGCTATATCAGGGAAATTCATCTCTCTTGGGCAACATCCATCGCTTATATAATATGTATGTGGAATCAATAAAGGATTTCAGATGTGCTGTCCCTGGCCTCATATGCTTTATTGATTGCATATGAAGTGCAGAGTATTGAATAAATCTTATCCTATATCACAAGATACCATTCAGTACATGCCGATAGCAGGATTCCCTTTAGCTGCAACGTAAATTACCAATTAATACCGATGGCACATTTCCCAGAGATTAATGGATCACTAGTTGATGCATCAGCTATTTATCACTTTAATAACAGGCAATTAAAAATGTTGTCTAATCACCTTGATGGAGAGAGAGGGGAATAATCACCTCAAATACATGCATTTGGAACCATATTTGAAAGGACATTCCTCTCTGTTAGATGAAAGGGTAAACGGAATGTCATAAGGAATATTCACAGACTCCTCTCTAATGAGACAAACCCGTCATCCATCTCTGGAGCCGCACCGGAGCTAATAGTCATCACAAGGGAGTTAGTGTTACTGTAAGTAATGCACCAATTAGAGAATCTGTTATCGCAAAGGAATGAGGGCACGGGAAATACAACACTTTTCACATTCACACTCATTGCAAAGGACAATACAACACTTTTCACACTCACACTCATTACAAACCACTTTAAAATTCTAATTTTATTATTCAAAAATGATTGCGAATACAATGTCAGATGACTAAATAATTTCTTTAAAGGTTAAGAGGTTAATTTCAACACATCTAGCATTGTCAAACAATTATACAAAGCATTCCCCCAATCTGACATTGTTTAAACAAACCCAGCCCCAGACGCTACCGGTTGAACCATTGTTTTGGCCTTTTTGATAACTTTAGATAACCTCGGGCTGATTGTGCACCTTCCGCTGCAGCAAAGATTTAAAAGTACAAAATAACAACACAGGTTTCTTTTGCAGCTCTGTAATTGAAATGTGTATCCTAAACCCATGGGTGAGAAAGGAGGTACAAGTCTGGTGCCAGCAGACGTGGTGATTACAGCTCCAATAGCTTTCATAAAGGCTGTTGTTTAAAAAAGTTTGTTGGATCTTGAAACTGGGCCGGCAGTCCCAAAACCCTGCTTTCGGGTGCCACCCAGATGCCTTTAGTTGGGTGTCTGGCCCAGAGCTTTAAAGGTATAGTTCACCCAAAACCACAGAATTGAAAATTAGCCCATTATTTACTCGCCCTCGACCATCCTAGGCGTATATGACTTCCTTCTTTCAGATGAATCCAATCGGAGTTATATTAAAAATTGTCTTTGATCTTCCAAGCTGTGTAATGGCAGTCAGTGGGTGTTGCAGTTCATTAGTCCAAAAGAAGTTAAATAAGTTAAATAAAGCGCATCCATATATAATAAAAAAGTGCCTCACATGGCTCCGGGGGGTGTACAAAGGCCTCCTGTAGCGAATCGATTAGTTTTTGTAAGAAAAATATCCATATTCAAACAATCACTTTAATCTATCTTGCGCCAACAGTTGTACACGTAGCAGTCTGTCCGGGAGGATACGGGAAATATGTCGGGCATTGCCATGGCTCGCTGGGTGATCTCGTGCAAAAACCAACGTTTGTTTTCCTAGCAAGGAAGCAAAGACAGTTTCCTTACTTTAAGCAAGGAAAACTATTCGCCTCTTGGGCTTATATATCTAAATTCCTCTGAATTCTTCTTGACAAATCCTCATTTTTGGGATTTCTAATTCTGACCATTGTTTTGTTTTGACTCTCCCCTGCGCTCCGCGTATCGTCGACTTTCTGAGCGGGCGCATGGCGCAAGGCCTATGTTCCCTACGTCATCCTCCCGGGGGGGGGGGGGGGGAGGGGAAGAAGGGAGGAAGGGAGGGGGGGGGGGGGAGGGGAGTAGCTGCTTCCGTGTACACAGTGAGTGCAAGCTACTTAAATTTATTATAACGTTTTAAATATGTGTTTGTTTCTTACAAAAACGATGAACTGCAACACCTGCTGAGTGCAACGATAGAGCTTGAAAGATAAAAGACAATTTTTTTATATAACTCCGACTGTGGATCGTCTGAAAAGAAGAAAGTCATATCACCTAGGATGCCTTTATGTGGGTAATTCATTGGCTCATTTCATTTGGGTTAATAACCCTTTAACTAGGAGAACATTTAAAAAGTGTTACAAGGAGGTTGAGTACTCTGCTGCTGGCAGTGATGAAAACAGCTCTGGTTTTTATTTTGTGGGTTTATAAAAAGGATTAAGAAGGGGGGTTGGGTAAGGACACTCTTGGTCCAAGCCAAATTACTTTGTACATTTACAGTTAGTCAGTTCGCAGACTCGTTTATCCAAAGCACTTACAACTGAGACAATGGAAGCAAGCATAAATCAAAAAAGAGTAATGACTATGCCAGTGCTATAATAACAAGTCTCAGTTAGCTACTGCGTACACGTAGCAGTTTTTTAAAATTATATAGAGAATAAAATAAAACGGATCGAATAGCAAAAGAATAGAGCACGCCTAGTGTTCAGAAGGGCCCTTTTTGCTTTTGTTAATGGTATAAAACTTAAAAAAATTCAACATAGATAGACCACCTCACCTTTCAAGATACCTGAAAGGACCTATCCTAAGACTCCAACCAGGGAGTTGGTTCCTGAGTACCCTTTTGCCATAGGGTTGACAGGAGGGATCTGGGTGGTTAACCATGTCAAACAGCAGACCAAATGTCCCAGCAAGATAAGTGTGAAGATTTTGGAATCCGCTCTTCCAGTCTTAGGGCTCACACTGAGAGCAAGGCATCCTCGGTTGACTGTCCACTTCATGAAACCAGACTGGTTGCTGTCGAGGAGGTTGTTCTGTGTTAGAAAGGCAGAGACTTGGTTGAACAAAGCTCGTTCAAGTGTTTTTGCAATGAAAAAAAGAATGGACACCAGTCTGTAGTTCTTTAAAAGAGATGGGATGAGGGTGGGCTTCTTAAGTAGTGGGGTTATACGAGCCTGTCTAAATGCTGAGGGAAAAACACCAGTGTGAAGGGATGTGAGTGAGTGCAGGTACAACTGCAGGAGAAAGACTTTGAAGGATTATAAGAGGATAGTATCAGCCGGACAAGTGTAGGATATTAAGGATTATTTGGGAGACTTCTGCTTCAGAGAGTGGAGAGAAGGATGTGAACGAGTGTGTGTTTGCTGGTAAGATGTGTTTGTCAGTTTGTGGTGTGGAGAATTGGTCACTGATGGTGGTTGTTTTATTTATGAAGAATGTGGCGAAGTCGTCAGCTGTTAGAGTTGATGAAGGAGGGGGAGGAGGAGGACAAAGGAGGGAGGAAAATGCTTTAAAGAGCATGCGAGAGTTAGACTAATTGTTAATTTTATTATGATAGTATGTCCTTTTAGCAGTGGAGACATTAGCAGAGAAGGAAGAGAGGAGTGACTGATACACATTAAGGTCAATAGGATTTGTGCCACACCCTTTCAGCAGCCCTGAGCTTAGAACGATGCTCACGTTTCACAGAATGCTGTTTATGGGAGTAGTTGAGATTAACCATAGCATAGCCTGGAGGGTGGCTGAGTTTAGCATAGGTTACGTATGTTTTGTGTCAGGAACCATGTTGAGGTTAAGAGTGAGGAAGAAGTGATCCGAGGTGTGCAGTGGAGTAACCAGTACATGATCAGTGGAGCAGTGTCATGTGTAAATAAGGTCCAGTTGGTTACCTGATTTGTGAGTAGCCGCAGTTAACACTCTCATGAGATCAAAAGAGGCAAGCAGAGTGTGGAAGTCCACAACCTGAGGTTTATCTAGGTGGATGTTGAAGTCTCCAAGCATTATAGGGGAGTACCATCCTCAGGAAAGGTTGAGAGCAGCACATCTAATTCATCTAAGAAGTTACCTTGTGGTCCTGGGGGTTGATAAACAACTACAAAATGGATTTTAAAAGGGTGGGTAATAATGACTGAATGTGATTCAAAGGAGATTTTAATACCCAGAGAAGGTAAATAGACCTTATCATTAGCGATAAGTAGACCAGTACCACCGCCTCTTCCAGTCAGACAGGGAGTGTGGGAAAATGAGAAATTATTGGAGAGTGCTGCAGGAGTAGCAGTGTCCTCTGGTTTTATCCACCATCGCCTGTCAGGGGCCATAGATTAGTCTCCCATGACTAATTATCGCTGTACATAAAATCTGCTTTGTTTACGCAGACTGACAATTCCAGAGACTAATAGAAAAAGAAAGTAGTGTATTAGTAGACAGGCAAAGTGCACAGGTTGATAGGATTGCGCTGCCTATAGTGTGTGATGCGTGGTTTGCGAGTGGTAGTAATAGTAGGGATATGGAAACATAGTAAGAGCTGGTCATAAAAACTGAAACAGAAGTGAAGCAAGGTGTAGAAAAGAGGACAAATCAAAGGCGATACTTATGTCCCTTGCTGGTGTCCCTGCACGGTGGAGTCACACAGTAGAGTCGATGGTCTTTACACTCTTCGGTCTTCACACGAGGGCTGCCGCGGTATACTAACCTTGTTTTTTTTTATACCAGTTTGAAAAAACGGAAATTGTAAACTTGCTGACAACTTTCTGGTTTAATCCACAAAACACAGGGCGAGCAAGCACACAACACTGACAAGGTACGCGATACAGTACAAGACCAAACACAACTTCAGCACGTCTCAACACAGTAAACAAAACAAGCGTTTCCTAGCAACGACAACTGTGCTAAACACTGAGACAAGAAATAAATACACTTACGATCTGCTTTTAACTTCCGCTGATTGACTGCTTCTCTCAAAGAGTATTTCTTTACACTGTCTTTTGCTAGCGAAACAATGGGCTAAGCAAGCGCACGACACTGACAAGGCATGCGATAAAGTACGAGACCAAACGCAACAAATGAGTCAAATGAAAGTGAAATCATTAAGCAACAAGAGGCTGTGCTGTGAATATAGCAACTAAGGCTTATTGGAAAAATATGCCTTTATCTGCATTTTTGTGGATTGATTAATAAAGACTTTTTGCACAGTTTCTTGCACAATACTGTTGTGACCTCAAAATACTTCATGATTTCAAAATACATAGATTCATATAAATTTTTTGACGTTTGCATCGCATAACCAGCTCTATATGTATGGCTTTTCTGAACGTAATCTACAGCAGTGCACTTGTGATGTTGAGTGTTCAGGTATGAGTCACAATAAAACATATCAATTAAAGACTTGTAGAAGCAAGCTAAAATGGCATGGTTGCTTCAGCAAATGTTTTTCTCTCATATTAGCCTTTGTTATCATTAGGTTTGTTATCATCAATTAGGTTTATGGTAGGGTTTAGTTTAGGTAGTACATTATTTCCAAAATAATTAACCTTTAAGCACCAATCACTGGACATTTAATTTTCAAACGGCTGCAATACAAACAACAACCAACATAAAACACTGATAGATTCACATTCATCTGTTTAGGATAAAACAGAACTAGCTTTTAAGTGCCACTTATTTGACATTTCACTTCGAATCAATGCAAAATGTGCATTATTTTCAACGCTATCTCACGGCCAATTCATACATATTTTACAAGGTGGCTAATTTATATGAATTTGTACAACTTCACTCATACAGTACCCTTTGTGCGATTTCTGTGATGGTTAAGTTTAGGGGCAGAGTTAGGTGCGGTCCTTCCTAAATTTGCCACCTCGTAAAATACGTACGATTTTTTTTTAAAAAGTACAAATTCGTGCGAATTAGCCACCTTGTCAAATATGTATGAATTGACATGAGATCAGGTTGTCATATTGCAGAAACTTTTTTTGCATTGAGCCTGGGTAAGAATATAGTCATGGCTAAAAGGTTTGTTATACATAGGCCTACTATACATAGAAGTTTACACAAAACACAAAATACAAAAAGGACACATTAAAACACAACAGACATTTTACTAAACATATCTTTTGGAGCTAGAAGATATAGTCCCTTTCATGTAAACTAAGGTTAATAGCTGACCTTTATGGGTGCAGTGCAGTGACCTAGTTTCTGATGTATTTTAGCACAGATGGAAAGCGGTTGACCAATCAGAAGCCAGGACCCCAAACTAACTGTTCTATATTATTTTTAAACTCTAACAAAAACTGTATAGACATTTCAGAAAAGAAAACAAAAGACAAAGCCAGCAGTAATATTCTCTGGTCCATTTTCACACAAAAAGCATCAAATATATTATTCCATCATATTTCCATTCTTTTAAAATGATTCCGATCACATTCAAACTGCAGTCACTAATCTTCTAAGACTAGCGCTCATTAGCTGCTTTCATCAGCACAATCTTTCATGAGCCATTTGCATTTATTATAAACTGTTTTTGTCTAAAACCGTGTCTGACAGCGGGATATTCACTCATTTCAAAGTGGTAGCAATATCATATCCCAGCATGCCAGTGTCACCCTGTGAAGGTCTTATAATAATGAGATCGGGAAGCTGAAATGATGAGCAGTGAACTTTTCCATTTGCAGGTGGAAGTAAATTATTTATAGAGATGGACTAGTGTCCTAGATTGTCTTCACTGGACCACTAATAAGAGGGTATAGGTGTCTGGCCTTTCACTAGGGGTCTTAGTATGTAATGATATCAAAGCATGTTATTAATGACTGGACTCTCTGCCAGTCAACATGAAAGAGTTGCCCCAGATCCATTTATTGCGTCAGTATTGTCCAGAGTGAAAGCACTTGCAATGTTATTCAGTGTTTTTTTTCAGGTTGCTTCTAAAAGACTAAAGGAAACTAAAGAGAAAGGTATCACTTGCCTATTAAAGTGAATATGTTTTATAGAAGAGTGAAACATTTGAGTAGGATGCTGTGCTTTGATAACAAGATCAAACATTACATAACACATACTGTATATACTACATCCTCTGTAGGAAAAGGTTTCAATTCAGAAGGATATTATAGATAGAAGTTGGTTCTACTACAATTAGTAAATCAGACTGTAATTATGACCGAAGGACCAGCCATTATGATTAAAGAGAAAGACAGATAAATCCATGACGTAATGGTGAGACCAATGGCAATCATCCACTTTGATATATTTAAAGAACTGCCTACCTATCCTGAATCTGAAATCAAATGTCATTGTTCAGGTTGTGAACACCAAATTTAAAACATCACTATATGGATACAGCATTGAATGCCTGGCTGGAAAATCCAGATAAACCCAGATTAAGGTTGTGTTTTGGGCATGATAGCTGGTACAAATGGTAGAAATGGACTTACTAGTAAAGAAAAGCCCAGGACCAGTGGCGGCTCATCACACCCACAGCACATAATCCCTATATTCCCTAATGCATCACTTATGCATGAAATATTAAATATTGCCTGCTGTATGAACTACTTCTTTCAAAATCATGCCTGGTAGATCATCTTGGGTTTTCAGAGGGGCAGAAGAATATACATACTAACTGATTAATAAATAAATAATAAATATAACTTCTGATATCACAATATTTGGTGTCTTGAAGTCTTTTCATATGTCAGTTTGCAATAAGTCCTCCTGAAGATTTTTCAGGTTCTCTGTCGTTGGATTGTTCAACTCCTGAGAGCTCGGCTGAGTCTCCAACCAATTTTATGCCCCATTTTCTGTTTAACTTGGCTACACAAAAAAGGTGTTTGTTTGCATTAAAGTCAAATTGCTTCACAATGCCTCCCACGTATAAAGTAAGCGTGTGGGTTTGTTCACCGATGTAGAACGAGCTCATGCTACCAAGTGCTCTGAATGTGGGTGGCTTTCATGATTTAAAGCAAAGTACACAGACTCAAAGGCTCTTCATCGAGTCAATGCATGTGGAGGAAAACAAGGACACCTGAGTAATTCCCTTGAAAAAGACAAATATCCTCTAAAGCAGGAACCACTCAAAACAATTGCTGCTGTTTCTATTCAACTCCAATGGTGCAAAAATAGACATTCGTGTTGAATGACCAGTGTTTGGGATGCTCAAACTCCATTTTTATCTCATTTAGATAAAGTGTTACATTATTCCTATTGTCACTGTGTATTTACTCTTATAGATAAACAGTGTTTTATGTTGTTATTGCACCTATACTGTATATACTTGGTTGCTTAAATGTACTACAATGTATATATAATATACCACATATATGGTACCTACAGTTGTACAATAGAAGAGCTCTCTGAATGTTGTTATGTGGCCATGAAAATATAGATAAATGGGCCATGTACACTTTTCTAATGGCATGGCAGAGTAAGACTAAGACTGCCTGTACTGCTGATAAAGCACCACTCTGACAACTTGATTCTTTTTGATGTAAATAAGATCTCTACAGCTCCACCAAAGTTTAAAAATACTCTCAATAAAATCTCTAGGCATTAGTGACAGGTCTGGGACAGGGTAGTGAAATACCAGTCCTGTCTTAAACAGCATCAAGTTTTATTGTTGCATATCTTCACTGTCTGGTCAAACAGTGATCCTAACCTCACCATCCAAGAAATATAACTCCCAGTGTAATGACAGGACTGTGAGAACAGTTACTCAGAGGAAGATTTCATTGCTTGGAGGTTGTTCTTTCAGAGCTCAGGTGTCAAAAGTGTTCTTGGTTATGTTCAACTATCAACACTGTCTCAGAGTTTTCTCCTACAGTTCCTTTGGAGAAATAAAAATGGAGGAGTTCATATTGAAATAGCTGACTTTTGATTAAAGCATTTGGTATTTAAGCTTTTTCATTTGATCTAAGTTTGAAATTACTATGGTCTTCGTCTCAGATAAGCAGGAGACGTCAAGTGTAAAACCCCTGTCATACAGTTTGGTTCTCTGTCAATTCAATTAAAGTCAGTGTTGTTTTGAACCTCAGTGACTTTAAATGAATGGACAAACATTCTTCATAATATCTTCTTTTGTCTCTACAGAAGAATGTACGTCATACAGATTTGGAAATAAAAAGCATGAGGATAAAACTAATCCTTTAAAAAAAGTGTCCATTTCCTCTCCGTCCAATCTCCTTTCTTTGTAGAAGACAATATCTCATTTGTGATTTTTTTTTCTAATGGGACTACAACACTGCAACCTGCTGTTGACCTAAAAATCTCAGCAACACTGGTCACATATTGTACACCTTTCTGGAGTTTTATTTTAGGTTTTGATGTCCTTACGAATACATATTTGCTGTATAAGTACCAAAAACTATCTCAATATATTTTTACAGCTCCTCTCTCAGGAGCTCTGCTGAGAACAGGTCGATTTTGGCCTGTCTAATTAATATTCATGAGCCTCTCTTCTGATTGGCCTGTTGTGATCTGAGTGACACATGGCCAGGCCAACCAAGTACCGATGTCGCCCCTACCGCACTACTGCGCTATCTGGAGGCAGCAAAACAAAGGGGAAACTGGAGGTGGCCCATTCAAACCAGCGCTGATTCGGCTACATAAGGAGCTTAAAATATCATCTTGTTGTGATGTTGGGTGCAAGAATCGACGTAATACAGCCTCAAATTAGAAATTTGATCGCATATCTGCTGCCACTGCCAGACAAAAAACCGACGACAGCTGTGCTTAAACATGATAAAACGAGCGGACTGGACAGAAACGATCGTCAAAAATGCTAGCGTTTGCAGCGCACACTTCTTATCAGAAAAGGTTCAATAAAGGATTGCCTTTTGTTGTTATGGTCACGTCTACAGATTTCTTGCCATATGTCTATATTTCTTGCATTTCCCGACTATGTCGTGTATGAAATAATGTCTGTGTGCATGTGTGCAAAACAACAAACTGACGATTTATATATAATCATTTGTAATTGTAGATACATTGTTGTGATTAATTGTAGCTGGAACAATAATGCAGCTGTAAAAATAGTTTCCTGCTGAAATTGAAATGTATATACATCTTCATCATGACTAGATGGACATGGTGAGTTTGTCTTTACTATACAGGTTAGATGTGATCCACCTCATAGTAACAATCCTGTCAGATCGTCCATCCTTTGAGTGAGAGTGTAACGTTACAGGTCGGCTGATCTGGTTTCGTGGTTAAAGTTAACCTTTTCGACATGTTTCCGTGTTGTTGTTGTTGCTCAGCAATGGCATGGACACGATGTTGTCTGGGGGTTTGGCAAAAGGAGAGTGGGACGCTGGGCAGTGCTCGGGGTGGTGACTGAAGGTGGTGACTGTGTAGTTCTGACGTCAACTTTTTATGGAAGTCACAACGGTTCATGAAAAATCACAGCTACTTTATGCAGGATGTGTGCATTTTACTGTGGACTGACTGTTTTGAAACTTATATGGTAGTTAAATAGCCCCTAGACCTCAGTTATCGTGAAAAAAGCCAGAAAATTTCAGTTTTGACAATATGGGACCTTTAAAATGCTGATGATGTGGACATCAGAATGCCAACTATTCTCTGTCAAAGTAAAAGTAAAAGAATCGAAGACTAGAACTTCTCTTTCATAACAACAGCATATGTGATAATGCCGAGAGAGTTGTTGGCTCTGAACTCTGACTGTGATAATATCTATTCTTAGCTTTGAGTGCAGTAGGGATGAGCAATATGCAGTTTTATTTAGAAATTTGAGTGCAACTGAATGAGGTTCTCAAAGTTTTGAAGGTTGATGCAGGTGAATATGAGTCACTCATTGGTTTTGTTAATGTAATGCAACAACCGTGGTTTTCACTGCCCCTATGCTCCCCTCTACAGTCATTTTACACAACTAAAGAATGACAATGTAATATGAATATTTGCTAGCCATTTTTAATATTCCAAACATGTTGTCCACATACGAGAATATCCAGATGGTTATATTTGCATGAGTAGGTTTGAATGTGGCATAGGTGATTTATTTAATTATTGATGATTTGAATTGCTCTGAGACAAACACATGGAAGCCTGTTTCTGTCTCAGAGTAAAAGAGATTTTACAATAATGAAGTCACATTGTGTGAGAAAGTAGTGCAACTAATATTACAATTCTGACTGATAATTATTTATAGAGCATTAGTTTTTTTTAGACAAAAATGTATCGTTGAAAAATAGATAATAGTTTTTAAGATTTGCTAAACCGTGTTTTAATTATTCATGTGTTTAAGATTACTTTAAGTTCGAGCAATTGATACCAGCAAGTTCCAACTAGAATAAAAAATAAAATAAGACTAGATCTGTTGATATAAAACTCAATATCAATTGATAACCATATGGTACCAATATATTGTGCACGGTCATATATTGTGCTAACATTGACATTAATTATATGATACATCAACATGAGAGAAAGTACTGTAAATGATGATATTTACCTTTCCTTTAAGATGGAAAGCTATAACTGATAAGACAAGTACTCTTGCGCGAGAGTGAGTCCAGGGGGGAGATATCTGTGAATGGAGGAAGCTGTGCATGCATGTATGTGGTATCCCTGGAGATTGGTACAGCGTGAAGGGGGTGTCATTAAGAAGTCAGTGAACTGCTCAGAGCATTAAGATGACGTGTCAGTTACACTTCAGACGCAGATGATCATTTAGCTTCTCTTCACTGAATAGAGTTCATGCATATGCACAGGGTTGAAAGCTCAAGCTGATGACATGGTGATGTAATTACGTCAAGGTGCATTGGTGCTCACTGAGACTTGTTCTGAATTATTAAGGATCAAGTTTACCAATAATATAATGCATTCAATACAACACAAGTCTCAATACGCTGATTTAATGATGGTTCAAAATATGCACAGTATGATGCGTTTTTCCTTGAAACACAAATGCAGAATGCCCATGCTGCTTTCTGGTCTATGAAAGTACACATTTTCAAACCAGTGTAATTTTTTTTCATCTTTGGAACACAAAAGGAGATGCATGAGGGATGAAAGGAGCATTACTACTATTGTCAAGCTAAAAAAAAATAAAAAATAGCAAAGCACTAAAAAATAGCATATAAACTGTCCATATGATTTACTGCAAAAGTGACTGTTTCGGAAGTATCACAATAAAAGGAGAAACAGGAGCTGAGATTTGCTAAATTAACTTAAATTTAAAATAAAATAGATAAAAATTGTAATTGTTAACAAATTAAAATTAAAAAGTGATCTTTAATCTGCGAAGGATTATTAGTACTTTTTATATGATATCAAATGGATGTGGATGTTTACTGTCTATTTTATTCACACAGGCTCTTTGACCCTTGATTCTATATTCTCATTTCATTCTTCTGAATTTTAAAAGATGAAGCCCATGGCAAAACACACACATACAAGCTTCCTGCAGTCACACAATTCAGCGAGACATCATAAATAATTGCACCAGTGTCAAAGCAGTGGACACAGGGTCTTCAGAGGAACAGAAGACCAAGTACATGTTAGTCTCCTTTCATTCACAGGACAGACAGAGCAATGCAATGCAGCTTTAACAATCACAGACTGAACTCAGTATCTCTCTATGATGAGAATAACAAGATGTGATAGGGTGAGAAACTGCCATCTCTCATACAGAAAGACATGTTAGAGGTGTATTTTCCTGTCTATATAAAGCATCGATACATGAGGTCGAAACACCCAGTCTTTTCATTAGTTCCCTGTGCTGCACACTAGAACAGATGAATCCCTGCGCTGCACCTCCGGCTCTGGCTGCAAATCCAGGTTTCTGTTTTTTTTTAATGCCCCTCTTTTGAAACTAAACATCTTATTCACCATTGTGTTATAAAGACATGCAACTTCCATTTAAAATGATTAAAAACATTTTAATGATAGAAAATAGCTTGGGAAATATATAATAATAAATCAATACATAAATTCATAGCAAAATGTAATTTAAGGTCATTTTTAAAGCGCACTTTAAAGACCTAATGGAATTATTCATTATTATTCCAAATTTAATGCAATGTCTTTTTTCTTACATAATATCTCTTCAAATAAATATGTTTTAAGGATGTTTAGAAATTTAAGTCAGACAAATAACAAAATTTAGTGAGATTTAATCTTTGAACAAGTGTAAAAAATTTAAGGTATATGAAAAAACATCATTCTAAGGAGAAAAAAGTTTTTCTTTTTTGTTAAATTTCTCTGACACAAACTATTTAATAAACAAAACATGTAATATTTCATGTCTTCTCAGGTAAGCATAGCTTTATTTAAATTTTTTTTTACAGTACTTAAGGCTATCTATATGCTGTTGTACTCAAAGTCTACAGTCTTCCTTTTTCTCCACTAATTTCTGTTTCAATAGCAAACACAATAAAAATATGACATATACCATACAAAACACTGTACAATACATTGTAAAAATAAATCAAATTTTAAACTGGGCATCGAAAGAAAGAAAGAAAGAAAGAAAGACTGCTTAGTGTATGGTCTGTGATGACAAATTAATCTAATTTCCAAGACGCGTCTTCTTACTTGCATGACATATACACCAACATTTCTCAACTTTAAAAATGAAATGTCTTTAAAAGGTTGAGATGCATTTTCCTGAGGAATACACAGATAACAACCAGATTCAAGGTTGAATGGACAGTAGAATCTATACTAGAGGGAGGAGTGATTGAGTTCACCCCGGTTACAGAGAAACATGATGGAGAAATGCAAGTCCAGCTTTCCTTTGACCATCGTTTAGGAGTCTATAAGAGCTATAAACAAACAAGGTCTCTGGAAAGTGACCTTTATGTCCAAGCTGTACTGAATGCATTTCCCAACATTAATGGCAATCAATGTTTTTATATAGCGATGTCTTGAAAAGGTAAAAGTTGTCCCAGGATTCCAGGGAGAATACAGCATGAGCACACAGCTGGATTTATGGAAGATTGTCTGAGGAATTTGGCAGCATCTCAGAATGACAGAGCTTCATTTCATCCAGACTTGTGTGCAGCGTCCTCAGCCTCATCAAATCTGCATTTTATTCATCAGCATGGCAGGTGGTCGTTCTCTGGGCATTAGATGAGGAGTGAGGGTGGCTGGTGCAGTAAGTGTGAGATGGACTTACTCAGACCAGTTAAGTGTGTCTGCTGCTCTGGGCTTAAAACTCCCATGCACTTCCCATTTTCCCACAGGTCTTCCCCGGATATTAAATGTCACAGCAGTTCATTAGGGCACACTGATATCAGGCTTGGAAGGACTGCTGCCAAAAAACATCTACAACTGCATGACTCAACCATGTGCATGTCATTGGTGAAGAAAGTTGAATGTCATCATGAAGGTCGTGGGTGTTTTTTTTGTTTTTGTTTTTAAATACTAAGTCACAGAGGGGGTGCCTCGGGCATTGGATCCCTCGCGCATCTATCGTTTCGTCCTCCAACGCGTTCCCATATCATGGGTGCGCCAACTATACATTGTCAATTTGTTAAGCAAATGCGGCCAAAAAAAACCCGGCTTCCTCAGGTTTCCAACCTCTATAAGATGTATTCATTGAGCGGTTTGGTCAGTGTGGCATCGGGGGTGAGGCAGGAGTGTCATACGCTATTTCCACATATCTCTATCTGCTTCTGCACTCATAACAACATTTTGGATAATTGCCAGCATATGCAATCAAAACTTGCGGGATTAGAGAGCCAAGATTTATTAGTTCCGAATGAATAAATCCGTTGCTATGAAAGAAACAATATGAAAAAAAAATGTATCCATATTTAGAGGTATATTATGCAGAAAAAAATATAGCAATTTTTTTGTAGGCTGTAATTTTTTTTGACAGGAACCCACAAGTCCTATATTATACTATATATATTAAAATATATATGTATACACACTGTATATCTGATGTGATAACATTACCTAGTATTTCTTTGAACACAAAAATAGCGTTTTAATCAAAATGAGCGGAACGTAACATGAGGGTTAATGACAGTTAAATTATTCTTTTGCAAATTTTAGACAAATCTTTTAGACAAAATTCTCAAAATGTTATTGGTTATCAGCCATAACATGAAAATCTGGACAGGCTGGACGTCAGATATCATTTTAATATAGGCACATCCCTACATTACGGTATGATATTTAGTCTTTTTGGAACTTTTCCTGCATCCGAATTCACTTTATTGAACATTCTCTTTCTTTACATGTTTGAAGACCAAACAAATTACATCAGACTCACATTTGTCATCTCTTACCCTAAAATGTACGTTTGAAAAAGCAACAGGGATGACAAATTATAATCCAGTAATCCTGTTGGGAGCCTGAACCTGTACAGTACATACAATAGGAAAAGAGAGTGGCAAAGAAGAAAATGATGTTGAGGACAATCGATGATGCTGGTGGTACATATCAGGGGACAGTCTGTAAGATGTGGACTACTAACATCAGACAGATCCCTGATAACCCTGGTTGAGCATTTCCCTCATTAAAGAAAACCACCAGCACTGATGAACGGATACCCTTTCTGCTGCAGCATAATTAGGGCACTTGACTCTTGGATGCCTTACAGACCGAGAGAGAAACATGAACGGTGGTTAATTTGGCCTACGGAGGGAGTAAAACTGCCTGGATAAGGATGACAGAACTACAGTCTTTACAATCTGCCTCATGAGACACAGACTATTTCTCATCCCACAGTCAGCTCCTCCTTACGTAACATAAATATAGCTGGGCACATGAGGGCTTTAAATAGTTTCAGTACAAATGGGTATTAATCTGGTGGATAATTTACAAACCACATGACTGACTGGATTCTCTCTCTCTCTCTCAAAATATATAGAATACATGGGGGTTACCTAAAGGTGCTTTTAATGAGCAAACACTGACTGAACTGCTTTCATGATGACATGTGTATTCTAGATTGTCAAAGTCACAGGCTTTAGGGATAAAGCTATAACCATCCCCAGTTGTCCCCAGTTGGTATAATGTTGGGGGCTGTGGGGCATCAAACAGTATCTAGCTCCCCTGATGCTCTTCACACCAGACTGAATGAGTCAAAAAATCAATGAACATACTAACAAGTGCAGGGCCAATTAATTAGAATGCTATTCTTGTCTTCACTAAAATAGATTGCGATTTTATAAGCAGATAATATGAACCTGTGGGCATGGGTTCTGAGCTTTAATCAAAAGGAGATCTCAGGCACTGTGCCATCCTCAGGGCAATCATACATAATACCCATGAAAATACATAGCCAGAGAACTGACAGGTTTGGAAAACTAAATAAATAGGATGCAGCCACAAGAGTATTAAAAATCTAATGTGATGTACATTATATTACTTTTTTTTAGTATAGTAAAAAAAAAATACATGTAGTAATACATAATATTATAGTAAAAATTAAATACATACATACATACATACATACTACCACCCATATCTAATATATTATATATCAGTGTGCAAAATTAGTAGTCAGCCACCAATTGTGTAAGTTCTCCCACTTAAAAAGATGAGATAGTCCTGTAATTTTCATCATAGGTATTCCTCAACTATGAGAGACAAAATGAGAAAAAAAATCCAGTAAATCACATTGTAGGATTTTTAAAGATTTAATTGGTAAATTCCTCAGTAAAATACGTATTTGGTCACCTACAAACAAGCAAGATTCTGGCTCTCACAGACCTGTAACTTCTTCTGTCCTCCACTGGTTACCTGTATTATTGGCATCTGTTTGAACTTGTTATCAGTGTAAAAGACATCTGTCCACAACCTCAAAGAGTCACACTGCAAACTCCACCATGGCCAAGATCAAAGACCTGTCAAAGGACACCAGAAACAAAATTGTAGACCTGCTCCAGGCTGGGAAGACTGAATCTGCAATAGTTTAGCAGCTTGGTGTGAAGAAATCAACTTTGGGAGCAATTATTAGAAAATGGAAGTAATACAAGACCACTGATAATCTCCCTCGCTCTGGGGCTCCACGCAAGATCTCACCCCGTGGTGTCAAAATGATCACAAGAACTGTAAGCAAAAAACCCAGAACCACACGGGGGGACCTAGTAAATGACCTGCAGAGAGCTGGGACCAAAAAGTAACAAAGGCTACCATCAGTAAAACACTGCGCCGCCAGGTACTCAAATCCTGCAGTGACAGACGTGTCCCCCTGCTTAAGCCAGTACAAGTCCAGGCCCATCTGAAGTTTGCTAGAGAGCATTTTGGATGATCCAGAAGAGGATTGGGAGTATGTCATATGGTCAGATGAAACCAAATAGAACTTTTTGGTAAAAACTCAAACTTGTCGTGTTTGGAGGAGAAAGAAAGCTGAGTTGCATCCAAAGAACACCATACCTACTGTGAAGCATGGGGGTGGAAACATCATGCTTTTGGGGTTTTTTTTTCTGCAAAGGGACCAGGACGACTGATCGTGTAAACGAAAGAATGAATGGGCCCATGTATCGTGAGATTTTGAGTGAAAACCTCCTTTCCATCAGCAAGGGCATTGAAGATGAAATGTGTCTGGGTCTTTCAGCATGACAATGTTCCCAAACACACCGCCCGGGCAACGAGGAGTGGCTTCGTAAGAAGCATTTCAAGGTCCCGGAGTGGCCTAGCCAGTCTCCAGACCTCAACCCCATAGAAAATCTTTGGAGGGATTTGAAAATCCGTGTTGCCCAGCGACAGCCCCATAACATTACTGCTCTAGAGGAGATCTGATTGGAGGAATGGGCCAAAATACCAGCACAGTGTGTGAAAACCTTGTGAAGACTTACTGAAAACGTTTGACCTCTGTCATTGCCTACAAAGGGTATATAACAAAGTATTGATATGAAATTTTGTTATTGACCAAATACTTCTTTTTCCACCATAATTTGCAAATAAATTCTTTTAAAATCCTACAATGTGATTTTTCTGGATTTTTTTTCTCATTTTTGTCTCTCATAGTTGAGGTATACCTAAGATGAAAATTACAGGCCTCTCTCATCTTTTTAATTGGGAGAACTTGCACAATTGGTGTCTGACTAAATACTTTTTTTCCCCACTGTATATATCTTATATATATATATATATATATCTATATATATAATATAATATATATATATATATACACAGTGCTTGGAAAGGTTTTTGCCCCCTTCCTTTTTTAATTTTTTTTGCCATATTTTGCACACTTAAAAGATTCAGATCATCAACCAAATTTTAATATTACACAAAGATAATGCACGTAAAAACAAAATGCAGTTTTTAAATGATTATTTCATTTATTAAGGGAAAAAAGCTGTCCAAACCTACGTGGCCGTATGTGAAAAATTAATTGCCCCCTCCTGTTAAATCATGAAAGAACTGCAATTAACCACATTATTTTAGAAAGTAGAGTTAAATTTCACTAACCACATCCAGGCCTGATTACTGCCAGACCTGTTGAATCAAGAAATCACTTAAATAGAACCTGTCTGACAAAGTGAAGCATGCTTAAAGAGCAACACATCATGCCGTGATCTAAAGAAATTCAAGAACTGATGAGAAACAAAATAGTTGACATGTTTCAGTCTGGAAAGGATTATAAAGCCAGTTCTAAGGCTTTGGGACTCCAGCGAACCATGATCAGAGTCATTATCCACAAATGGAGAAAGCTTGGAACAGTGGTGAACCTTCCCAGGAGTTGCCGGCCAACCAAAATTACTCCAAGAGCACAACGACGACTCATACAAGAGGTCATAAAAGAACCCAGAACAACATCAAAAGAACTGCAGGCCTCACTGGCATGACTTTTAAAACATCCATTATTGCTGGAAAACCCTGCCAATATGGCTGAATTAAAACATTTCTTCTGCAAATAAGAGTTGGGCAAAATTCCTCCACAAGGCGTGTGAATACTCATTGCAGTTATCGCAAACAGCTTGATTGCATTTTGCTCCCAAGTTGGCAGTGGGGGGGGGGGGGGGGGGGGGGGGGGCGACCAGTTTATTAATTTTTAGGGGGCCATTACTTTTTCACGTGAGGGCCAGGAGGTTTGGACCACTTTTTTTCCCTTAATAATTTAATCATTATTTCAAAACTGCATTTTGTATTTACTCAGGTTATCTTTGTGTAATAATAAAATTTGCTTGATGGTCTGAATCTTTTAAGTGTGACAAATAAAAAACAAAAAAACAAGAAGGGGGCAAAAACCTTTTCACGGCACTGTGTATATATATATGTATGTTTATGGAACATACAATAATTAGTAATACACATCAGTAATACAAAATTACTGATGTATTTTTAAGTGAATTTGAAGCATCCTAAATGATTTCTCAAACACGATGTAGCCCTGCTACCATAAAAGTGCAGAGACAAGAGGACGTGCGCTCAGACACATATTCATGGCAAACACACACGTCCACTTCACCCCTAGAGAGGAAAGGAAATTGCACCATTATACTCATTAGACATTAGACACTGGGTTCCCAGTAAAGGGCTACTGTGCACAGGCACAGCTGCGATTACACGAATGTTACATATGATGATATGAACTAACGTATGACGTAAGTGTACACTTAATGAGAAACATGAAGTCTGCAAGAGATCAGACCAAATAAAAGCTGTATTATAATCCTCTTTAGAGACTTATCTGCAAATCTGTATTTATTTGTTCAGCAGAGTCTTGATTATGTAGTTTAGTGATGTAATGTTTCTAGCTGATGTCTGAAGCTTTGTGCATCCTGTATTGTCTGTTTAGATCAGTGAACTTTATAATCAATTTAATGAGAAACCATCAGCCGAGAACATGAAAGTAAACGAACGAGAATGCATTAATGAATTAATGATTAAGTGCATCAAAAAAAAAAAAAAAATATCACAATCTTACAAAAGGATTTTCTCCCAGATAATCTGCAGGAAAGGATTAACAATGCTAAAGGGAAAGGCCATTTCCAGAGCATGAAGTTGAAAAAAGTATGATTGAGCCGAAACAAATTGCTCATGGAGCAAGAATATCTGAAGCGAGAAAAACAAAACCTTCACTGAGTCGATTATTTTGAAGTCATTTTCATCATTTAAACACCAGTCAAGTAAAAATCCTCACTTAATAAAAACAGGACTGTTCAGATTCAATCTAGATTTGTCTTGCTGCAAGTAATTTACAAATTACAGCTAAATAGAGCAGAAATGATCCTGTCCAGCGCGGGCACTGCAGTCAGAGTTGGGCGAGGTTGAAGAAAGAGAGCCTTTCACATAACTAGTAAATAAATTATTTATAGGGTGCTCATCTGCTCTTGACGCCATGTTTTCTCAATATCTCTTAATTAATCAACAGCAATGAGTCTCACAAGGCTGATTTTCCTCATTAATAACAGACTAAAATAACAAAGCTGTACCAAATTAACATTGTATTGTAAATTTCATGGCCATGAAAATTCCAGTGCTTGATTAGAGGCTATTTTTATGACTGTTTATATAAAAACATAAGATGATTAAAGCAAATAATTGGAAAGAAAAACAAGGCTTTGGAAGAATTTTTTAATCATGCTGTACAATGATTTTTAAGTCAATGATATGCTTTGTTGTGGTTTTTGGCTAAAACGCTCTTATCTGAATAAAGAACAGATGAAAAATGAGGATGACATCAACACTTATGGTAATCTTTTTCTAACTGCAAGCACAGTATTGACATTAATGATGGTTTCAAAGAAAAGGTTTCCAAAACATGGGGTTGGTGGCACCTCAAGAATGTATACAGTCCTAAGCTTTTCTACTGTAACATCAAAACCAGCAGACAGGGGAAAATATAAGCACATTCCTCTCAGAACATTTTTTTTGCACCACCAGAGAAATTAGTTATATTTGTCATAGGCATATTTGTCATATAATAAAAACAATTAGGCCTAGTCCAGAACTAATTGCATTTTGCATACTACTGCACTAGCCAAGTAACTGCCTTGAGATGAATGTGAATGTTAGCGCTCTCCAGGTATTCAAGACCTCCTAGGCTTAAACAGATTGCAAAAACAGATTGTTTGGAAAATTGCACTTTTAATTATGCAGAACCAAAGTCCAAAACTGAAGCTAACCAAATGCTTTACTGCTTTGCTGCCTTGCAAGCACCACCATTTGCTTCTGTAAATGCATATCAAATAAGTCTAATACCTATTAAAGGAAAATCAACACACAAATTCTCATTTACTGAGGCTTGTTATTGTCAATAAACAGATAATCATTGTACACTTGCTTGAGATTTGGCTCATCAAAAGCTTTTTCAGGCATCTCTAACAGAGATCTTCTAAGCATTCATCGACCAAACTGAACACCGCGGTCAATAGAAAGCAATCCCATAGGGAAGCCACATGAATACGTGCTCCACAGTTCTGATGGCACTAAGGGGGATAAACCCTGACCCTAACGCCAAATACTGTCAACTTAGAGAATCAAAATTTTTTGGGGGTTAGTAGTTGCCTAGCCTCAGATGGACCACCAACTGACTGTTTCATTCACTGACTGCCTAAAATCAACCCAAAACATGTAACATAGACTAAATAACTGTGTTGGAATCCTTTTGTGGACGTAATATTCAAAATAAACTAACAAAAATCACTTTGATTAATTTATTGATAAATGTTTAACAAATGTATTAAAAATGCACATATACACATACATAAATTAGCAAGTGTTGGTCTAGTGGTGAGAATTTTACACTAATACACTTTCACTTAATTGAGTTTAGCCCCCTTTTTTCAAAATAAACCAAGAAAATATGCAACTGTATGTGTGTAGATATATGTTATGAACAGTGGAACATGTGGTTCCAATTTTATTTTGCTGGAGCGAGCCACGGATGAATGACAGTAGTGTGCGCATCTGAGAGCTGTCAGTTGTTTGAGAGATATGTGCGATTCTAAATTAATGCCTGTGCTGCAGGGCCTGCCACTGAGGAGAAGGACAGAAACTACTTCATGTAACAAACATTAAAGTGTTCTGCTGAACGAGTACACTCATTATATAGAGCTAGAATTTGTGAACAGGAACAAACAAAACAAAACTTGGACTGAAACCAACAAATCAAATGGAATGGATTGAAAATGAACTGTCAATCATAATTTGACCCATTTATTTATCACTGTGACTCTCCATAAGTAGTACTGTATAGTTTGTTCAAACTAAAGTGTATTTTTGACTGATATTGCATACCAGAAACCTGAAAAAAAAATGACAGGAAAACTTAAAATGCTCTTAATGTCACCTTAGTCTCTAATACAGTTTATGTATCAACTGTAATCTTTTTTTTTTAATTAAATGTGACCCTGGACCACAAAAGCAGTCATAAGTGTCAATTTTTCAAAATTGATTTTTATACATCATCTGAAAGCTGAATAAAAGCTTTCCATTGATGTATGGTTTTTGTTAGGACAATATTTGGCTGAGATGCAATTATTTGGAAATCTGGAATCTGAGGGTGCAAAAAAAATATATATATTGAGAAAATCGCCTTTAAATTTTTGTTCAAATGAAGTTCTTAGCAATGCAAATGACTAAATAAAAATTAAGTTTTGATACATTTACGGAAGGAAATTTACAAAATATCTTCATGGAACATGATCTTTACTTAATATCCTAATGATTTTTGGCATAAAATAAAAATTAAAATTGATCCATACAATGTTTTTTTTTGGCTATTTCTAAAAATATATCCAAGCGACTTAAGACTGGTTCTGTGGTCCAGGGTCACAATGTCATTAACGTCAATGAGTTTTTAACCTTATTCAATTCAATTTATTAAAACTTTTATCAAACAATCATCTATTTAAAACTCAACTTTCATTGATTTCATCAAAAATTTGTTTCTGCTTTAAATATTTATGTTGTGTTAACAACAGATGAGATTTCTGTTTGTCCTGGTTAGAAGAACTGGAGCTGATCTTGCAAACCAAGATAAATATGCAGGCTGATAGCAGTGTTGTTCTCCTCCTGATTAAAGTCGGAGCTGGGGGGTATGACAAAACATTTATGCCCATGCAATCAGAATGGGCCACCTGAGTGAGAAGTCATTAACATCCCACAGCCGAGCTCTCTGTCTCATTCCCTCAAAACACTGCTGTCCACTGTTAAAAACAAAGCTTTCTTCCAGTTATTCCATGCCCAAAAAGGAAGCATCTTTTTATATTCTTCTGGGTAAGCATCTTTCATGCTATAACTGAATAGGAATTTACTATAGACTTAATGGACTTTTAATAGGCTATTAAAAGACACATTTTTTTTTTTTTTTTAAGTTTATTTATTTGACTCTTTTTTCCCCCCCAACGTCTTAAACCTACCAAGTTATACAACTGCAATGCTGGAACTTATTGTGAATAGAGAAAAATAGCCAAACTTACTGCAAATGATAATTTAATAGTTCAGCCTTCAGTTTTGCCTGCAAAATACCCTGAATGTCATTGCTTCTGGATGGGAGTTTAATTAATTAGACTCCCAGCAATGCATTTAATGAGAACAACACTTTTGATGGTTCTAATGGATCTGACTAATGGCACAGCAATGTAGCATTTACATGATTTTCAAAGCTGGATGGAAAGTATTATAACTACTTTTAATTAGCATGCTTATTCTGAAGCTACAGATGCTTTAAAATGAAAAACTTGACTGTTAGGAGATAATGCAAGTGATTTTGAGAGTAAAGAAGAGAAAGGTGATGCAGGAAAGGATGAATTGTTTCCACTGGCACTTACATAACCATCCATGGCCGGTCCATGTACCTCTCACTTCTATAAAAGGAATACAGGCAATATGTAAAATGAAAATCACAAAGAAATACACATATCTTTGAAGTGTCTGTCTACATACTAAACTTTCATAAATCCACATCTAAAGTCAAAATGAAATCAAAATGGACTCAGTTGCCCAATGGACTCAGACTCCGCAGTTTCTTCTTATTGAGCATCATTTATTGGTGTTATTCCAAATGTATTCATCTTTTATTAGAATCTATTAAAAAAATTGTGTTTATAACATTATAGGCAGACAATGCTATAGTATGACCACTTTAATGCAGAACCGAAAGAGAGAAAAAGAGAACTAAAGGTGGTAAATGTTTAATATGAACTACGGACATACTGAACAACTACTGAGATCACAGCTCTCGAGTACCACATGGACTTCATCTTTAAGCAATGTTTTCAAACTTTTAGACTGTTCTGGGGAGACTGGCCATGTGGTTACAGAACACTGAGTTCATCTGGATAAAAAGTTAAACTGCTAACTGGCAGATATTATGATTTAAAAGGCAATGACAAAAGCTTCTCTCACCAGATTGTTTTATGAAGTATCAATCATGTAGCAAGCTATAATGATGCTTCACAGAGACACACCATTCTAATATGTTAAAACGGCCAATGCATTAGCCAGTTTGCCACTTCATAAACAGGTGCTCAAAATGTATTATGGTGCACCAGTGTTTACTGTGGCTAAAACCATATATTTTTAAAGTGAATATGACATCTGTGAACAAGAAAACAAAAGAAAGTTAAGTCATTAAAAAAATTATAACTGATTAAAAAAAAACTAAAAGTGCATATAAAGTACTATACAGAGCAGCTGGTCTTGTTAACTGGGTCTAGTAGGAGATGAGCATGACAGGGTAAATTTGTGCATGTTGATAGTTTGAGTTTAGAGACAGTAGGTGCTTTTGGGCAGACGGATGATTGATGTCATATGACGGATGTGTGGGCCGAAGCTATTGAGAGCACTGAGAGTTTGAAGGAAACTGTCACTCGGATACGCATGCATAGTCATGCAATCACAACAGACATGATATCCACAAACTGAACAAAAATTCAATGTACTTTCATAATTAATCCAAAGTGCATAGATTACAATAACTACAAATATTGTCTACTAAAATCAAAGTTTTTGCATTATTGATGAACTTTTCAACACTGACCTGAATCACCGAATCTGAATTAAGCTGAACAATGGCACTATTGTCTTCTGCAGAGCTGTTTTATACTAGAGCTGAAACTGAAGTCATTCATAATTAATAAACTTCCAACACTGACATTGTCATTTTCCTGTTTATTACTGTGAAGCTGCTTTGAAACAAACATCTGTACTGTGTAAAGTGCTACATAAATGACTTGAAAGTGACAAAAAAGCAACATAAATTTAAATGTGGGGTAACTGGCAAAAATGGATGACCCAAATTAAATTCAAAGGAACAAAAATAAAATGTAAAATAAAAAAGTTCATTTCTGGCAACTCACACTTTACTGCCCAGAGCACTGAACCATTTTACTGTAAAAAAGCATGTATTTAATCCACTGCTTTCAGCCATAATCAGCAGCGTACTGCATGTGTGTGACTGCAGATGCCATGACCTCCATTTCCTTCACAGTAATCCATATCAGCCGTTCAGCGCTGAGAGGTTAATCACACTGAGAGTAAAGAAACCTCCCCCAGCTCTCATCTCCCATCTCCACAACAAGCAGCGATGTCAAAACAGAGCAGACTAATTATTAAATATTTAATCATCACTATAATTGCTGATCAATTGAAAGACATTCATTTTTACACATACTGTATATACCACCATTTAAGCTAGTAGGAAAATATAAGACTAAAATATTATATCAGATTGTATTTATATTTGATTATTAGATAAACAGTCTGAAAGACACACCAGCAGCTGAATAATAAATAATTTAATAAAGGTCAACGCCAATGAGCCGATGGGCAAAAATGTTTCAATGAAGGAATGCATCATAGTCATAAAAGCATAAGAAAAAAAAACATACTTATTGTTCCTCTAAATGCAAAACTCAATCATAAAACTTGAATCTTCATTAAAACTGAAGAACAGAGGATCTCAAAAACAGAAACTCCTCATCAGTAGTGATAGATCGCTTTATGCAGCGTTCATCTCCACAGTGATTCATTCTGCTCTTCCATCTGTCTCTGTATAGCTCATTGATTCAAAACACACAAGTCAACAGAGTGATTTATTAAAAATGTAGAGGTTAAGCCAGGTTGACCTCAGGCACACACACAGGGGTGCCAATCACAGGGACAGGGACACAGTCACATCATCTGTCAGGATAATGCTCAGAAAGATGAGGTACTTGGCAGATGTTTTGCTAATAAGCTAAAATACAGAGCCAAGGCCCCGAAGCAACATCCGCAATGATGTGATAAAATGAGTTCATTTCACCACACAGATATGTATTTACATCTAGAGGGCCTTGGGAACAGATCCAAGCAAACAAGGAACCGAAAGAGACTGTCTGGAAAGCAAAGATGATTCGTACAAGCTAATCGTGTTATACAGTCTGAAAGTGAGGAGGAAAAAACCCTCAGCATGTATTTCCCTAGAATATTTTCATTATGTTCACAGGTATGATGTAATTACTCAAATTAGAGGTGAAAATGCTGCACCTATGTGAAAATGTAGACAGGGATACGACTCTGATATAATAACTATATCAATTCCAGTTCCATTGTGAGCAATCTAAATACAGCTGTGAGATGCAGATCCGAAGCGCTGCTAATGCTGACAACAACGCTGGCTCTCCAGCCTCCAAAAATAGTCCTCACCTCCATTATCTGAGCTCGCCCGCAGAGAGGCTGCAAAAGTGAGCTGGCAAACAGGGGGAACTGAAATCAAGACAGCTTTATCAGCAGCGACTGCCACGACAGATAACTATGAAAGTGTTTGTGGTGAGACGAGCAGTTCACAAGCGCACGTATCTCCACTACTGCAGATTTAATGAGGCGATACAGCCTAGATTTGGCTAATACATGCACACACACAAACAGTTTTTGGCCCATTCATTTTTGGTTTGAGGCTGCCAGAGATGAATTAACTAAGGTGACTTTTCAAATGAAAAATTACAGACGTGAATATGGAATTATGGATTTTGTACTGTAATAAATGGATGTGACCAACAGCCAGGAGATTGGCTTTCATCCTTCCTACCCGTTTAACTTCTAAATAATACCTTGAACAGATAGTGTTCATGAAAGAGGAGTGCAGCCTTGAGATCAAAGAGATGAAAGGACATTTCAAATAAATAAGTCTGTCTCTAGCACAAGCTTACAGGAACGAAAAGTCAGGCATGGTTTAGTTTAATCAACTTAGGAAACATGCCAGTGCATATGCTGAAAGCAATCAATCCACAAAGACCCATGTAAAGGTGCATTCAGTGGTTTATTGCAAATTTTAGAAATTTAACATTAAGAAATAAAGACCTTTTTTGAAGACTCAGATGAGATGACAACTGAACTCAGTTTTCTATTAAAAGTATTTAACATTTTCTTTACATTTATATATTTAGCAGATGCTTTTATACAAAGTGACTTATAAAGGAGTTTTGTAACAAGGGTCCAGCATACACAAGATGGAAAGATAGGAGTGAAAATCGCGAGTAGTGAAGCTTTGTTCTCTAAACCTCATTAGTGTTATTGTGATTTACATAAAACTCAGAGACAATCATGCTGATTTGCGTCGACAGATGGTAGTGCAGTGCATTATTGGTGTTGGTACTTAGTACAATGAACAGCGATGCTAAAGTAAGCTGAAAAACTATAAATATTTTACAAATCCAACAGCTTTATTTTTATATATAAATCTCTACCAAATGTGTGTGACGTCTGTTAAAAATAAAAGTGCAATAACAAGTGCATAATTCTACTTAAATCTCTTAAAAAACAACAAAAAAACAACAACAGGTTGTTGGGTCTCAACCAATGGCAAATCAAAAAACAAGCACAGCATTTTTAAACATAGCACATGTGATTTGTTCAACATTGAAAAAGTAAAAATAATAATAAAAATAAAATTATACATTTTTGCTAATTTTTTTTTTGAAATGCCTCACTTTGCCAGCAAATCAATATCAAGCTCACCGAACAAAGTCACAAACGTAAAAAAAACTTTAATAAACTGAGCTATATTTCTACAATTTCTGCAGAATGGCAGTGCTGTGGGTGGTTTCTATAGGAAATCATAAGTTTGATTGCTTAGAAAAGTAATAACATACCTCTCTTCACCTCCATAGTATTG